>JAOXYA010000005.1:6519481-6532664 GCA_028565675.1 Sorex palustris | reverse complement strand
TTTTTTTTTTTGCTTTTTGGGTCACACCTGGCAATGCACAGGGGTTACTCCTGGTTCTGCACTCAGGAATTACCCCTTGCGGTGCTTAGGGGATCATATGGGATGCTGGGAATCGAACTCAGGTTGGCCGAATGCAAGGCAAACGCCCTACCCGCTGTGCTATTGCTCCAGCCCCTCCCCCCTGAAATTTCTTAAACTCAACCCAATCAAAAGAGGAAGGAAGAACAGCCATCAGTGTGCCCTTCATTCTAGCCTTGTGGCTTCACACAAATTGTCTCAGTCTCCACAATTCCCAGCATAAATGCAGTGGTATGGAGAGTTCCACCACTGCTGGTTTTGGTGGTGACACAGAAGTCTGGTGACACAGAAATAACGGCTGCTGTCTTGTTAACTGTTTAGCCTCATTTCAGCTTTCCTACTTGTTTATTTTGCACCTCCCAGGTGGTGCTGAGGAAATCTAGTGGCCCCTCCGTCACTGCCCAGGCCTTCCAGTGGTGCTTGAGGCCATATCTGAGTGATGCTGAGGGAACCATAGGGCACTGGGAATCGAACCAGGGTTGGCCAGATTCAAGGCAAGCATCTTAATAGCTGAACTATTGCCCCCCCACACACACCCCATACCGCACTTATGTCAAACTCCCCAGTACAATTCTACTATCTATGGTGTGAAGCCAAGACGACATTTGCCACACCCGAGGGAAATCAAAGCCCAGCTAAACTACAACGCACTGTCTTCTCAGTCACAGAAGCCTCAGGAAGCTCAGAAGACCAGGACAACTACCAAAAAGTCAAGGACACTGGGACTGGATCGATAGTACAGCAGGTACGGCATTTGCCTTGCATGTGGCCAACCAGGTTCAATTCCCAGCATCCCATAGGGTCCCCGAGTACCGCCAGGACTAATTCCTGAATGCAGAGCCAGAAGTAACCCCTTTGCATCACTGGGTTTGAACTCAGTGACCCAAAAGCAAAATAAATAAATAAATAAATAAAAGTCAAGGACAGGTTCTAGAGCATATAGCATAAGACTAGCAAAAGTCCCACAGTGACAAAAAAGTGATCATTTCATTGACTTCTATGAAGCTGCTTGAAAAGTCAATGATTCAATCCCCTCAAGTATTAATAGACACAGACACTCAGGGCTATAATAAACACTTAGAGCCGTCTTGTCATGGCGAGTGATGTGAGAATCGTGACAGTAAGTGCATGGCTGCAGAGAGGCCACAAGTGACACTGACGTATTTTACTCTTGCTCCTTCTGATGAAACTCTTTTGTGAAAGAATTTTGCTGTGAAATATATTAGAGTATAACTAGACACAAGGTCTCAGATATCAGGCTGAAGATGTGAAGGTATCTGTGCGTGTCAAAATATCTTAAGAAAGAATATATTCAATGGACGAGGGGTGGGGCCACTCACTAGCCAGGCCCAGATGAGGAATATGTGGGACCTGGGTTCAATAATCAGCAAGAATGCATGGACACACATGTGCACGCACATGCCACAAGAATGATTCAAATAAGAAAATTCTGAAACTTATGAAAACTACGCAAAACCTCTTTTCCCTGTTCCAGTGTCATTAACTCCACCTTTCCTGACATTCAACCCCTCTGTTTCACAAACTGGTTTGAAAAAGGATTCGGTTTACAGAGGAACCCTGAGTCTTCTGGGGTTTCCTTACCAGATGGGGTGATCTCTATACCTACCTCATCGCTCCCATTAAGTTATATCCATTTTCTAACTTTTCTTTGTGGGGAGGGAGAGTCATCATTTTCTTCTAACAAGGAACCTTAAAATCTAGTTAGAAATCAGTCTCAGCAACACTCAAACTGACCTGCACAGCAAAAAGCAAAGGATATCTAAGAAATAGTTAAAGTGAATAGGAGCTGGAGTGATTGCACAGCAGGTAGGGCATTTGTCTTGCATACGATCAACCCGGGTTCGATTCCTAGTATTCCATATGGTCCCCAGGAGTAATTCCTGAATGCATGAGCCAGGAGTAATCCCTGTGCATTGCAGGGTATGACCCGAAAAACACCAATAGTTAAAGTGAGAAAAAACCTAAGAAGAAAACCTCGGCTTACATGTGGCATACCAAATCAAAACAAAAATGTTATGAAGGGGAATTTAAGAAAATCAGAATTAATGATGGGCTTTAGTTGATGCTCATGTTACCAAGAGTGGTTCATTAACTGTAACACAGTTGATGTGTCATACTAATCTAAGATGCTAATGAGAGAAGAATAGAGTGGAAGAAGGGCAACCAGCAGACTGCAACTTTAGTATGAATTAAAACTCTTCTAAAATACTGTGTCTCCAAAGTCCACATTAATAAGGATACAAAGGAACCCTGTATCGATGCAGTTCTTGTGTTGCCTGATCGAGCCCTCCAAAGACAGGGTGCTCAGGACAGAAATCAAAAGGAGGAAAGTTCTTTCTAAAGGCTGAACTGAGACTCTCCGCACACAAAGACCCCAACTTTGCATTTTCATGCTTCCAAACAGGGGGGAAGAGGCCCCGGTTGATCGTTCTGATGCGTGGGTCATGCCATGGAGTGCCCGGGGAGGGAAATATCTCTACACTGTCCTCCCTGCAGCAGACAGGACGAGGCAGAGTAATAAAAAATATATAGGTTTAGCTCCTCTTACACTTATAAAGTGTATAAAGGTGAGATAAGCGTGGGCCCTGATGGGTTTACAGTGCCCTGAAGAGCACCTGGCAAGGTAGAAAAACTAGCCGGTTTGCTAAACCAGGTCATCCAATAAAAAGGACAGAGATCATAACATCTTTGAAGGTTTCAAAGTGCCTCACGTCTATTATTGCATTTTAGCCTCACAGCAACTGTAGGAAACAGACAGAAAATGATTGTGATCACAGTTTAGAGAGAAAACAAAGACACGAATAGGTTACAAAATTTACTTGAAGCCACAAGTAGACGGGTTAGCACACTGGTTAAGGAGCTTGCCTGGCATACAACTGACCCCAGCCGAGTTCCATTTCCGAGCCCCATATATGATCCCTTAGCACCACCAGGGGTGATCCCTGAGCCCAAAGTTAGGAGAATACTGGGTATGAGCTACCCCCAACCCCCCCAAAAAAGAGAAAGACTAAATTCAAATAAGTGTCCAATGTCCAACATTCCCAGCCTCAACATTCCACCTAAACTCATCCATGAAAGTCGGGAAATGGTGTTTGCAGGAAAGGAACTGCCTGATCTCATCAGCGTGTTCTACAGTATAACATACAGCATTCGAAGACTACAACACTTCCAATTTCCTATAAAGCACGAGTGATAAATAGAAGGAAAAGGCATGTGAGGGCAAAACAAAACTGGCCATTCTTTCCTTCAATATGAAGGTAATGGGGAAAAATTCATACAAAAATATTATTTACAGAATTAAGAACAGAAATGATGACTTACAGAACTCAATGTGGGTGGTGACATTGGGCCAAAACCAGAAGTGCTCAGGAGCTACTCTTTGCTCTGTGCTCAGGGTTTGCTCCTGGTGGTGTCCACAGGACCAGATGCAGTGCCATAGAATAAATCAGGGTCCGCTATATGCAGTACAAATGTCTAACCCCTGTCCTATCTCTCCAGCTCCAGAATCCAACATTTTTATCTATAAATATATGCAACCAAGTAGCTATTAAGATATTACACAGCAGATCATCTTTGCTATAAAAACTAATTTTATTCCCAGGTCCATGGCCACTTAGAATATCCACTGCCATGCTACCAACAGTAGAAACTTTGGTTATAAAGTTATGGGGTGAACCACCTCCGACACCAAGTAAATTCTGGATCACTGGCCATGATCCAGAGACTCGCAAATAAATCCCAAAAGAGACCAGCAAGTTGCAGAGATTCTTCTGGACTCCGTGCAAGACTGAGTCATCAGGAGCACCCCAGAGTGATGTGAGTGAGCCCAGTACCCACCCAAACAGAGCCCCGGAAGCCAAAGGCCTCCACACTCCACAATCATCACCATGCTCACGGCTGGAATCCACTGTTCAGGATGAGCCAGAAACTAATCTGCTGGAATCTCAGGTATGCAGGTTTTGTGAGTGAAATTTCCAGGCTTTCAGAGTCAGGTGTGGGTTAACACCCTCATCTCCCTATACTTCGGGAAGCTTTGGCAGTGATACACATGGGTCCCAAATGCCACCCAGTTAAAAATTTAACTCCAGGCTGTATCACCCCATGAAAATTTCTGGACTTCCTGGAGCAACATCTCAAACTCTACAACACGAATCAACCAGGAGTAGCACACCAGGCTGGATGGGACGTAACACAGAAAGCAACGATCTCGAGTAACAAAATACAAACACAGAAGGTTTAACCTATAACAACATCTTAGTAGACTCTTATACAAGGACTTACTGGCTCCATGGCCAGATATAATAATCTTCACTAACTTCTAAGGAAATATTTTTTGATCATTCTGTTAGCAAATTATTTGTAACATGCAAAATAAAATAAATGATTGAGGACCTGCTATGGGGACAGGCTTAAGGGTTGGTTGGGAAAATTGGAGACAATGGTGGAAGTAAGGTGTAATGGTGGTGGGATTGGTGTTGGGATACTGAACATCTGTAATAAATCATCGTGAACAACTTTGTAAACCACAGAGTTTATATAGGGTGTAAGGGGAAATAAAATTTTAAAAATAATAAAATAAAATAAATTTGCTTCAAAAGAAAAAAGATACTGTTGCCAGAAGACTGAAAGACCATCCTTTTTAAGAAACAATTGTGATTTACTCCTTTTCTCAATCCTGCTACAATAAAGAGTCTAAGTGATTGTTTGACTTGCTGGCTGCAGGCATGTGCCCCAAGACATGAGCCTCAAATAAATAGGGAATGTCCCCTGTATGCCAAACACAGTAACAAGTCTCACGATGGAGATGTTACTGGGCCCGCTCGAGCAAATGGATGAACAACGAGAGGACAGTGCTACAGTCCCCCGTGTGCTAGGAACTCAGTATGAGGGCACACAGTACACTAGTCACAGTAAGTCGATATAGTCAGGTAAAGAACCAAATTTTTTTTAAATAAAAGGTTTATTGGAAAAGAAAAGGGAAAGGATAAGGAAGTCACCAGCCAGGGAGGAACTTAGTATAGGACTAAATTCCAGAATCAATTTTAAGAGACTATATTCTTTGCCTCTTTCCTGGCTCCACTTAGAATTATAAATGAGCCCAAAATACAGAGTATAAGGAAAGTTATTCAGAAAAGATAATTCACAAAAAAATGTTCTTTAGGAACTTAATTCCAGTGAATTAAGTTTCTTGGTTTCCTTCAAGAGTATTGACCAACAATGAACCTGGATGCCAATTTTTTCTTTTTTTTTTTTTTCAGGCCAGGTGAATTTGGGAGAACAATGGTAATTTTGAGGTCAGCTCCCAGAACATTAAGAAAAAAAAATAAAAAGAACAAGTGGTTTCTGGTCTAGGCTTACGGATCTAATTAAAGATAATGTTATAAGTTGTGAAGTATATCTCATGACACAACAGCACCCAAAATTGTAGGAGAAGGTGTAGATTTGAGAACAAAAATTCTAAAGAAGCATAGGATTGGGAACAAGGTGTGACTAGGCAAGGAACACAAACCTACAAATGAAGTTGGATTCCCAGAGCGCTGTTCTCTCGGGAATTCAGACATCCGGTCACGATTTGTCTCTAGATCTTTTTTTGTTGTTCTGATGCGGGCACGGATGAAGTTCAGAGTTCATCCATGCAAGCAAGTACTTTCCCGCTAAGTTACATTCCCAACCCTAAGTCTGGACACTTTATTGGTTTGGTTGCTTGCTTCCTTGCCTGGCGGCTACCCCAGCAGTGCTCAGGAATTACTCCTGAATCTGTATTCAGGGATCATTCCTGGAAGGGTTGGGGACTAGATAGGGTACCAGGAATCAAATCCTGGTTGGCTGCATGCAAGGTTGGTGGGTATACTTATCCGTTTGGTGTGTATACTATCTTTCTGGTCCTACCCTGGATCATTTCTAAGAGCTCTAAGTCACTCTTGGTTCTTAAAATGTATTTAAGGATAAACATGACATGAAACCCATAGCTTCAGTTCTAGGACAATAATTCAGTTGAATATGCCATGGTGATCTAAACTCTTCAAGAGAGAACAGCCCTGCAGCTCTTTAATCCCATAAGCAAACAGATGAAGTTCAAGAACAGTAGTTTCCATACGCTTTGATCCCCAAAATTTTGAAGGGCAGAGGAGAATTCCAGAACCTTAATAACTGCCATGTCTGCTCATTTTCAGGTTACTCCCGTACAAGCAAAAGCAAAAAATACCTATAAAGAAGAATAATGCCTAAACATCGAGAGGTTACTCAAAGTTTACCCAAACTTTCTGAAAAGGACCCACTGCACCCCCAAATCCCCAGAGACAGGCTTTGCCTCTGCCCTTTTTGGCTCTGATGATAGTGGAAAAGAACAATAATTACAGAAAGAAAGGAGAGTTCATTTCTTTAACATTTTCCCCAGATTCTTCCTTATCATCCAAAAATAAAATTTAAAAAAAATTTAAATTCCAGTTTCACTGGTTCACTTGAGGAGTTAAGAATTCCAGGAATTTCGACGTCTGGCTGAGGGTGCCCGAATGCCACAATTTCCAGGTAAATTATGTAATGTGACTGTGAGTTGCAGAAGAGAAACAAAACAACAGTTTCCTCTGTGCAAAAGAAGCCTGGAGGGATTTTTTTTTTTTCTCTTTGGCTGGTTAAAATGTTCAGAATTATTTAAGAGTTGGAAAGGGAACAATAAGACACACCCTCAAGGATCTCAAGCCAGAATTCCACCATGGTTGATGCCACGGTGTGTAACCCAAATTCCCAGTGTGCTCACGCGAAGGGAAGGGAAAAGCCCCCAACCATGGCCCATGGCACTTGGGCTTACCTGCAACTGAGCTTCTGAAACTCAAGCTGCTGAAAGAACACAGAAGGAATTCATTACTTCACACCTTGCTCTTTATGAACAGACACGTTCTACTGGCTTCATCCCAAGGTAAGAAAGAGAAAAAAGAAAAAGAAGAAGAAAGAAAAGCTCATCTCACTAATTCGTGGTTTCTAGAAGCACCGCTAAGCATGGGATTTGTTATGACACGGGAGCTGACTTGGACTCGGTAGCCGTGAAGCTTCAGGAAAATGCTGTCCCCCATCACACAGGGCTGGGCTTGGCTGAGAATGCTGCCCTGGGCTGTGGGGGCTTATCCACAGAGATACACACCAGAGACCCAAAACAGGGACAGCCCAGGGACACCAGGCTACTGCCTCGCTTACAATCCCACAGACCAACCCATTGTGCGAGAAAATTAAGTCCCATTTAGTTTTGTTACTACTGTCTACCAAACAATCCTAATTCTAATCCCCAAGACGTTGCTTGCTGAGCACTCTTTACTCAGCTGCCCGGTGGGGAAAGAGAGCATTATTATTTTTGCATGCTTATTTAAAAAAAACAAAAAAAAAATGATTCCAGCTTATTAACAGTCAGTAGAATTATCTTAAAACTCCAGAGAAAGTCAGCAAGGAGGTTGAGGACTATTTGGAGCATTTCAAAAGCACCTTCCACCAGCATTTCAAAAGCACCTTCTATCAGGGCCATAAAATACCGAGAACACCCCAGGAGTTCGGGTTTGTTGGGGAGGGGGGCGTGTCACATGCCAGGAATAATTCTTGGGGTTTTACCTACAGGGACTTCCAGGAAGACTAGCGGCAGATGCCTAAGGTAAATACTGCCACTCCCACAAAAAGGCCATAAATCCGGGGTCCCTGGAAGAGCACGCGACTTTCCAGAGTTCCTCCAAGCTAGTGGGGTTCCCGCCCGGCTCCAGCCCACCTGACCATCTTGCGTCCCTCTCCAGCTTGTCCCATCAGCTGACACCTTTCCCGTCACCCTCTCACTCAAAGCATCATCCTGACACCTTCCGGCTCCATAAAACATGAATTTCAAATACCTACAACAATTTTCTCAGAATCCTCAGATCTTGTTTGTTTAACAAACACCGATTCATCTCTGATGGAAGACCAAAACGGGAGCCTTCATATTGCTCGCCTCCAAAGACTTTGCAATGCCCGACTTTAAAAGGACTAGGCTGAAATAAATGACATGCAAAGTCTCAGATCATCCCACTCTTCTTTACCGAGAGCCTAAAATCCATCTATGGCAAACGCTTGACTCTCTGATTCTTGGATTCCACCAAGATTTCTCCTATTTCCAGGAGAGATAGCACAGGAGCTAAGGCACTTACCTTACATGCTACCAATCCCAGTTTTATCCCGGGCACCACACGAGGAGTAATCCCTGAACACAAAGGGAAAGGGGTAAGCCCTGAGCACTGCCCGGTGTAGCCAAACCCAAACTCTCAGCGCTTGTGTGCATTCTCCCATTTCTCCTCCTTAAGTCTCTAAGTCACAGTCTGATGATACTTTCCAAAACATGCTACCCTTGGTGCTGGAGCGATAGCACAGCGGGTAGGGCGTTTGCCTTGCAGGCGGCCAACCGGGGTTCTATTCCCAGCATCCTATATGGTCCCCCGAACACTCCCCAAGAGTGATTCCTGAGTGCAGAGCCAGGAGGAACCCCATAGCATTGCCAGTGTAACCCCCCCCAAAAAAAATATCAAAACATGCTACCCTGAGCCTCTCCATCCAAACTCGTCTTTCTCCCTTGGGTCCCCATACAGTCCTATCCTGATACTCTAATTCATCTTGAGAGCCATCAACCGGTACAAAGTTACTTTTTGCTTCTGGGGTGCTCTGTAGTCCTCAATTCTGAGGCCAAGCCTAGGAGCCAGGAGTTGCGCCAGCATCGGGGAGGAGGATCTCACACAGCCCATGGCCTCATGGACGTAACAGCTGGGCTTTTAGAGCCACCAGCAAAGGTCACCAAGGTGGGACTCTGGGCACTGCCAGGAAAGGGAACAACACGGGCAGATGCACAGGAGAGAGAAATCTGCGGTGCATTCTGGGAAAGCCAGAGAGTGGGGTGGGCCGGGTCCACAGGCTGAGAGGGAGCTGGGGTCCCCAGCATCAGGAGGAAGGGAGCCACGGCAGTGACGAGGGACCGAGGAATGTTTCCTAAGAATCAAGTGATACGAGCAGAGCAGAGCTTCAGAGATGAAAGGCTGGCTGAGGGGCGCAGGCGAGGGAGACGAATAACATTTTAAGTCACTCTGATAAGACACGAAAATGAGAAATATATAAATTTGGTTTTCTACAAATAAGAAAGCAGGAGACTGTCAGAGAGCACAGGAAGTGAAGGACTCTGCGCTGGGTTGTGTTATAAATCCCTGGGACAGAAAGTACCATGTTACCCCGCGAGCACTTGAATGATGAAATTTGTTTCTTGCATATCTGTTCAAAAGCAGCCCTTTGCAAAATAAACACAGATTTTTATTATACCAAACCACCCAAAGTGAGTCATCTCTTTGGAAATGTGTCCCGGGCCTCCTCTCTCCTCGGGCCTCGAATTGTTACAGAAAACCGAGCAGATTGGTGGCCAGCTGACAGGACAGAAGTCAGAACTCACAAGCCCAAATCCACTCAGGCCTCTGACTGACTCTCAGACACGGGGCCGCTCTGATGTCATGTTCGGATCTGGGAAACAGCGCGGCCCGGCCCGTGTTGGGTAAATGCAGGCGTGACTGGGAACGGAGAAAAGTTTTAAGAATCACTCTGTGTGGGGAGACAAGGGGGAATGAGAGTGTGAGTGTGTCTGTGAGAGAGAGAGACAGAGAAACCCACAGTTAGACTTTCTTGGCAAATCCCTGACAGACTTACCTTGCATGTTCTACAGGATATTTGTCTTATGTCAGACAAAGAACACTGAAATAGATTCATGTGTGAATCTGTGTGTGTGTGTGTGTGTGTGTGTCACAAACGATGGCTCTGCCCTTTCAAAATCCCAAGGTAACAAAATTGGAGGTGAGGGGGCATTAAAAATTAAAAAAAAAGCCTCAGACAACAAAATTGAGGGGTGGGGAGGAGAGAAGAAAAGTTTCTTTTTAAAAGACAGGATGATGTAAACACGAGGAAGTTTAAAATAACACTTGTATAAACTGTTTGAATTGAAGAGAAAAAAATATACATATATACCCCAAAAGAGTTTTGTCAGAATAAAACAGAAAACAAATCCCAAATGCTGACAGCGGCATGAAAGCCAAGTTCTCCCCCGCCTTTCATAAGGCCTTTCCATTGAACCACACTGTCGCCCGCCAGAGCGTTCCCAGCACTGAAGCCGGACTCTGCTGGCCTGTGATGCCGACCCCGGGGTGGAGGCTGGGGGCTCTTGGCTGCTGGGATTCCAACAGGAAATGCACCACCTGTGTTTGCTCCCCCAAAGCAGAAAGCTGCATTGTACACCCCTTCCACTTTAAATCCCTACCCTGCCTAGATAGAAAAAAGTTATCTATATACTGAAAGAGTAGGTTGAACCCAGGGCCTCACTCGTCTGAGGCAAACGCTGTTACACGGAGCTGCATCCCCATCTCCAGCAGTTCCCGAATTTCCTTGGTCTACTGCCTCCTTTGGGGCTTGAGCGATAGCACAGCAGGTAGGGCGTTTGCCGTGCATGCGGACGACCCAGGTTCGATTCCTCCGCCCCCCTCAGAGAGCCCGGCAAGCTACTGAGAGTATCCCGCCCGCACAGCAAAGCCTGGCAGGCTACCCGTGGCGTATTCGATCTGCCCAAAAACAGTAACAACAAGTCACACTTTGTGTTCCTGAAACGAGCATATGCCATTGGGCTACACTATCACAAGACAGGGACGAATGGAGACGTTACTGGTGCCCGCTCGAGCAAATCGATGAACGACGGGAGGATGGTGCTACAGTGCTACTGAGAGAGGGACCAGGAAGCAGAAAACAGAAAAGTTGCTTCTCTACTCTCTGGGAAAGAAACGAGCCTCCCCTTTAGCCTTCAGTCCAGAGCCAAGACCACCCCATCCCCAACGGGGCCTGTCCCAACCCCCACTCCACCCCACTCCCCAGCATCCCTAATTCATTCATCAGCACTGGGAGGCTGGACCAACCGCACGGTCTGATTGATAAAGTTTCATCACAAATTAGCCCATCTCTTTGATGAAAACAAGCAAGGCAGAGACGGTACCGTCATTTCAGCCTCATAAATTAGTCAACCAGACAAACAGCAAACAGGGCTCGCTCGCGAGGGGCAAACTAATTTAATTAATTCATACACAGCACCTCATTAAGAGCAGTTTTAGCACTAAGGTTGCCGTCTGAGTGAGCCTGCTTTATTTTCCACAAAGATGCCACTGAGCTGTCAGGAATGAGGAACCAGGAGAGGAACCAGATATGGGCAATAAGGACACACGGAGAATGAATAGGAAACTCGCCGCCTCACCCTGGCCAAAACCAGCAGACACAGAACTCTTCCTGCGGGCGCTGTTCACGCGGATACATCACAGATCGGTTCTGCTTCCATTGTACGTTCACGTGTCAAGCAGTAGTAAACACCGATACATTTCCCCCACTGGCAACACACACTTTTTAATATAGCCACAGAAGGAAAAGAAAGAACAGGTAGGAAAGCAAAGTTGATGAAAATGCTTCTCGGCCAACTTGGGAAAAAAGATGTAGACATTGATGCGTCGTTCTGAGAGGGTATTTATTCCTCGACATTGCAATGTTCCCAGGACCCTGTGTTTGGGAACTGCTGTCCGTCTCTGCCTCAAAAGACTCTGCATGCTTTAGTTAATGTTCCTTTCCTTACATGGGCCCAGAGCGCAGTGTCTAGACACCGTTCTCCACCGGCACGCAGCTGTAGAGAGGGGAAGTGGCCGGAAGTAACTGGCCACACACAGTGACGAGGCCAGAGTACAGGAGACTGCAGACACCAGGTGGTGTCAGGACAGAAGAAAGCACTGGAGGGGGAGAGACGCATCTGAGAAAGGCCCCGTGACCCGCAGGGTTGCCAAGAGCCAAGAGAGAAGGAATTCAAACATCAAACTAAGAATGTGACTATTCTTAGTAATTGAAACTGAAAGTGAATGTGCATGCATCCACAGAGAAGGAATAAAACTAATTTCTTATTGATGGTGAAAAATCATTATTCACCAAGAAAAATAAACCAGGGAGGAGGAACAGTGCTGCCTTCTAGAAACTCTCCAAATGAAGACCCTGGAAGGTAGGACAGTGGTTAGGACGCAAGCAGTCTGGCCCGGGTTTGAATCTTGGTGGAACTGCATGGTCCCCCAGGCATCTCCAGCTACAGCCCTGGAGGTTCCCAGCACCGCTGCGGTGGCCTGGGTAATCCTGGGCCCCTGCTGCACTGACCCCTCAGACCCTTATGGGGACCCACAAGCTCGGTTGGCAACAGTGCCAGGAGGCTTCTCGGGTCTTCTAAGCACCGCCTGGAAGGCAGAGAACCAAATAAAAGCCTCCAGATACTGAGCAAAGAGGGAAACAAAGGATCACATTACAACTCTAAAATAATCACTGATGCACGCCAGGTCCACTGATGGGCACTTCAAAGAATAGTGCAGAGTTCAAGATGAAACCGAGATGTTTGCTTGATCTCTTGTCTTGTCCCCCAAGGTGTCTGGCACTTCACTGGGGACTCAACACTGTAGGTACTGTTTCAACTGAGTGATGGAGAGTAACAGCAAACCACAAAACACAGTGGTCCCTGCGATGGGGTCTCAAGGCAAGAACGTGGCTTCTCGGGGATTCTACTGAATCCACACCACCTCAAACTGATTGTGCAAAATCAAACCCAAGTGGAGTGAATTTCAATAAGATGATGACCTGGGCCCATCAAGTTGTCATGAGTATAAAAAATAAGGAAAGATGGGAGAATTTTCACTGATTGTAGGAGTCAGCAGAGATACAAGGGCTCTCAGATCAGAAAAGGAACTTCAATAGGAAAACTAGTGGAATTAATATTACTTGATCACTTGATATCCCGTTACTCATCAATTTGATCGAGCGGGCTCCAGTAACGTCTCCATTCATCCCTGTTGCGTGCTAGCGTAGCCCAATGGCATCTACTCATTCTAGGATCACGAAGAGCCTCAAACAATTGTTCAGGGTCTTGACGAAGAAGTCTGACCATCTCATAGGTGGGCGGCTACATGATCTTTTGACATCCCATCGAGTCCAGTCAGTAATGACTCTAGTCCAGTGTTCGTCTCTAAATCTCATTACATGTCCAACC
>JAOXYA010000005.1:6473882-6493168 GCA_028565675.1 Sorex palustris | reverse complement strand
CCTTCCTTCCTTCCTTCCTTCCTTCCTTCCTTCCTTCCTTTCTTCCTTCCTTCCTTCCCTCCTTCTGTCCTTTCTTCTCTCCTTCCTTCCTTCCTTCTTTCCTGCTTTCCTTCTTTCTCTCTTTCCTTCTCTCTCCTTCCTTCCTTCCTTCCTTCCTTCCTTCCTTTCTTCCTTCCTTCCTTCCCTCCTTCTGTCCTCTCTTCTCTCCTTCCTTCCTTCCTTCATTCCTGCTTTCCTTCTTTCTCTCTTTCCTTCTCTCTCCTTCCTTCCTTCCTTCCCTCCTTCCCTCCTTCCTTTTTTCATGGCTGGAGGTCTTTTCCTCATCTAAATACCAGCGTCTGGCAATTCTTTCCAGCCTACTGGAAGATAACCATGCCTGCTACTTGTTAATTAGGGCAGGGTGATAACTATTAAAAGTCGAAAGAGTTTCCTGGTGGTTGCAACAGGTTTCAACATGATCCCAGGCGCTTTGTCAATCTCCAGCGGGTGAAAGGACAGCGGGATGAGAAAGGCCACTCCGGGTCCTGCTGGTCCTGCCTCCCAGGGGTCCCTCCAGACGGGGACACAGGGAGGAGGCGACAGAGGCCCACAGCGGCCCGGCCACAAACAGGGGCGACCGGGTCCCGGCTAGTTCTGCTACCTCCTCTACAGACTGGCACAGCCTGGGCTGAGAACCACAGCCGTGTCCTGTGTGTGTGCAGGGAGGGCGGGAGGCCCCTGGGGGGAAGGTTCTGTCTCTGCCAGCCAGTTCAAAACGCCGAAGGACATTGTGCAAAGCTCTCGGGGGAGCCGAGGGCCAGTACGCAGACGCAAGGGATTTGGGGCACTTCTCAAGCTTGGAATATCTGAGCTCAGACAGAGACAGAAACAGCAGCTCACCTGCTGGAAGCACAGGTCACCGGAGACAAGAGAGGCAAGACGGAGGGAGAAAGAGGAAGGAAGGGGGCAATCCCTGGGGGAAATGGGGTCCGCAAGCATCAGTCAGAGTCTGCCAGGGGGCTGGCGGGGAACCCTGACCTCCCGGCCCCAGACCACAGGAGACACCAGTTACTCCAGAGGAACTAGAAGCAAACCATGAATATGGAGAGGCTGTTTTTTCTTTTTTTTCAAAACCAAAACACGACTCTGAGCAAAGCAAGATTATAAACGGCTCCCTGAACTCAGATAATCCATCACATCGCTTTACCACACGAGTGTTTGCCCCCCTCACCATTTAATTCACTGTTCTTGGGAGAAATCGGTCTAAAATAAATTTGTCCGCAGTGGCGAATTTCCTAGAACAAATATTAAAACACGGCTACTGGAATCTTTGTAACATGTTCGCAAATTAATGAGATACAAATATTCAATTTATATACTACAGACCTATTAGCAGAAAGAAAATATACACATCATCCCCCAGGCCTGAACTAAATTTCTATTTCTAATACTCCAGAAAAAAAAAGTCAAAGCAAACAGAAGTCGACTCTTAGGAGAAAGCGTCAGCGTAAAAGCTCTGCGTGTGTTGTCAACACTCCACAAGCAGAAATCTCCTTCCAAATTGGGGAAGCACAGAATGAATGAACTCACACTGGTCATTTCTCCAGGACCTCGAGCCTGGGTGTTCAAAGACTAGTACCTTCTGGTTGAAGAGCAAGAGAGTTGGGACTTTGTCAAAAAGCCGATGATACCCAGAAAGTGGCCGATCTTCACCCAGGAGAATAACCATGAGTCGAGCTGCGTGCTTGCTGCCGCCCAGAATGAATGAGTGCTTAGCTTACTTCCAGGTTCCAGTTTCCAAAATGTGCTTCTGGAACTGGCTTATCTAATCTCGCAACAGCTCGCTCACTCTCTCTTCTCCAGAGAAGAGGGGAATTCCTGAGAAGTGCAGTGGTCTGCACACAGAAGTTCTACAGATGCCTCAGCCCCCTGCTCTTTTGTGGGGCTCTGATCTCTGGGATGCTCTGGGGAACAGCAGGAGACGAAAGGAGACATAGACAGGAGCCACTAAGGACTAGGAGAAGACTTAGAGAAGTACTATGCAGGGCTGGAGAGATAGTACAATGGGTAGCGTGCTTGCCTTACACGACAGTGACCCACTGTTCAATTCCCTGCCACCACCTATGGTCCCCCGGCCCCACCCACCCCCATCTTACTAGGAGTGACCCCTGAGCACAGCCCCCTGAAACAAAAAGCAAAACCAGAAATCTTATCGAGAACTTTCCTAGAAAACCTGCTTTTATTCCTTTTTAGGCTAAAGACATAACAAATATTTAAAAATACATCAATAGAAAACAAAAAATCCAGAAATGATATTGAGAACTTTGCTAGAAATCTTATCTCCATTGTCCTTCAAGTTTCCTACTTCACATGCAGCAAAAGTTAACTTAGAGATTTCACTGCACTGTCCTGTCTGTAGCACTGTGTTCTTGTTGTTCATTGATTTGCTCAAGCAAGCCCAGTAACGTCTCCATTGTGAGACTTGGTGTTACTGTGTTTGGCATATTGAATACGTCAAGGGGAGTTTGCCACGCAGGTGAGATACTGTTGGTAGCTTGCCGCGCTCTCCGAGAGGGGCGAAGGACTCGAACCCGGCTCGGGCTGGGCTGGCCGCGCACAAGGCAAACGCGCTACCGCTGTGCTTATGCTCCAGCTCTAAGCCTTTTGGCTAAGATCAAGTGTAGTAGGGATTTCAAGTATTAAAAACAAATAACATAAAGAAGAAAAGAACATCAGCAAGAAAAGAAGAAACAGAGGAGATATTTCCTAACAGAGAGCTATAAATAAGTGCTGTCTCTTCTTTGGACCAGAGGTTGTAACAACAATATGCAGTTACACAGGGTAAAGTGAGGTCTGCCATTTTCTAAAAGTAACTGGAATTTAGACAGCAATGTTAAGAGAGGGGGTGGAAGAGATAATTCAACAGCTGAGCTCATGCTTGAAGGGGGATGACCAGGTACCATTTGGGGCACTACACATGGCCCCCCAAGTACAGCTGGATGCAAGTCCCGAGCAGAGAGCCAGGAGAGGCACCTCTGACCCAGCACTGCCCAGTGTGACTGCCAAAAGAAAAATATGTCTACAGAAGAAACTTTAAGATACAGAAAATTATTAGAGAAGGGAAATTGCCAGAATTCTATAGTGCAATTGAAAGAAAGAAAGAAAGAAAGAAAGAAAGAAAGAAAGAGTTCTCTGGTATTAGAAAAAAACCATTAAAAGTTCAACTCACTGCACCACTACAGGTATGATACAAAATATATACAATTTGGGGGCTAGAGTGATAGTACAGCAGGTAGGGCATTTGCCTTGCTTGTGGCCAACCTGATTTCATTCCCCGGCATTCCATATGGTCCCCCGAGCACTACCAGGAGTAATTCCTGAGTGCAGAGCCAGGACTGACCCTGTAACCCCTGAGCACTGCTAGGTTTGACCCAAAAAGCAAATAAATATATGCAATTTTTTTTTACAATTTTATAACATATTCAGTTGAGAAAAACGAATGCCTAATCTGAGCTAATACAAGACTTATTTTAGGACACACATGGACACCAGTTTCACTGTTAGCCATAACACAAGGAAAACTGTTCCACTTCTTAACCTTCCCCTCAAACTGTTCATTCTTGGGCTGAGGAACCAAAGCATCAAGGACTGGGGCACATTGTTTGCGTGCTGGGTGTCTAAGTGGCATTCCTTGGAATGCCAAGTTCCCAAGCCTCACGGAGACTGAGCCTAGAGCTCTGTGCTGTGAGCAGTCCCGAGCACTCCTGCATGTGGCCAAAACACAGACAAGGGCAAGTCCTGAGTGACGTGTGTTTTCAAGTTACCTTTTCTTGTTTGATTTGGGGGCTGTGCTCAGGGGCTTACTCCTGGCTCTGTGCTCAGGAGTCACTCCTGGCGGTGCTCAAAGAACCATACCGGTTCCCCAGATCAAACCCAGGTCGAAAGCAAGCAAGGCAAATGCCCTCCCACTGCACTGTCATTCCAGCCCCTCAAGTTAGCTACGTGAAGATAAAATAGAGCTTTTAATTAAACAGCCCTGACCGCGTCTGCTCCTACTTCCATCAGCCCTCCCTGGACACATTCTGAAGGGGGGGGGACGTTCTGAAGAGGTCTGGGGGCACAAAAGGAGAATTTTATACCATCTGAGGTCTACTCCAAAAGAAAAAATCCTTGACCGGCTTCATTCCACTTTCTTATGAGATAAACCTCTCAAATGATGACCTTTTAAAATGTATTACAGTGTAAATTTTCCTGAAACTACCTGCATATGTAATTGTGTATGCTTCTGAATGTTTATCTAAGGAAATGATCTACTTACAAGCAATGACCCTGGTCCACAAGTGGCCAGACAGGTTTGGGAGAGCCAAGGACAAAATTCCCTGAAATAAATCTATTATTTTGAACACTGGAGCAACTGCTACCAATATTCAGCCCGGGAAAAAAGAAAATAATAATAAATCTACATTGGATATATTTAGGTCACATAACATTTTATTATCAGCCGAAACATGAATCTGCAAAATAAAATATATACAGGAATTATTTTTCCATTTGGACAACTTACACCAGCTCGGGATCACTGGTTTGAAAGACTTCACTTCCCATGCCTTGGAAACAGCAGATACACCAAGCCAAAACACGACATGTTTTTTTTTCTGCGTGTCACTCATAATGCAAACACAAAAAGAACGTGAAATCTACTGGGATGCTGTGAGGGGGAACTGTGTTGGGTGTAGCATTGCAGAGCTCCTTGAAACCACATCTTGGACCTCCCCAGACCAGAGAGTTTTTTCAAAGAAGCAAACGCCAGGAAATGAGTCCCCCAGGCTCTGTCCTCTGATTAGTGCTGCAGATGGTCTGAGCACCCCGGCCCTGAGCATCCCTCCCATCAAAGATGGGTCCAAGAAGGACCTGCCACTCCGGGTCTGAACCCCGGCTGTCCTTCACCCACACTCCTTTGACTGCTGCCTCTTTTATTCACCAGACTTGGCTCACAGAGAACCTCTGGCTATTTCGAAATATAAAGCCTTTCTTCAAAATCAGAAAATGTTCCCACTGAGGTTATCAAAGGCGTGAGCCTTGGGCTTCGTGACAGTGCCAAAGGAGGCGTTTTTGGAAATATTCGGAGCAATTTCAGCCACTGAAAGAGGTGCACGGCCTTGAAAGCCACCATCCTGCATCACAAGTTCACATTCCTTTATATGGAGTCTTTCTATTAAAAAAAATCTTTAAAAAGCTGAATTTGTTTCTGGAACTCGGGTTTTTAAACACATCTTAATAAGCAAAAAACATAAACAAAACATTTGAGGCTTTCACTCTGCCTCATCCAGACTGAGGATATACTGAGGACCAATAGCTTTTCTAAAAACGCTAAAGTCTGACTCAAAAGATCACGAGAACTGTCTCGTGCAGAAGAACCATTTGCCTGGACAATGAAAAATAAGAGAAAGTGGGGCTGGAAGATAAGACAGCAGCCCGACCTGGGTTCAATTCCCAGCACCATTGAATCCCCGGAGTATTGCGGGGTACAGCACTCGTGGTCCCCAAGCACTGGAGGGTGTTCCGGGGGGGCCAGCACCCCAACACCTGAGCAGTAGCAGAGCCTTGGCCGAGAAACAACCAGGCAGTCAGCAGACTTCCTGAGCATCCCCGAAATAGAATAAATGATCAACTTGAAGAGACCTACTGGGAGCAAAAAGCCAATGAGAGTAGAAAGAACACAGGCTACTTGGTGGTAGTCAGAGAACCATATAGGATGCCAGTGATCAAACTTGGGTCATCCAGGGGGTACAAAGTAAATGCCCTCCTCACTGTACTGTAGCTCAGGACCCTAAATATTATTTTTTCAAATCGTAAGACTGCCTTCTGATTTCTTTCAGATTTTCAGTGCATTGAATTGAACTCCCAAATCATTCAATATAATTTAGTCTTTATTTTAAAAAAATTTTTTTCAGTTCTTTTGGAGTCACGTTTATGGTGATCACTTATTACTGTACAATTAAATGATTGTGATTTGAATAATACGAGTTTCTGGTCACTTGGATAACAATTGCATCTATATTGGATTTCTTTAGCATATATTGGCAAGGTAAATTCCTTAAAAACTATAAACAAAAAAAGAAGAAGAAGAAAAATACAGGCTACTACATCAAAAGAACCATCCTTTCCCTCCCAACAAGGCAGAATCATCCATCGAAAGGGTGTGCCCTGCTGTCAACTTCTCTAACCCGCCACTGAACTTTCTCTGACAAGTTCTCACCACTTCCCGACAGCCACGGGATCTGGGTGTCTGTGCCCCACACCTCCTCCTCCTCTCGGCAACCATCGCAGGCTCACTGCTGGGCGTCCACACCAGAGGCAGGTTAGAACGCGCTGCCTTTCCAACACACAGACAGGACCCGGGCTGCTTCAGGAAAGTCGCAGAAGAACCAGGAAGTCACACGCTGAGGTGAGTAGTAGTGAATCTACTTGCCGTCATTTCTGTTTCCTCCAGAAACCCCCAAACTATGGGCAGTCTATTAAGTCTTTCCTTCTGCTTTTTGTTTATTTGATTTTAGGGCCCACCCAGCAGTGCTCAAAGCTTACTCCTGGCTCTGTGCTCAGGGTCATGCCAGGAAGCACTCAAGGGACCAAATGGGAAGTTGGGGATTGAACCCGGGGCGGCTGTGTGCAAGGCAAGTTCCCTGCCAGCTGTGCTATCACTGCAGCCCCTCTGCCTTGCCTTCTGTGGGTGCACCACCTCAATCCTCCTGAGAAGACAAGACAGATGATGAGTCGGAGCATTATCCACTGTGTTCACTTCTGATTTCCTGGGAGATTTCTCTCAAATAAGTTGAGAGATGGTTGAGCAAATCACAGAGACTTTCTAAGGTGAACTGCAAGTTATTCTGATGAAAGTGTCATGATTCATAAAGGGACGACAGGAACAAAGTCTCCAAACTAAGACTGCCATCTTTGCATGCTGCCAACTGCCAATCTGTCCCTAATAGTCTCCCCAAACCTGTCCCTAATGGTCTCCCCGTGTCATAAGAAGGGATCAGACACAAGAGCAACCGATTTGGAGGACACCAAGTGAATCAGAGCACAAGCTTACTAGTGGGTGAGCAGACACCAGGTGAAAGGCCCCTCTCCGTTGAAAAGACTCAAGACCTCAACAGATGCTCTCAACAGTTTCCATGACAGAGATTCATCTCCATTACGGCCAAGCAGCTTGATTCAGAAGGCTATGTACCCAAACCCTAACCATGAATTTCTCACTTCCCAACAATAAATTGAAGAGAAAATGTTTTCTTCACACCTGACACTAACGCCAATTTTTGTACTTTTTTCTTTCTGTATATATGTGTGTATAAATATATATATGATGTTCTATTACAATGAAATGGAGGCCATTTTCATTTTGTAAACATGATATCTGAAATTCAAAAAAAAAAAAGATAAAGTGTCTGTTTCTTAGACAAAGCAAGATCCCTGATTGCTGTCAAAGCTCAGATCTGGGCTGAAGGTGCCTTGTATGTGTGACGCCCTCAGTTCTGCCCCTGGATTGCATCCCTGGCACTACGTGACCCCCCCCCGGACACTGCCCAGAGTGGCCCTGGTGGTCCCCCAGCACTGCCAGGAGTGGCCCACAATAAGTGAGTATCAGGATTCCAAAGACCTCTATCCTGGATATGGAAGATAACCCGATATTAATAACTTGAAGCTAATTTCTCACATGCGCAAGCCTTCCTGCCCCACGGAACACGGGCTCTTTATGACAAATACCCTATAGATCTGGAATCGGTGGCGAGGAGACACACTTTTCCTAATCTTCCCGTTTCTTTTCAATGTTTTATTTTTTAAAGAGTCTTTTAGGGAAACTAATGCGTTCGGCTATGAGTGGGATGAAGAAGGTATGTCGATTTCAAAATTAAAATTTTTCAGGACATCAGTCCAGCAGGCATAAAATCGCATAAAACAAATAAGTAGACCATCAAACAATAAAAGCCAACGAGAAATAATATAAAAGGCTTTTTTAGAAACTATTATCGCACATATGCAATAATTACTTCCATCAAGACTTTTATTATACATTTGTTTTTATGGAATCATAATGCACGCGAGCAGGCTATTGTTTAAACACATTCACCACATACCCCATAACAGAATATGATGACAATATGTATTAAGGATAATACAGAAAATGTGGCTAAATGCATTCTGTATTATGGTTCCATAATACGGCATGCAAATAGCTCTGACTAAGCGGGCACAGGAGACGGCCGTTAGTGGGCATGCTGTGAGTGTATATTATGAATAATGCATAAAACTTGGCGAAATCCTAATGAGTCCATTGACATCCTATGGGGTCCAAAGGAGGCTCAGATCCCAAAGCACGGCCTGGCACACTTCGAAACACCAAACATGGGAGGGAAAAAAACAATACTGCGAAAACAAAGGACATTAAGTCACACAAATAGACTCTCCTGCCAGGGGAAGATTTTGAAATCAGCACAAAATTGGAAGGAACTTTGAGAAAGAGAGGTAAAAAGTCCATGTTACATCATCACCCCACTTAGACTGTCAAAATGATCCACTGCCATTTAAATGGGACAAAAGCTGTCACTGAAGGTTCGGTGTGATTTCTTTTCTCCGGTTTTCTTCAGGGAGCTGTGATTACCAGGAATATCTGTACCATCCCCAAGAAAAGTGACCAATCTCCTAGACTGGAGTGGGCAGAAAAGTCTTCCGACTTTGAAAGAGTTACAATTTCAAAAGGAATTACAGTCAATTAAATAAGGAAATAGATATAATGTGTCTCAAAACAGCCTTTATGGTATACATTTAAAACTCTGGTTTCTACATAGCTTTGAGGGGGGCGGGGAATCAAAAAGAATGCCAGGAACATGTTATTTGCAGAAGACTTTTCTTTTGAATGTGTTTCTCAGCCCCCCGGGGGCCCCCAGTAAGGCTCATGAAAAAAGAAATCGTACCTATGACCCCATACATGGATGCACCCTAAGAAAAACACCCAACGGAACACGATCAACATACTCCGGAGTCCAAGAGTGCAGAGCTGGGGAGTTGTGATGAAGAGTCCCGTGTGGAAGTGGCCCGGGGTGCACCCCCGCCTGGCCTCCGAGAAGGAGCAGACAGTGGGGGTGTCCCCAGGCAGGGTGGGTGGGAGGAGGCATTCTGACAACACATTGCACCCCCAAACCAGCCAAGAGGCGAGGGCTGGCCATCAGGGGGGTACACCAGCCAAGGATAACCCTGCCCTCCTGGAAAACAGGCCAGGCCGGGCACTGCAGCCGAATTGGAAGTTCTGGGGCTCACGAACAGGTCTAAGAACCAGGCCACAGTGCCCTGCCAGGGAGGGGGACCGCAGAGCACCGGTAGCAAGGAAACCAGGGACTCTCGTGGAGGTCACCCAGCACCCCCTATTCTGGCCCACGCCAGCCTAGACTTGGGAATGGAGGGGGGGGCTGCACAAGACCCCCCCGCCATCTGTGAGCACACAGCACTCTGTTTTCCCAGCGCTCACGGCCCAGAGATGCTAACGCTAGACAATGTCTGAAAAATAACCCTTCCCGGGTTTCTATTTCAAGGGCAAATACCCCTGGGGACAGTTGAGAGAACTCGGGATCGATTGGCCTTTGCTCTCTTTGGTGAGAAGTGAGAGGCCAAGGCTGGACCAGGAGGGGGTCTGGGAGGTCTGAGGGGCCCTTGAAGGGGTGGCTTCAACCCAGGGAGGAAAGGGGAGATGGGAGGGAGGGGGCAGGTCTTGCACCCACTTGGGGCCGGGAACCAGGACAGTGAGCTTCACACACAGTGGGAGACCGTCAGGCACCAGGCACAAAGGCCACAGGGTGAACACTGGTGTCGGTCAAGCGTCTGTGTCCCTACCTTAGTCGCTCCTGCCTCGCCCAGTGGCTCAGGACCTCAGAGCACATCCCAAGCAGCCGCCTCACTGGGGAGAGCCACGCACAGCCCCGGCTGGCCCCCTCCCACCCACCCCACCCCCCAGCCCACCCTCGAGCGGCTGGCTGTCGCTTCACCCCTCCCCAGGCCACCAAAAGCATAACAGAAAAGTCTCTCGTGGCACTTTGCTGCTCAGCGGGGAACTGGACTGTTTGCGATATCCATTTTGATACAGACCTAAATTAGGCCTCTGGAAATAGGTAATGCATAAAAATAAAAAAATAGAAAAAAAAAAGCTGTTTGTGTCACCAAATTATGATTATAGGTTACGGTTAACCCTTGGAAGATGGCACTGAGCCCGGCAGCTCCCCACTGCGGGGACTATTTGCCACGAAATCACAGGCCCTGACTCAATGATGTCTCAGGTGAGAGTGAGCAAGACAGGCACGCTAGAGGACCCGTCGGGTCCCAACAGCGGGGCTGAAGCAGGCCGCCGAGAGCAAGGCCAGTTAAACAAAAGGTTCCGCACAGCAGGCCTTGCTGGCATGAGTTAACAGCTGCCCCGGCCTAGAGAGAGGGAAGGGAAACACAGCCAGAGAACCCACCCACCCTGGAAGAAGCTTCTCCCCTGCACTCTGCAGCAGTATCTGCCCGCTGGACCCAGGTCCAGAGTCATGGCTCTTTTCTTTTTTTTTTCTTTTTGGGTCACACCCGGTGATGCACAGGGGTTCCTCCTGGCTCATGCACTCAGGAAGTACTCCTGGTGGTGCTTGGGGGCCCCTATGGGATGCTGGGAATCGAACCCAGGTTGGCCATGTGCAAGGCAAACACCCTCCCTACTGTGCTATCGCTCCAGCTCCTCTTTTCTTTTTCTATCTTAAAGGTGATGGACCAAGTCACTAGGCCTACAGAAATCACTGATCAGAAATATCAAATATCCTGAGGTTTCTATCAAATGTCTGAGACGTCTCCCCCAGGGCTGATGGTCAGAAACTGCTGCTCTTCAAATTCCCAGTTCAAGGGTTGACATGTGGGGCCCAGGAAGGAGCTTCTGAAAAATCTTAAGACTACCCCCTGCCTGCTAATGCCACCCCTAGTTCTTGAAGATGTTTCCGAATCTTGCCTCTGTGATATCAGCACCTAATCGAAGCAGCTTTTGTAGAAATAAACGAGAATCCCAAACACTGCGTTCCAGTTCGCCTTTGAGAAGGCGGAAGTGCACAGCGCGTGCACACACACGCTCTCTTCTCTCTCAGCACAACCCGGATCTCGAATCAGCACTTTCTGATTTAAAAAAATAATGTACGGGGGAGATGGACACTCACAGAGCTGGCGTGCATGCTTTGCAGGCTGGAACCCAGGCTCAGAACCCCACACCATGCAGTCCCTAAGCATTAGGGACAGTACCCCCTGGGCACTTCCGGGTGTGACCCCAAAACAAAACCAAAAACTGTACAGGAGAGAGTTGTCAAGTCAAACAACAAAACCTTGGCTTCTCCCCCCCCTCGTGCATTTTTATTCTGTGTTTTGGCAAAAAATGATCCCTGTGTCTGGCTTATCTCAGTAAAATAAACAGACGCAACTGAGTTCATATCTCTTGAGACACAGTAAACACAATGCAAAGCGTAACTCTTCAAACTGGAATCCCTTGTCGTTAAAAAACAAAGAACTGAAAATGTGGAGCCGGTTCAAATGTGTGGGGCTTCTGAGAAAGAGCAACAGATTCACGCGCTGCAGCCCGGGGTCATGGAAAAATCAAAGAGCGAATGAAAATTAGCTCCAAAATTTTTGGAGGACTTAAGTAGACGGTGGACATTGGCCAGAGTCCAGAGCTGCAAGAGAGACTTCAGCCAAGGGTCTGAATGTGAAGGCAGAGGGTCCTCGTCCCTGTCCTGAACACAACCCCTAAAGCGACAGGCTCTCAGGAAGATCTACAGATGTTCAGATCTCATCCTGTCGACCACAACATCTTCAGCCTGAGGAAAGTCCTATTACACAGGAGTCTAGAAGGTTCGACCATGCACAGTCCTGCAAGCACGTACTAGGGCCACCACACAACCCCAAACCAGCGCACCCCAGGCATCTGCCCAGCTGTTTGGGTGGCACTGACCAAACAGTAGCCAGCTACTGAAACAAAATCTCCTGTTTCCACCTTCCTGAAGAACTCAGTTCCCAAATCCCCACGTGCCGACTCCAGGCCACTGCGAAGAGCCCCTTCGTGTGGACTTTCTTGCGGGCCTGCCCACAGTACTCACCTGACCAGGCCATTCCCAGGAAAGCTGCCTTGGCCAGAGCTCCCGCCTTAAAGTCATTCCCAGAGCCACGCTGGCTTTGTATCTGCCGAGCTCAAATTGAGATGCATCGGTACTTTTCCACAGTTACTTTTCTCGTTCGGCTGATCGGTCCCTTTATTTATTCCGAACTTTTCGATGTAAGACCAACAGGAATACCACCTTCTAAAATTACTACTATCCTTCCAGCCTCCGATGGAACATTAGCGGGAAGCAATATTCTCCAAAGCTATGAAGCATACACTGCCCTAAATTACACTGCAGTCGCTGCCCTGAGCTCACACATTTTTTGAAGAGAAAGACACCCTGGGATCTCTCTGTACTGACTGCATTTACTGCTTTAAAATATTTTTAACCCAGCCGCCCAAGTGCCAGGCTTGCAGGCCCTCCTGCTAATCCCAGCTTGGGTGGCTGTTCTTAAGGGAAAGCATTCAAAACATTGTAGCAGTGCCTCAACTCTGACCCCTTTCACTTAAACATGAGACTCAAAAAAAAGTTTGAATTCCAGAGGGAATCGCTGAACTTTGACCTGCTTAAAATTAGTTTTGTTTTAGTGCCTTCACAGTGACTCAACAAGCCAATTTTCCAGACACTAAAGACGTTTCTGCCCCTGAAGATTCCAGTTCAAGTCCACAGTTATGTTTGCTGGTCAGATCAGAACACTTTGTCCCCGAGTTGCAGGCAACAAATTCCCAGATCTCCATTTCTTTGCCAGATGTTGGCATTAGTTGGTATTAACTGGATCTAAGGACACACACACACACACACACACACACACGCACGCACGCACGCACACGGACAGACTTTTTTTTTTCACTTAGGAAACCAAATTTCCACTTAAAATTTAGTCATGGAGAAATGTTTATCAGGATTATATAAACATTACTTGCTAGCCTAACTCACACAAGACCAAAGTCAACTTCTGGTGGCAGTACTATGAAAATCTATGCCAATGTCTCTCTGGAGAGACATTCTTAATGGAGAATTAAAGGGAAAAAAACTATTGATTTTATTCTATCCTCTGTAGGTTTTACAAATTGTCAATGAATAATTGTATCACAATTATTAATTATTATTGTTGACTGTATTAACTCTCCTTTAGTGGAATCTCAAAATAATATCTGTTGTCAAAAATTTATAAGTAAGGGGTTGGAGCAATAGCACAGTGGATAGGGCATTTGTCTTACACACAGCCAACCCGGGTTCGATTCCCAGCATCCCATATTGTTCCCTGAGCAACACCAGGGGTAATTCCTGAGTGCAGAGCCAGGAGGAACCCCTGTGCATCGCCGGGTATAACCCGAAAGTAAAAAAAAAAAATTGTAAGTAAAATAAAAGTCCCCAGAGAACTAAAAGTACAGTGCATGTTTAGTTTGCTGCAGTTTCTTCAAAAATTTTCCTGTAAAGGAAAATAAACCTTTTTACAAAAATGACATTTCATTAGTAAAAACTAAGGTATTTAATAAGTAGTTTTTGTCCTGGAACTATTCCTACATAAACCCTGCACTTAAAAATTTTAAAACAGTAAGAGGCAGAGGCATTTCTAGTATGAAACCAAAAAAAAAAAAAGACAACACAGTTTAAAAGAGTGAGTATGACATCAAGTAGGCTACAAGAATACATGCCATGTGAAACAAGAAGTCTGCATTGTCTCCCAAGGGTGAGTTAGCTAGAAAGAGGAGTGACGCTAAAGTCTAGTCCAGATCTTCACACTCAAACACTCATTTGTGCTGAAATCTAGCAGCTTTCAAACAACTACCGATAAGCAACAAAGAGCCAAAGGCAACACAACGGGAGAATTGATCTGCGGAACTGAATTGGGGAATCGGGGGTGCAGTAGGGTGAAGGAGGTTGGCACACTGGTGAGGACGCACAGGACACCATCATTAACAGTCAATCACAAAACCCTAATTTCTAAAAAGCAAACCTACAGAAGTGCACGCACGTGCGCGCGCACGCACATACACACACACACACACACACACACACACACACACAAAGAGCTACCAATATAACATCGTTAAAATACCGATAACATCTATTGTTAACGCCTGACATAGACATTGAAAACATGACAGATGCTACAGGATCAAAAGAATTGATCACGGGGAAATTATATTTGAAATGCTTGGTCTCCTCCTATTAGTTAGCTCCAAATCCAATCCTGGGAAAATAAAAATGACTCAGTGAGTCTCTTTGAGAATCATTTCTTTTATTTTCCTCTCATTTAACAAAGATCACAGAGTCGGGGAGAGAGAGCACAGGAAGTATAAGGCGCTTGCCTTGCATGCAGCGGGCCCTGTTTTAATCTCTGCCACTGCACAAGGTCCCCCAAACACCGTGGGGTGGGGGGTCACTCCTGAGCACAGAACTAGGAAGAATTCCTGAGTGCCGCTGGGTACGGCCTGACTCCTCCCCACCCCCGCTCCACCCCCTACACGAATAACCCAATTTTTTAAACTTTTTTATTGAATCACTGTGAGATAGACCCTTACGAGCTGTTCACGATAGATTTTGGTCATACAGTGTTCCAACACGCATCCCTCCACCAGGGCACATTTCGCAGCCAGTGTCCCCAGGTTTTCTCCCATCACCCTCCACCCTCACCCCTGCCTATCTCTATAGTAGGTGCTTCTTCTCTCTCTCCCTCTCTCCCTCTCTCTCTGTCTCTCTGTCTCTCTCTCCCTCCCCCCGCCCCCCTTGTGGTTTGCAATATTGATACCAACAGGAATAACCCAATTTTTTTAAAGGTTCAAAGAAGGAGACGTGGCACTCCGGTGGGATATGAATTTCCTTCCTTCATTTTCATTTCCTCTGTCTCTCAACACGGCTATGTGTGTGAGCTGTACTAAATGACCGCAGATTTCTTAAATCAAGAAACTACCTGGAATTCATTTTCTTTATTTCACATCTCAAAGGCAAGTAATTGTTGGGGTTCTTTAATGATACTAAAGGGGGGGGGGAAACACCACTAATCATTTTGAAAGCTGGATCGATTCCTTTCATGAAAAGGTCAATGAAATGAAAATTTTGAAGGCTCCCAACCAGTCTCCTCAAAGACACGAAAATATGTAAGGGTTATGTAACATGCTGATGGAAGTGTATAGACCTAGAGATCAGACAATATAGGGCAGCATCTAAGTCAAATAAAATCAAACACAGATGTTCCCATGTGAGCGAGGACCACTATCTGGAAAACCTGCCAACACAGGATTAACACTAGTTTCTTAATCCTTTAATTGTCTTAATGATAAAATATGCTACTAATTGTGGGTATTGTGCATGTTATTTTGGCCTTACATTCCAAAAAAAAACACATTTTCATCTTTCTTTCTATACATTCAGTGTGAGGTTGATGCCGCGCTCACCTTAGCATGGCCTCAATGGCCCCTTTACAAAGAGCTAAGTTGGCAACACACACACACACACACACACACACACACACGCATATACACACATACATGCACACATATCCTCACTGGTGACAAATTTCCTAATGTGAAAGTTAATTTTAGCCATTTGCATCATCTCAGTGTGACATTTATACACCATTCTGATGAGTGAGGCAAAAAAGAAGTCTGAATCTGGCTATAAAATGTGAATCTGAGATGTACGTATTAGTCTTGCAATGATTCAAAAAGTGCCTCTGAAGAAGGCAGATTTTCCGAATGTTTTGACCCCAGACTCATGACTGGAATCAGGGCTTTGCTTCTTTGGCTGGCAACTCTGAAAAGCAAACCAATCTGAGCACCTAAACAGTGCGCAGTGACCGACTTTAAACACCTGCTCTGCCTGCACACGCTGCCAAAGGGACAGCAGATACACATTTCGATTTTTAATGGTTCTACGTGCACGGTCTGAAACTTCCATTGGATAAAACCAGCCAGAGGTTAATTTGTAAAATATTATGGCTAACATAAATTTGAGTTGTCATCTTTCCCAAAAGTCTAATTAAAAAGACCCATCCATTTGCACCCAACCCAAATCTTTAGGTTTCTAGAAACTTTTTTTTCCTCCTATATACAGTCAAAACCTGACAAGAGCTCACTGTGGGATTATGCACAAAAACTGCAAATTTAAACAAGGTGTGATCGTATACTTTTTCACACATTATTGTATCATGCTGCACCAGAACAGTAATATATGCACAGTTCCAAAATAGCTTGGGCTATTACTGCAGAGCCTTGAAAACTACTAAAATTCCAACTGGAACACCTTGCAAAAGCTGTTTCTGTATTGTGCCTACTGGGAAGTGTGGTTCAATCCACTGTTTGTAAGTCACTATCCACACAAAAGCGGCTGGCATTGCCAATCATCCTGACTGCTTGTTTCTTATTAGATTCAGTCATCATAAAGTTGTTTCATCAATAAGACTATGACAGAAGGACTTGATACTGTTTAATCTACTCAATTATGGAACAAATGTGCGTTCTTCCTGATGCTGCCCTACTTTCTTTTTAAGTTGCATTTAAATTATTGACGAAGTTGCAATAAAGCATTTCCTTGTTATACATAGTTTAGAAGTGAAGAATGATGTTTCACAGTTAATTTTTAGGCCCGTGGTGATAAATTCATACATACTTGTCCTTTCCAAGCAACTCAATAGCATGGTAAGCACCTAGAAGAATGACTTTTCCTATTGTCTTGAAAATTCTGAGCTGCATCCTTAGCTATAATTACAAATATAAGAGGAGAAAAGGATGAACATAGAAAACACCGTCACTCTTTTTTTGGTATTGTTGTTGTTGTTGTTGTTGTTGTTGTTGTTTTGTGTTGGGGTCATACCTGGTGATGTCTGGAAGTCACTCATGGTGGTACTGGGAGAACCTTGTACAGTGCTGGGGTCTGAACGAGGGTCAGTCACATGTGAGGCAGAGAGAGAGAACTTAGTCCCTAGCCTATCTGTCTGATCCCAAGAAAATACCATTTCAAGCCTTCCTGGTATTGAAGAGACACAGACCTATGACGAAGGTTCTGCTTCTCCTACCGAAAGGTGTGCTGAGGACCCACTGAGTCAGGTAGAAGAACGAGGCCACTGAAAATCACAGAAGAAGCTGTCTGGGGGACAGGAACATTCTTTTATTTCCATGACTCCCTAATCACTTCACTTTAGCTGATGCTTTCTGATCCATGTGCGAAAAGACAGCCAGAATGAGATTTAAAAAAAAAAATAAATAAATCTGAATCCTTTAAGCTCCAGCCGTTGCTTTCAGGATGAAAAACCAAACCTTAGGAGTACCTGTAAGGCTTCAGCCAACTGGACACAGCCTTTGCTTTGTGGGTGTCCTTGGGGTCACCACACCTGCTCTCAGGGACACCCCCCCCCCAGGCCCGTGAGTCTTGCAGAACAAAGCAACTGCCGCATGCTTCTCCACAGCCCTCCCCAGAGCATTCAGTACTCTCGGCAGGGCACCCTCAGGGCAAAGGGCCACTGTGGACACCACAGGGCCACTTGCCCTAGTTCCCAAGACTTGATCCCAAGTCTGCTTGTGTCCCTTCTACTAGTCAGCAGAGCTGAACCAACTCACTGGACCCGTTCAACATAATATTTACAGGCTCGGAAACTGTCACCTCAATGAACTAAAAAAAATACATACAATAGATAAAATGAGGTGTCACAGTTAAGAAGCTAATAAAATAAATATGACTTAATTAATGATATACGAGGGCAAAAGAGAATGCTTTTAGTGACATGAGATGAATGATTTGGAAAGAATAAAGGAAAATTGTTTTCAAACCCTACTAACAGTGTCAATTAGCTTCATAAATTGGGAAGGAAATTTATAAATAAATCTCGACAACTACTGTACTTAGGACAGCCTGCCAGATTCCTTTAAGCTCTCCTACCATTTTTAGTAAATCAAAAGTAACAACCTAAATTATATATAGAGACGGGTTTGGGGGCAGAGGCAGGGATGTGGTCAGGAGGTAGAACATATGCCCTGGTGCGCAAGACCCTCGACCCTGAATTTGATCCCCAAAGTCACATGACCCCCGAGTACTACCAGGTGTGACCAGCGTAAATACACACACACACACAGACACACACAGACACACACACACATACACACACATTATGACTTTACCAAAGAAGATGACAAGATCATCATTCAAGGGAGTGGGCTGATAAATGGAGAGACAGGAGTAAACAATGAATTATTTTCAAATAAACTGATAAAGAACATTTTGTTTTACATTGTGAAATATTTAAAGTAGTTCACATTTCCTTGAGATTCTATGCTTTAGAGACAAATGTTCTTTATTAACACTCCAGCTCCCAGGGGTGAAGAAAACATCTCTTTGTTTGCATAATCAGCTGAGTTTCTTTCTTCCTTCTGACTAGACCCAGAAGCTTCCGAAGGGCAGCACCCAAATTGTTTTGGCTAACCATTACAAGCACACTGCTGAGCACTTGTTTCTTGTGACATCTAACAGACTCGCAGTCAAAGACTGATAGGTTGGTGTCATTGAAGTAGCTTTGGTTTACAAGAGTGTAAAGGCTGATACACCTAGGTGCCAATATCCTGCCACTCCTATCTACAGCAAAAATACATAAATATATTCACAGGAATAAATGATAGTTAAGATTAGTCCAATTCAACATGGTTTATTTCACATAATTATCAAGAACAAAATAATCACACAATGACAGGAGTTGCCAACCATCTAGATGACCATCAACTGATGAGTGGATAAAGAAGTTGGGTGAAGGCCAGGGTGCAGGATGTCACGCACTCACCTTGGGTGCCTGCTCTAATCCCCGGCAATGCATTTTGTGTCGAGTCCCATCCGGGGGTCACTCCTGAACAAGGAGCCAGTAGTGGCCACTGAGCAGCACCAGCGCTCTGCACTCAGGAGTGACCCCTGGTGGTACCTGGACCTACCCCTCCTCCGACACAAAAAAAGGTAAGATAGACAGCAATACATACATAAGTGTGTGTGTGTGTGTGTGTGTGTGTGTGCTCATCCTCAGTGAAATACTACTCAACTATTTGAAAAAATGAAAGGGAAGGAATATAACAAAAATTCCTTCTGTTCTTTTTTGAGGGGGATGGGGAAGAACACCCAGCAGTGCCCAGGAATCACTCCTGGGGGTACTGGGGAGACCATAGGAGG
>JAOXYA010000005.1:6453411-6468529 GCA_028565675.1 Sorex palustris | reverse complement strand
CCCCGCCCCACCCTGCCTCTGTGACGGGCCATTCCCTTTTGGACTGACTTTTAAGTACAAAAATAAAGTAAACCTTCTTCGTTAGAAATACAGAATTTTTAAAGTAGAATTATGTGAAAGAGTGCTATTTTATTACACAGCTTTGAATTTTATACCATGTGCACATCCAGTTATATGCATTTAATTGATTAACCAGATTCTCAGCTCACACATCAATTTACTCAGAAAACCTTCCCAACATCTCTGCCACTGTGCCTAGCACACTGAGACATAATTACAAATTATGTTACTAGCTCCCCTATCAACCTGAGATTCTTGCAAACAAAAAGTGAGACTTATTTATATTTTTATCCCCAGAAATGACACATTTAAATTCAGACCTGAATCCAACAATATTTACTGAGCACTAAAGCAGGCAAAAGTAGTAATAAGATACAAGGTTTTTTTTTTTAATTTCAAAGAGTAACATTCTTCACTATTAAACGGCATCAAGTGGTGGAGCTGGTGAAGGATCAAGGATTGCCTGAGGTACTGTGTTTCGGCGGGGAGGAGGACACAACCCAGTGATGCTCCGGAATTACTCCTGGTGCTGATCAGGGGATTGAACCCGGGTGGACCTCATGCAGGCAAATGCCCTCCCCACTGTACTACCGCTCTGGTCCCTAGCCTGAGGGACTCTGCACCAGCACTGATGTCTCCGAGTTGCCTTGTGAGATGAAGGTAATCCGCCCCATTCTGCAGATGGAGGCACAGACTGAGAGACTAACTATCCGGCCAGAAAGAGAGCAAAGAGGGTACAAAATAGGAGGGCACCACCGAACCCCAGCATATGGGCTACCAAGGGAAGGCATGCCACGTGCCTGAGAGCAGAAGCCCCCTGTGTGGTGTGTGGCCCTGAGGCCTGAGGAAGGGGGCCCCCCAGCCAGTGCGTGGTGGTGGGAGATGGTCCCAGGATGCATCTCTTCTTGGAGCTAATGAAACTGGGGCGGTGGCTGGCAAGCACATCCCCCGGGTCTCAGAGCAGGGGGTCTGCGGGGTCCCAGGGCACCGGGCAGCAGGCGGCCTTCCCTCCACGCCCCCTTCCTCACACTTCCAGCCCGGGGTCCACGCTCTAGCCCATGGCCCAGGCCACCATGTTGCTCGTGGGTGACCCGCAGTGGTAGCCCCCTAGCCAGTCTGCCCACGTTCTCTCCCGCCACTCTCAAATCCAGTGTCCATGCCTCAGCCACCCAATTCACTCGGCCCTGCTGGACACGAGCCAGGGAGCTTCTTGCCCGCTGGGTAGAAAGACTTAGGTTGGTCCCATGGGCCCAGCCCTGCTCTGGGCCAGCCCACTCTCCTTCTCTTTCCGGAATGCTCTGACCTGGCCAGGCAGGACGGACACTCCCCCTCTCAAAGCCTGCCCTGGTCCCCTTTATCACCGAAGAACTTCTGAGGAAAGGGCACCATATTCTAAATGGCATGGATGGTGAGTAGAGCATTTGCCTGGCGCACAGTAAACTCGGGTTTGATCCCCAGCATCCCATCCGTTCCCTCTGAGCCCTGCCAGGAGTGATTCCTAAGCACAGAGCCAGGACTAAGCTCTGAACATCGCCGGGTGTGGGCCCCAAACCAGCAAACAAATAAATAAAATGGCATGTCCGTAAGACAGGCTGGGAAGTGGCTGGCTGGTACCTGTACGTGGAGAAAGCTAACAGCCAGAGACGGGATGCCCTATCCTGGTTCTCATCGAGTTCCAGGAGGACAGCGTGAGTTTGCAAAGAGCTGAGACAGGTGTCACTCGGAGTTATGATCAGTGGGACCTGAAATACACTACCCTCGGCGCAGCGGGAAGGAGTCGGGCTTTGGGACCAGTCCTCGAAGTGCCAGCCTCGACACCCCACCTGTTGTCTGGGGCCTGTGTCCTCACCTGGATAACAGGGCAGCGGCGAGTGTAGACCCCAGAGGCAGGCCGGGCAGGCATGGAGAAAGAAAACGCTCAACACAAGGTATGGCCACGGGCACCCCAAGGATATCAGTCACCCATTCACTTCAGTCGGGCAGGACCAGGGGCATGGGACTGGTCTGTCGGCGGAATGATCCGTCTCCAGGTGAAGAGAGTCGTCTATACTGCAAAGTCTTCACACCCGTCTCTCTGCATCTTCCTGGAACACCTTGATCCTTCTGGCTTCTGATCCAGATTAGGGCCAAACGCTCACTGCTGAGGCTCTTGACACCTTCAACCCGTCAAGCTGCTGGAGACACTTCCGTCCCTCCTCATCTATACTCTCCACCTTGACACCTCCTGCCCCCCTCTGAGCCCCCAGGAGCAACCCTCCCCACAAAATCTCAGTGACAAACTCAGTGGCTGAATTCACCAGCTCTCTCTTCTTAAGTGACGGCAGAGAGACAGGGTGGAAACGAATGCGACGGGAAACCTGTTTTTTAAGAGTTAACAGCGTGGGTTTTTCTTCCCCCCTCCAAGGATAGGTAATAGCATCAGATTCTGAAATTAAGCACAGCAGGGAGAAAGAGGCTGCAAAGATTTCACAAAGTATCACGGGCCTCTGCAATAAAGCACTTAAAAATGCCTTGTATTGCTAATTCTTTACACAAGCTCCTTCTGTTTCCAAAGCACCGCGCAGGGCTGGAACCAGGAGACTCGCTTTGATTCGCATCACGCGGCTGGTTCAGGAGCCTTTTCTCCTCCCCAGGCTCCTCGGAGGTTTAAAATGACTTTCCTACGTTTCCCCTTCCTGATCGTTTCCCAGCCTGTCTGTAGACCAGATGGATGGCTGCCACGCAGAGACACCCGCACTTCCACCGAATTCTTGGCTGCAGAGACCCTACTCACCACCAGTCTGGGAGCCCCGGGTCACCGGTCACTCTGGACAATCTAAGGGAACAGGGGTCACTCTTCATTGCTTTCACACTCTGGCACACCGTGCAGAGGATCTGCATTAGACGGCGACTATCGGTCACACATTCTGCAAGTTTGCTACTGTCTGATTTTCCAGATAGTAGCAAACTGCACCTGGCCACCCAGCGAGCCAGTGGCTGGCGGAAGCTCACCGGCTTCGAGGTGGACAGTCCCCAAACGGGCTGTGTGGGCAGCTCTGCTCCCGGCTGTCTCACCACGCCACTGATCAGCTCTGGTGAGAGATCGGCTTTCCGGCCATGCAAGGTATCTGTGTGTTGCATGGGCCCTGTGCTTTATTCCTGACCACCACCTGGAGAAACAAACGGGTCTCAGTCCCCGGCCCACATGGTGTCCAAAGGCAGGAAGCTCCTCCTGGCCGGACGTTTGGCTTCCTTCCACTGGGTGTCTCTTGGAAGGGGTATATTCGTCTAATTAAAATCGCCTCCCTGTCTTATCTCACTCGGATTCCTTTCCAGCATACTTTTTCCTGACTTCTTAGGCCACAAGAATCAAGAAGTATTCCAGTCTATTCTCTCCAGATGATTCCCTGCCTGTTTTCTGTCCTTAGACAAAGGTCCCTATTACGTTCCAGTCATGGCTCTGAGGACTTGGAGCACGAAGCTGGATAAACAGATCAATTCTCATCCTCAGGCTACCAAACCACCTGAGACTGTCCACTTAAAAGACTCTTTCCAGGGGGCTGGAGCAATAACACAGCGGGGAGGGTGTTTGCCTTACACACAGCTGACCCGGGTTCGATTCCCAGCATCCCATATGGTCCCCCGAGCACTGCCAGAAGCAATTCCTGAGTGCATGAGCCAGGAGTAACCCCTGTGCATCACCGGGTGTGACCCAAAAAGCAAAAAAAAAGAAAGAAAAGAAAAGAGACTCTTTCCAAGCCTAGCACATCCCAACGGGCCACCCTTCCCCATACCGCAGTCCCCAAGCCCCCCAAGTCCTGTATCTCCCTCACTCTTGACTTTAAGCAGAAGAGAGTGTTTAAAATGGATATCAAAAATCAAAAATAAACGCATTCATTTTCCAAAGGACAGCAATCCAACACGCAGCTGGAATTTTTCTAGACACTTTCCCTTTGCTTCAAGCACCTTCCTGGAATTCCATATGCCACAGGACTACGGAACCTACCACCCAACCCGACCAAACACTGTTTAAAATCACCAGGGCTTGTGCTTTTATGCGCAAAAGACTCACAGTCCAGTCATGTGTTAAGGGGCCGCCCTGGGGAAGGTTCCCTGGCTGTAGGGGCTGCCCCCAGAGGGCTCTTTCCACCCCCACACACCCTGACAGGCCTCCACTGGCTGGCCTTGGAGAAGTACAGACCATCCCTTCCCGCCGCGAAAATTTCTGTATATTCACAAGCTACAGTTCAAGTCGTCAAATGTGTCTGCATTCGCCAAATCTCACTAACGTACAACACCTGGATCATCAGTAAACACTTGGGGGATCATAAATGGAGGATAATACACACTGAGACAAGTGACAGCTCAGACACCACTTCGAGGGTGCTCGCCTTCCGTTTCCTGCAGATAGGCAGAGGTGTTTGGCAGCGGGGAGCCCCCACAGCACCCCACACCAGCACCTGACCACAGCACAGTGAAAAGGCTGGACTCTTCTCAGTGGCTGAGGGAAAAAGAGCAAGACCCCGACACATTGGGGTTTATCACCCCTCTGTGAAAGGGGGGACTAGACTGGTCCAGACTTTCTGGAAAACAATGTGGACAGTCCTTCAAAAACTAGAAATTGAGTTCCCCTATGATCCTGCAATACCAATTCTGGGAATATATCCCAAAGGTGCAAAAAAAAGCACAGTAGAAATGACACCTGCACCTGTATGTTCATTGCAGCACTGTTCACAATAGCCAGAATCTGGAAACAACCTGAGTGCCTGAGAACAGACGACTGGTTAAAGAAACTTTAGTACATCCAATAGAATACCATGCAGCTGTTAGCAGAGATGAAGTCATGAAATGTGCTTATAAGTGGATGGTCATGGAGAGTATCTTGCTGAGTGAAATGAGTCGGGAAGAAAGGGACAGACGTAAAAGAACTGCACTCATTTGTGGAATATAAAATAACATAAGACGGACACCCAAGGACAGTAGACGCAAAGGCCCTATAGTTGGCAGCCTGCCTCATGAGCTGGGGGAGAAGGCAGCTGGGACAGAGAAGGGATCACTAAGTCAATGATGGTTGGAGGGATCCCTTGGGATGGGAGGTGTGTGCTGAAAGCAGATAAAGGACCAAACGTGATAACTTTCAGTATCTGTATTGCAAACGATAATGTCCAAAAGTAGAGAGAGAGAGTATGGGGGAAATTGTCTGCCATGAAGGCAGGGGGAGGGTTGAAAAGGGATGGGGGTATGCTGGGGACATTGGTTGTGGAGAATGTGCACTGGTGGAGTGATGGGTGTTGGATCATTGTATGATTGAAACTCAAATATGAAAGCTTGTAACTATATTTCGTGGTGATTCAATAAAAAAGGGGGGCTACCCCCACCTCCTGGAAAGGGCTGGTTAACTGGCATTATCTTAGGAAAGCCGCTAGCTGTGCCCAGAGGCAGCTGGGTTTCCCCAGCCCATCAGGTGTCCAAATGGAGCTTAGTCTGTGAGTGCCCTTCACTCAGCTTCTGGTGCTTCTGGGATACCCAGTGCCCAACATGGTGGGGCCAGGGGATTCCACAGGGTCCTCTGGAAGTTTGCATTCAAGGGGTGAACATTTTGGCTGGCCCACTCTCACCAGGCGAGCCACATAGTTACATACTTGTCACACTGTCCTGTTTAACACAGCACCCAGCAGTCGGCTGGGCCAGAAGCAGCCGGAGCCAGCGAGGAGACAGGTGAAGCGAAAACCCAGGAAACAGAGGAGGAGGGTGGGGGTAGGGGGTGGGTAGGGCAGCCAGGCGGTCCCGAAGGAAGTGCCTAAAAATAAACAGGGGGCCTAGGAAGCCTCTTGACCTGCTGATGGAGATGTCTGTCCAGTCAGCCTGCGTCACGTGATCACCCTGCGTCCTGGACTGGTGAGCAAAGATGCGACTATTTCTGCCAGGAAGACAGGGTACCCGGGGCGAAGCCAAGAGAGTCACGGAAGAAACATGCAGACAGACGAACAGCACCGCTGGCTCAGAGCATGCTCTCGGCGCAAGAAAAAAACCTGCCGATGGCTAGGCTGGAACCCAGGCCAGACCGCCAGAACCCAGTTCAAACCACCTGAACCCTGGCAGGACTGGCAGAACCCAGGCCAGACTGCCAGAACCCAGTTCAAACCACCAGAACCCAGGCAGGACCAGCAGAACCCAGGCCAGACCACCAGAACCCAGTTCAAACCACCAGAACCCAGGCAGGACCGGCAGAACCCAGGCCAGACCGCCAGAGCCCAGTTCAAACCACCAGAACCCAGACAGGACTGGCAGAACCCAGGCCGCCAGACTGCCAGAACCCAGTTCAAACCACCAGAACTCAAACCAGATCACCAGAACCCAGGCCAGACCTGGGCTAGACTCCCAACCCCAGGCCAAGCCACCAGAACTCAAGGCAGACCGCCAGAACCCAAGTCTAACTACCAGAACCCGGATCTGACAGCCAGAACTCAGATCAGACCACCAGAACCCGGGCCAGACCATCATAACCCAGGCCAAACCACCAGAAGCCTGGCTACACCATGGAACTCAAGGTCAGGACCCGGGTCAGACTTCAGGCTTGATGGAAACACCCCAGGAAGCAGCACACAAGGTCTCATTCCCGCCACAGGCACACCGACACACAGACACACAAACACAACTTGGACTTGGGGCTGGGGTGAGTCACCCTGGGGGATCTCTGCAGACATCAGACACGGGGCAGGGCCTAGTCTGGACGGGGCTGGACTGGCCACTCCCGAGGGCCCAGGGCCCCGCCCTCAAGAAAGACACTGTAGGCAGCTCCCCAGGGTCCCTCCCATCCCAGGGCTCAGGCCTCCGCAGGGTCCGCAGGGTCTTTATTGGGACAAGTTTGCCGAGAGGCCCGAGCGCGGTTGCTCCTGGTCCCCAGAGGGGTCCCTCAGTGCCTGAGGAATGTGTCAGAAACTAGCCCTCCTTTCCTGCCGCCAGACCTTGTGGATTCTGAAGTTGTCCCTCGGCCAGTTTCCCACAGTCGCCGACCCAGAGCCACCCAAGAACCCAGCGACAAGGATCAGGGGTGCCAAGGCGCCCGGCTGAAACTCACAAGCCGGATCCAGTCCTCACTGTGGACCGCCCTGTCCCAGACTACCCCGGGTCTGCCAGTGACCAGCCTGTCCTTCCCACTGGCCACAGCACTGACTCCTTCCCAGCCCAGTAATGCCTGGTCTCAGCCATCCTCCTCCCAGAGGGCAAAGGAGCACACAGTGGCAAAGACACCCGCTTTGTGGCCGTTTCTTTTGTTTTAAAGTCCCGACAGGCGGAGAGAAGAAAGACTTTTGGTTAAGGGACAGCAGCTCCCTGAAGGGGCTCCTAGCTGGGTGGGGGGGAATACTGGGAACATTGGACATTGGCACTGGTGGAGGGATGGGTGTTCAATCATTGGATGACTGAAACATAAACACTAAAGTTTGTAAGTCTGTAACTATCTCACAGTGATTCATTAAAAATGTACCACTGTAGCACTGTCCTCCCATTGTTCATGGATTTGCTGGAGTGGAACCAGTAACTGTCTCCATCATTGTGAGACTTGTTGTTACTGTGTTTGGCATATCGAGTACATCGTGGGGAGCTTGCCAGGCTCTGCCATGCGAGTGAGGTACTCTCAGTACTCTTGCCGGGCTCTCTGAGAGGGGCAGAGGAATTGAACTCAGACTGGCCTGGCCGGCCCCGTGCAAGGCAAATGCCCTACCACTGTGCTATCGCTCCAGCTCTCATTAAAAATAAAAATAAATTAAAAAAAATTAAATAACATTTTAAAAAAAAGAAGCCGAGCTCTTTCTCAAGGGCCAGCAGTTTGCAGCCTTCTCACTCAGGCCTTCCGTGATACCCAGCCAGGAGCGCTCCGTCATACCCTTCGGGGGTCAAGGGGACAAGTTAGAGGTGGCATTCAGGGCATCCTTCTGGCTCCAGATCATTCTTGGCCGCGCGCAGGGACCATATGCAGCTCCAGGGACAGAACCCGGGTTGCCGGTGTGCAAGGCGAGTGTACACCTGCTGGACTCTCTCTCTCTCTCTCCCCTCTGTGCTGCCGGGCACTTCCTCACAGCGCCTGCCTGCGGGCAGCAGTCCTGGCCCCTGGGAGGACCTGGGTGGGGGAGACACTGAGGTCACCACTCACATGACCATGAGCAAAACAAGCAGCCGCCCCAAGCGCTCAAAGAAACCCTCAGCCCTCCGACCCTGTGACCTGCGGGAGGATACAAACCCTGGGGCCTGCAGGTATCCCCTCTCTGCGTCTCCCCAGCTCCTGCAGCAAGGCCCACCCACTCACACCCCTGAGGTCAGCACTTGGGCCAGGATCTTCTGTGCTCGCCCCATGTGTGTGCGCTGGGCTCGGTGGGACCTGCAGGGGCGGCTGGTTCTGGATCCCAGACCGAGCTTTGCTCCTCAACTGGCCTGGGAACCCCAGGGAAACCTCTGCTTTTATTTATTATTTATTTAGTTTTAAACATCCTACCCTTTTTATTTATTTATTTAGCGTCACACCCGCCGATGCTCAGGGGTTCCTCCTGGCTCTGCACTCAGGAATCACTCATGGCAGTGCTCGGGGGACCCTATGGGATGCCAAGGATAGAACCCGGGTCAGCCTTGTACAAGGCAATCGCCCTCCCCGCTGGACTCTTACTTGGGTCCTGAAACCTCTCCTTTTAAAAGCCGGCCGCGGGACCACTCAAAACTGCGGGACGCAGGACCTCCACCCACAGCGCACCGACCCCAGGCCAAGCTTCCGGGAGCTGCTTCCTGTACAAACTGGGCCCCCCAGGGCCACAGAGGTGATGAAAATGATCAGGGCTGTGCCCTCAGGCCCCAGGCTCCCCACGGTGGCCTCGCCCCTTTCTGGACCACAGGCAGTGGAGTCACTTCCCACCCAATCCACCTGCCTTCCTTCCCCTTCCCTGGGCAAGTCTCAGGTCCAGGCAACCAGAAGTAGGTCCTTCTCCCAAAAAACTACCCGTGTGTCTATCACATTTGAGCCTCTGTTTTTTGAGGCCCAAAATAACTCAAAAACCAAATCACTCTGCCCTCCCCAAATAAAAGATGATTCTTCTATGGTCATTGGTTCTTCCAGAGAAACCCCTGTTCTCGTTGCAATGGGAGAACCACTAATTTCTCCTCGTTGCTATTCCTCATCTCTCTACCCAGACAGGGTGAACCTCCTTTGCTCCGATCACCCCATCTACGGGCACCTGTACAATTCTCTTTAAAGGAATAATTGACTCCTAGAGGCCAAACCATTGCAAAGTCGGGTTCAGCGTTGTTCTCACTATCCACAATAGTCTAATTTCACTGACCCCAGAGGCGATGTCCTCCAAGAGGGGAAACTGCTGGTTTATATCTGCACTAGCCAGCAAAGGGAGCAACAAGTGCAGTGAGGTCCTGAAGTCTGCATTTCCTATATCCAAACACTGTCCAAACACTGTCCTCCCGTTGTTCATCAATTTTGCTCGAGCGGGCCCAGTAGCGTCTTCATTTTGAGACTTCTTGTTACTGTGTTTGGCATATATCGAATACGTCATGGGTAGCTTGCCAGGCTTTGCCGTGCGGGCGAGATACTCTCGGTAGCTTGCCAGGCTCACAGAGAGGGGCGGAGGAATCAAACCTGGCTCAACCAGGCTGGCTGTGTGCAAGACAAACTCCCTACCCACTGTGCTATTACTCTAGCCCATTTCCTATATCATGTCAGATAAAATCATTACCAAGTGGGCATTTCTCTCTCTGTGTATCTCAAACTCTTTTTACCCTTGTTTCCTTCTTGTGGTACCTCTATGCTCTTGGTTGGACCCTAGTCTCCTGCCTGGCACCCATTAATGAATTTTCATGTGTGAACCCCTTGGATTATCCCAGGGGGTCACAGGGAACCATCTACCCATCCATTCCTGCTGAAAACAAAATGCTGAGTTAAATGAATAAAAGATAGAATTTACACTTGCACCAGATCCAGCATCTTAGTAAAACCACACTGAGATCATGTATATATAGACATTAACTGAACCGCTATTGAGTTCCTATGGAGATATTCACTAAATCACTATTTTAAAGTGTTGATCTCAGCCGCAAGAAGTGATGTTTTCCTTCTAAGACACAAATATGTTCAGAGTCAGTATACAAGACGAAGCTTCAGCTTGATTATCAAAATGTAAATTTGCTGGAGTGAGGGAAGTGTGCAGCTTTCTTTATTGAGCACAACTGAACACATCCTAAACGAGGAATTCTATCTAAATTAGGTCGTGTGCTCCCCACGTTCTGTCCTACCGGAGAAAGCCCGGAATCGCCAACATTAGAAGCTGTGAGAAAGAACAGGGCACTAGCTGCTGGGATGTGCAAGAGAAGTCTTGGAAGAATTAGACACAGAAGTGGAGAAACTCCAAGAGCTAGTGGCATCTGCCCTTGACGCCTGAATCCTTCCAGGAGCCCCTACTCTGAAGACTTTCACGGATACTGCAGAGTCTGATCTTTCATTGGTAGCACAGATAATACCAACCCGAGGTCAAACCAAAACGCTCTAGTGTGGCCTCTGGCTGTGGCCTTTGTATCACTATGGACCTGGGAAACATAGAATCGTGAAGCATGTGAATACTGAGTCAGTCATTGCACACTGAAGATACGATCAAGCCGTCTTCTCGAATGACTTGCAAAATAATGGAAGGGAGAAATGGGCTTATAGCACCAACGCCATCTTCACCACCTTGACATTCCCAGCGACACTTGACTTTCTTTCATTTTGTTTTTAGGTTCAGTTTTGAAAGATTTCAGGGGGTGGCACATTTGGGGAGAGCATACCCAAAGATGTTTGAGGTTATTCATGGCTCTGCGATCATGGATCACTACCGGTGATGTTGGGGGTTTGGGGGGAACGCGTGGACCAAGGTGCCAAGGATGTACATGAGGTGCTGAGGATGGAACCTGAGGATGATGATGTACCAACCAAGGATAGTGTCGAGGTGGCAACATGTAAGTCAAGTGCCTGAAGCCCTGTTCTCACTTTCCTACCCTAACAGATTTTTAAATACATTTATTTTTCCTCGACTTTGTCAGCATGCTGACCTTGCTGAATGTCCATGTTCCCTGTAACCAGAATAATCATTTGTCTATAAGGGATGATTTAAAAGGTTGGGGGTGAGGGGGATCCCCTGTTTATAAATATTCCTTCCCAGTTGCTTCACTGACTGTAACTTGGAATCTCTACAAGCCTTTCTCTAAGGAATTGGATGGCCATAATAAGCTGCAAAAGTATAATAACATCTAGTCAGGGAACTAAATTATAATGAGCTATTAATTTCTTTGAATTAATCTCTTTTTGAGTCAGAGGTTAAATTGGGCTAATAGGGCAGGAATCCTGAAGGGTCCACAAAGCAAGTGGGTGGATCAAGGGCCCTATTTGAAATTTCATCGGAGAAATGAAAACCACCCAGGTGGGTGATAAAAAGGGTATTCGGAGGTAACACCCAAAAGGCATATCCCCCTTCAGTTCGAAGATGAGAAAACTGAAACTAGAGCATCAGCATGAAGGCCCTGAGTGATCCCTGAGGAGAAAGGTATCTAGAGCCTGTCTCTTCGCCTTTCATTTCCCAATAAAAATTCTTTTTATTTTGTTAAGCAACAGGTTAGATTGTTGTTTCCTCTCAAAAACTTTCTCGTACTGTTCCACGAAGAGCAACTTTTTGAGTCAATGAACACTTGGATTGACTGAAGATCATACTGTAACTTCTGTCTACAAGGCTTCTCCTCTATCTTAGGTATTGGGGGATTAAATGCACTGAAAATAAACGCCTGGGACCCCCCTCACATTTGAGAATCATTTGCTACCCCGACTCCCCCTGCAACCCCAAATGGGAAATAGAATAACAAGTCTGATCATAATGGGATTAAGAACTATAATTCTTTAATTCATTCATCAAATTGAGGCATTTGGAACAGTTTATTTACAGAGTTGTTTAGACAGTGTGTGTGGTGTTTTTTAAGATAAACCAGAATGCCTTTCAGAGAGAAGTTTCAGATCTCAAATCATTAACATATGAAAACCAAATGCAGACAATTTACAAATGGGTGTTTTAAAGCAATGTTTGCAACTAAATTGGACTTTTATTTTATTAACTATCTACAAATCTCAGATCAGGATATAGTTTATTTGAAACAGTCAAGCACTTTCTTCGCCTTTAAAATAAATACGTTTTTCAGGTTAAAAAAAATGTGGAAAACATGTGAGGGAATGCGTCGACTTCAGGCCTAGACAAATTTTCCAGGTTACTCTCAAAAACTGTAATTATTGCATTCTCTACCATTGGAGGTGATCAGATATTGGGTGAATCAGCTAAGCTATGCCAATCAATCATATTCAGGAATTTTACCTGCTGGAAATCCAAAACAGTGTTCAACACGAGAACTGTAAGTCACAAGAAACACAGTGTATTTGAAAAGCTTACAACAAACAAGTTGTAACCTGTCCTATGTTATTTTGTAAAATAATCTGAAATACCTTCAAAACAATGATTAACTACCACACAAAAAAGAAAAAGAGTTTTCTCAAGAAGTCAACATGTTCTTTTAATCACCATATCATATTTCCCATTCATAAGGAAAAAAATTCTTGAAGTTTTCAAATTATTCTCTCAGATGGAAAAATGAACATTCAAACTCTCCCTATAAGCTTGTGCCTTACTCCCAACAAGGCCACAATAAACTCCTCATATTTCCACATCAAGTTCACTATTCTGTTATTTACTATTTACCACATCATCTGTGCAGATAACATCTTTATAAGCATATATTCATTTTCTTTTACAAAACCATGTGTCAGTCTAAACAGGATGTGCATTTACATGTATAGAACTAAATGAGTTTAAAATAACCACTGGATCTCAAATGCCCGGTTATTTACCAAATAAGTTTGAAAGTTTCGAATCCTGTATATAACATGCCATTCAACCAGAACTCTTTAAAGCTCAACAACAAGACTAATAGAAGGTTCCTGTATTAAGAGCCCAAGTCCCTTTCCCTATAATAAGAGTTTACTCTCAGATTGATTCAATATCGCCCATTCCAAAAGGCTACAAAGAGATTTTTTCAAACCACAAACAAACAAACAAACAAAAATCCCTGCTAATTCTTCAAGCACGAGGTTATTAGAAGACCACTGGAAAGAAAGAATTTCAAGCGAGTATGCTAGTATGTAATTAACACAAATAACTAAATAATTATGCACATCCCTTCCCACCCCCACAATTAAATGTTTTTAAACAACTCCTGTGATGAAAGATCTACCTTTTAGGCAAACAAAAGCAATCCCTACCAGTTTATGGATTTAAAGCGGTATTGCATCACTTTTAAGTGATGCTTATGATTTTTATCTTGTATAGTTCTGAGGAATAAACAGTCGATGACATAATTTGGAGGAGAACTTTGCACAATGCCTGAGAGAACTTTCGGTGTAAGTACTTGTGATTTTAATTCTTTGTGGTTGGATTTATCTAAGCTTCAGCCTCAGAGCTATATTTAAATCAGGAAGAAGCACCCCCAGAAACTTGGGTCCCTGGTAGCTGCATCTGAGACCAGATTCCTTCTCTATCAGCGCTAACAACAATTCCCCCGTACAGCTGAATTCCTTCCAAGGGAGACAGATCAGAATGTAGCAGTTCCGAGAGACTTGAAGAAATAATCCTCTTTAAAAACACTATAAAAGTCGAACTTAAAAAACATTTCCGTAGACTTTTAAACCATCTGGCCCTTAACCTAATCGCTCTTGGCAATCGAGCCGCACTCCTGTAATCCTGATGAAAAACCCGGCTCTGGTTTTCCTGATTGAAATGTCCACTGCCTACAAATCCTACCGCCCACTTCAGTGGCCTGTCTTATTTGTGGGGCCTTTTTTTTTAAGGATACTAAGGGCCATTATTTATGAGCAGCAAGGAAACAAATCACTCTGTCTGGTCCCTTTGCAGATTCCCACACTTATTACCCAAAATCCCACAGATTTCCCTTGGTCTTGCCCTGAACTGCAGAACTGTGCTGCGCCTGAGGACAGTCTCTGGGGAAATCGCCTCTTGCCTTTCTCAAAAAAAAAAAAAAAAAAAAAAAAAAACTACTTTGGAAATGTGCATAATGGGAGGCCGGCTCCCGGGGTCCAGACGTGCCTGAACTTTTCACAAACCCAGGGGCCGGCCAGCCCCAGCCCTCCGTGACCTGTTTTAGTGGTGAAGCCGGGACGCGAAAAAAGGAAATTCGCATTCAGCACTCGGTGGTCTTGACTCACTGGAGTCTCCAGACCAGCCCTCCGGGGTTTCCCCCCACTCACCCACCCATATGCCTGCATGTCCCGGCGTTCCGGGGTGCCCAGGGAGGAGCCGCCGGCCGGACTGTCCGAGCTGTAAACAGGATGCTCCGTGGGCATCCCGCGCCCCCCGATCCGCGCGCACCCGGCTGCGGAGCCCGAACGCGCGCGTCCTCACCCACCCCAAGCCCCCCTGTGATTTCAGCTGGCATCCTCCCGACCCTGCGCGCCGGCTTGTTCCAGGGGCGGACGGCGGCGCCCCCGGGTGCCAGGCGGCGGGGCCCCGGGCCAGCGCTTAAAGTGACAAGGCACGTGAGTGGGCTCCGCTTCCCAGCGCCGCCGCCGGCCGCGGGGTGGGTGGGGAGAAAGTAGTTGCGAGGCAGCTTCGGGCCTCGGGGGTCCCTCGGACCCGGCAGGATGCGCCCGATCTCCCCCCGGCCGGACGGGAGGGGGCCGGCGGGGAGCCCCGGGGTGGTTGTGTGTGGGGGGGGGTGTTCCTATGCAAGACTCGTGCTCCCAGGAACCTTGTAGTATAGCATCCTCCTATTTAACTGATCAAACTGCCTTAGAGTGATCTCTGGGCCCATCTGCCCGAGCTATACATATTACGTGGTTTCATCTGAGGCTCTTGGCCCTGAGCCCCTGTATGGTCCTGATAGGCCCGTTCTCACTACTTAGAGCAAGGTGGAAACAGGGCCTTAGTATTGCCCACCTGTGTACCTGACTCAGGACTTTCCCTGACACGGCCATAAGCCCCATGTCCAAGAGTGGACG
>JAOXYA010000005.1:6333683-6345952 GCA_028565675.1 Sorex palustris | reverse complement strand
TCTTGAATTCCCGAGAAACCTCAATGAGTTTGGTTACCGTGTGGATATGGTCAATGGTGCTGAATCCTTTGCGGAACTACAACTGGTCTCCTTAAGGCACCATGATTTACAAAATTATTCATAATTGAGTTTCAGACATACAATGTTCTAGCACTAGTCCCACCTCCAGTGTTGGTTCCCTTCCATAATGTCTTCAAGTTCCCTCCCGCTCCTCAGTCTTTCTGTTTGCCACGCACATCTTCAAGTTTGATTGTTGTTGTTTTGGTCTCACACTTTCAGTGTGGTTGGCTCTGTGGTTTAAATATATCATATACCATACCTCTGCACCACAGGATTTACCCAAGGCTCTGCTCCCTGCCCATCAACCATCCACCTCTTCTTATTCCCAACTCCAATTTCTTTCCTTCCTTGCCCTCATTTCTAAGACCTAGCATCAAGGTAATCTAGGTTTCCCCTTTTATATCTTGTATTCCCTTGTCTTATTTTATATACCACAGAGAAGTGAGATTATCAATATTTCTCCTTCTTCTCACTCACTTTATTAACATGATATCCTTGTTGTTGTGTAGTATTTTACTATATGTGTATACCACATGTTTATTGTCCACCCATCTGTTTGTTGTTGGACACCTAGGTTGATTCCATATTCTAGTTACTGTGCTGAGTTATGCAATGAATAATGATTTGCATATGTCCTTTTGAAAAAAAATGTTTCTGTGTCCTGGAGGTAGATACCCAGAAGTAGAATTTCTGGTCATAGTGTAATCTTATTCTTACTCTTCTGAGAAATCTCCATACTGTTTTCTGTAGATGTTGAATCAGTCAACATTCCCACTAGCAATGGGTGAGAGTTCCTGTTTTCACCACGTCCCCACCAACACGGATTGTTTCCAGTTTTTTGTTTGCTTGTTTGAATCTATCATTCTCACTGGTGTGAAATATTATCTCTTTGTCATCTTGATTTGGATTTGCCTATTAATAAGTAATTATGAGCACTTTTTCACATGCTTGTTGGCCATCCACTTGTCTTTTTCAAAGAAGTGTCTTGTTCTTTTCCTCTCCCCTTTTTTGATAGTTTTTAAAAGTTGTTGTTGTTGTTGATCTCTGTGAGTACTTTATATATCTTGGACATTAATCCTTTATATAATATGTTCAGTATGAATATCCTCTTGCATTCAGTTTGGTGTCTTTAAATTTTAGTCCGTGATTCTTTCATCATGGAGAAACTTTCTAACTTGGTATCATTTCATTTGTTTATTTTTGTTTCTGTTGCCTTTGTCTTGGTAGCTTGCTGGGCTCTCTGAGAGAGGCAGAGGACTCGAACCCGGCTTGGCCGGGTTGGCTGGCTACACACAAGACAAACGCCCTACTGCTGTGCTATCGATCCAAGCGCCTGGCAATCTACCCGTGACATATTCAATATGCCAAACACAGTAACAACAAGTCTCAAAAAAATGGAGACGTTACTGGGCCCACTCAAGCAAATCGACGAACAATGGGAGGACAGTGTTTGTGTTTGTTTGTGTTGCCTTTGTCAATTAAATCATATAATTAATTGATAAACACCTTTGGAGTCCAAATCTTGGTGAGTTTTTCTTACATTTTCTACAATATATTTTATGGATTCTTGTCTGATCTCAAGGTTTTTTATCCATTTTGAATTGACCTTAGTGTAAGATGTAAGATATGATACACCTTCATTTTTTTACATGTGGTTGTCCAGTGTTCTTAGTATCATCCTTTACTCTACTTTATGTACCCAGATCATTTGCCAAATATTAGTTGCCCATGAAGCTGGGGATTTTCCTTTGGATGCTTGATTCTAATCCATTGGAATTACCAAGTTTTTCAATAGTTACCTTATGAGGACAAAGGGAGATGATGCATGTAAATTTGTTAGTATTTTGTCTACTGCTTAGTGAGTACTCAAAAGTTCTCAATATAAGACAAAAAATGTTAGCTCTTCCCTTTAGAATTGGACTTATTTTTATCCCCCCAGAGACTCCATACAAAATGTGAGAACTTAAAAATTTTGAGAATGGGCAACTTTCAGAATAAGATAAAAGATTGCCTAAAGTGGGTTGGAGAGATAGTACAGCAGGTTAAGGCACTTGCCTTGCATGCAGCTGACCCAAATTTGATCCCCACAACCACATAGGGCCCCCAGATTCCCACCAGGAGTGATCCCTGAGCATAGAGTCAGGAGTAAGTTCTGAAGACCACCAGGTGTGGTCCAAAACAAAAACAGAAGAAAATAGATAACCCTAGAGAAGGAGAGAAACAGAATTCTCAGGATGATGGCAAGACATGGGGGTTCAAGAGCACTGACCCAGGAACTGACTCTGGATCAAAGATCTAGCTATAGCAAGGTACATGGTGATACCACTGGCAGGGGATCTGGAAGGAGGGGGAGAGTTTCAGCCAGTGCTCAGGAGGCCAAGCAGCCAGTTCCAGCGATTCAACCTGGACATGTGGGCTGGACACATCAATGCTGGTACTCCGTCATGTTAGGGGCTACCAAAAGAGAGGCCGGGGACTTCAGGGGGTCACATTGTGCTGGAGGTTCAGTTTAGATCTTAGAATAGATAAAGCATGCTCTCGGCCCTTTGAGCTATCTTCCAGGCTCTATCTGACATCTTAAGGGAGCTGATTCACTGAAGACAAATTCTGGCAACTTCCTTTCCCTGGCAACCAGTTCTTTATTTCCTGTAACTTTTTCAAGAGAAGCAAATTCATCATTAATTTAATTATCCAACTACATCTTCAAAAAGACTTTCTAGAGAACAGGGATATGACTTAGTGCCAAAGCACCGGTGTCTCATGTGGAAGCCCCAGTTTGATTCCTGGTACCATATGGTCCCCTGAGTATCATCAAGAGACACCCTCAAGTGGGGGGCAGCCCCTAAACAACTGTACATGCCCACAAAATATATATATATTTTTTTAAAGAACTGACTTTGCTTCCTGAGAACAATCTTTGATCTTCACCAAAGACCCCATGGGAATGGCTGGAGACCCAGTCAGAGAAATGTAGTTACCTTTGATGCAATTCAGCTTCACTTCTCTGGGCAGTTACTTCTCAAAAATGTGTTTTTAAGGACCAGAGAAATTACAGGGTTTAAATCCTTGTGTGCAGTAAACCCTGGTTCAGCACCCAGCTTCACGTGATTTTCTGAGCATTCCCTGGTCCAAATCTGGGGCAGCACCAGCAGGTGACTCAGGAAATCCTTGTCCCCACAGGACCTGAGTAGCACCACATCCTTGGGTGCAGTTGGCCAAGATTTGCCAAGAGGGGACCCCAGCAGGGCGACTTAAGAAAATAATAAAAATAACAATAATAATAACAATTGCAGTTCATTGAAAATGTGCTTTCTAGTAGGACTTGCAACCAGTTCAGCCATGTACACCATGAAGCATCCTACACTCTTCAGCCTTGTTTGAAAACACCGTGACGGTGACCCGTGACAGGAGTCTCTGTCTCTTACATGCGACATGTGAGAGGGAAAGAGATTTTTGTTTTGTTTTGTTTTGTAATAATTTTTTGGATCAACGTGAGTTACAGAGTTACAAAGCTATTCATGATTAAGCTTCAGGCATACCATGCTCCAACACCAATCCCTTCACCAGTGCCCATTTCCCTCCGGGATTTTTCTTATTAGTTTCCCTGGACACAGGCCATGAGAACCAAGGAAGAGAGACTTTGGGTTTATACTGGATGAAGAGGAGAAGCGTTTATGCAGGCTTCAAGGTCACCTGGATTTGTAACAGAACAGGATGGACTTCTCCAAGGAACCTCACTGGAAAGCAGAAGACTCCGTGCATGTTTCTGGTTGGTGATCATTTCCTGGGTCTGGTTGGTACTTTCTGTATCACTGACCATCTCTCCAGCACTATTTGCAAAAACTGCCTTTTCTAGGAGAGGCTGGGGCAAGCCGTGACTTGCAGAAGGAGGGACAATGGAGAAAAGGGATGGCCACAAGCTCAGGAAAGGATTCCTGACTACAGTAGGCCAGAGCCCTCCTATAACTCAGGTTCCCTCTGAGTGGTTGCGGGGGAAAGAGGGATCTGTCCACAAGGACACTTTTGAGGAAAGGCAGAGGCAGCTGTGACAGGTGAAGGAACAGGGGGGAAAACCCTGCAGCAGACCATCTGTGGCTCCAAGAGTCTGCAGAGAATGAATCAACCTCAGGCCAAGATCTGGGTTAAATAGTGGCCATCGTGACTGCTCCACTCTGCGAAGGAGTTTAAGGTTTGTGACAGGGCTGAGTGTGACAAGGTTGATTTGCAGGTCCCACAGCTCCGACCCTCTAGGAGGCCCAGTGCTACTCTAGCCAGGGAGCAGGACACTGTTTTGTTTTTGTTTTTTGTTTTTTGGGGGTTTTTTGTTTTGTTGTTTTTTGGGTTTGTTTTTTTTTTTGTTTGTTTATTTGGTTTTTTTTTTTTTGCTTTTTGGGTCACACCCAGAAATGCTCAGGGGTTATTCCTGACTCTGCACTCAGGAATTCATCCTGGCAGTGCTCAGAGGACCATGTGGGATGCCGGAGATCGAACCCATGTTGGCCGCATGCAAAGCAAACACCCTACCCTCTGTGCTATCGCTACAGTCCCCAGGACACTGTCCTAGATGATGTTATTGGTGTCAGCTTCTCAGGCCTCGAGCACAGGAGAAAGCCCTGGACTCTAAGCCTGGTCACTCCAGAAGGAAAGCATTCAGCGCCATTTCCTTCCCCTTGTAAAGTGTAAATGAACTTGCTACTCATCATATTCCAATGCCAGGACTGACCCCAGGGGGAAAAAAAGAACCAATACTTTGACTCCTTCCATGACTTTCATACTAAAAAGGCAATTAACGTGACTCTCGGCTCATACTACCAGTTTGTTCCTCCAGCAAAATTCACTTCAAGTCACCACCCCTGAAATCTTTATAAAGGTCAGTGCTTAACTCCCATCTGTGACTTTTCCAGACCTTGGGTGTCCTTTGAAACCCAAACTCCTCCCGTAGCACATGCGTGGGATACACACGCAGAAAACATACAGAGGCCAGAGACCCCACAGCCTGCTCTCTTTGGGTCTATGGCCCGCTGGGAACCTCCCTTCCTCGACCAGAGCGCAGCTGATGGGACTGACTCTGAGAGTAACTGTGTCTTTGGTAAAAGCAATCACAACTTGCTCACACGCGCAGAAGCGTTTTACCAGGCCCTGACGGGGGTGTTGACACTTCATGGCAGGTGTGGACTCCTGTGGCTCTCACAAACCAGGGACAAGAGCCACCAAAGTGGCTCAGGTGGTCTTGAACATGCCGCTCTTGGAGGGAGGCGGGTTCCCCCTCCACATCTGGATGCCTTGGCAGCGAGTGGTAAGCGTGTATGTGTCACACGAGTTCTTCAAGTGTTCTCTCTTCCCATAAACCGTAATGACGGCCACAGTCAGACACGGCCTGGTGTGCAGCCTTCGAACACCTGCGCTCTTCAAGTCGTGCCTTTGACTCATGTGAGCCTGTTTGTCACTGTGCTGGCATGGGGTGATGCTGAGGAGGGAACAATTAGGCCCTGGAAGAGTCAACAGGCGAAGCAGACAAAAGCCGACAGGCTGGGACCCTGGGTATGGGGGCATCAGCAATCTCAGCTCGGAGCGGTGGAGGGCTCTCCTAGCAGCTGGGAGAAGCAGGCGGCCCCTTGGGTAGGACTTGAGTTTGAAAGCATGCTTTTGTTCCATTTCGCATCTGAGCTAACATAATAACCCAGAGTTAACATATGAGCTGAACAAAACAAAACAATGCGGGTACAATTCTTCCCTAGGAAGAAACTCCTGACAGTACAGTCAAAATGTGAGGCCAAGACACTGCGGTGTCTTGAACCAATTTTAAACCGGCCTCTCAATCGCACGTGTGTGTGTGTGTGTGTGTCTGTGTGTGTGTGTGTGTGTGTGTGTGTATGTGTGTGTGTACGCCCGCGCGCCTCCATCCACCTGGATTTTTGAGGGATAGTCACACTTATGGCCATCACAGGTTGTCAGTATGTTGTAAAATGTCAAAGTCTGATTAGGTGTTGAGGCCACGAGTTATGAGTGTTATATGAGAGGCCCAAGGTTGACTCTTTGAATATAAACAAAAGGATTTTTCAATGTCGACAAATCAAGTGCAGTTCCGATGGTGTGGTCGGTGGTCTTCATCACACCCCCATTCTAAAAGCACTCTCCCGAAGGGTAGACTGAAGCGGACAGGCTGCTGTTGACATTCTAAAACTCTACAAACTTAAGGCTGAGCTCAACAGTTGTCCATGCAGAAGCTGGTCTATGTGGGCATTCTTTTATGGTCACTGTTCCACTGTGTCCTCAGCACCCAAGAAGCAGGTAGGAGGTGGGATGAAGAGGTCCTGAGAGGTTAGCTCACCTCCTCAGGATTGTGACACCAAAGAATAGCCTGACCCTTTCTAGAACACATTTCTCTGTGCACTTTGCCAGTCATGAGACACTTTTTCCTGATAGACTAGTTATCGGTCAGGCCATTTGTGCTACTTTATGGCGATTGTGAAAAGAACCCTGGGAAACATCATTCTATATTTAGCTTGCTTGCACGTGTTGTCATCTATCTAAACACAACTTCAGAGTCTCTCGGAAATGAACAGAGCTGCATTTGTTCCACTAGTGAAATAACTAGTGGGCTATGAAAGATGGAGAAATATAACTTATGTTTGGGGATCCTTGAGTATAAGCATCGAAATGTATGTGTGTGCGTGTGCATGCACGTGTGTGCCCGTTAGAAAGGGAGTCTTGGGAAATTGCATAATAACACGTTGAAGCCCATAATATGATGTAGTGCTGTATGTCTCGTGATACATTAGGAAGCATCCAGATGCCGTAGGTCAATCAAAGTCAGAATGGCTGAAATGTGTGCTAAAGTGTAGGAGATTAAAATATTATGCCTAACACTGTATAATGCATCATGGAAAAATCCTTGTAAGTATAAATTAGCTTTACTGTTGAGTATAAAATCTTCCTTTTGGTTATTTATGAAGCTTCATTTTGAAGATTGCCTTCACTGACTAACAAGCAAATCAGAACTTGTCATGTGCAAATCTTGTGAAGATTGCAAGGCCAGTATATAATTAGCCTCAAAAGAGTGTGACCAAATTGGGCACAGAGAGAGAGAGAGAGAGAGAGAGAGAGAGAGAGAGAGAGAGAGAGAGAAACACGATGAAAAAGGAACTAAAAGGACCAAAAAGAGGTCAGGGTGTGGTCAAACCATGGAAATCCTTTGACTTAAAATGTTCCTGACATGTTTAGGTTCAACAAAAGTCAAATTGGAAATATTCCTGTTACACTATTCAAAGGGTTGCTATTGTTCCTAGATCAAAGAATCCGGTGATGAAGAGAAGTTTATACAGCTCTGATTATGAAAAATATTCAAATTGGTAACAATGAAAGAGAACTGGCAGCAGGAGAAAATGGGGCTGAGGAGGAAGGGCTGAACCATGGCTCACTCTGACCAGGTGGCCCCTAGGTACTAGCTGGATAAGTGAGTGAGACCCCGGAGGGTGGGGGCCTTTGCCCCGGAAGCAATCTGTCAACCCCGCTGCTTTCGGTGACCTCGGTTCTCTCTCCCTCAATTTCCTTTCTAGTCTAAAACTCTGAAGAAAGATTCCAGGGCTGCACTTTTCTCTTTGGCTAATCATGTATGTAATGCCCTGAAGTCGTGCTTGCATTTCCTGTCAGGCACTACCACCCTCTCTCACCATGAGAGTCTTGCTTGTGGGGTCAGATGGTTCTCACAGATGACACGTAGGAGAACGCTCCCAGCTAATTGCTCTGATCACAGTCCTCTTCAGTGCCAGTCTCCAGAGACGGGAGTTTCTTGGTTTCCACAGGGAACATTACATAAGCAGGGTCTGTCAAGGCTTTGGTTAATGAATCCTGTTGAGGTCATTGCTCATCAGGGTGGGGACCAAGCCAACCCTGGGTGTGAAGGAGGCCCCCAGTGGGAGAAACCCGGGAAGTGGTACGATGATTCAACAGTGGCACTTCATTGAGTCAGTCCTGAGATACCGGGATATTTCCATGTAGAATGGCAGGCACCCCATTTCAAGTGTTTTGTCACACACATTGTTCACAGAATGTGCTCCAGTTTCTGGAACTACTCTGTCATTGCTCTTCCCATCAGGAAAGAGTGTCATCTATGCCTGGAGGGACACTATTCCAGCCCAACCAGGTAGAGCAGAAAGTTAGCTGCTCTAAGAACTACAGTGACCTGCATCCTGTCTTTTATCTACAAATATTTACTATGAATAATCAGTTCCAAATACTTACTGAGCACCTAGAATGTGTGAGAAATTGTCTGCGTTTTTGCTCAAAAGTCTGCAGCCCATATTTTGAAAAATATTTTTTATCATGTTGTTTATTGGTGATGCTCTCTGGGAAGCATCATTAAAGGAATATCTTAATCTCATCACTTGAGTCAAGTTAGTTTCTGTGTAAGTCACATAGAGAAAAAGAAAAGAGTGGTGGAGAAAATGGAGTAAGACCTTACCAGAATTGAGTGAGCAATAAAGGAAGAACTCAGAATGCAGGAGTGATCAGAATCAATCAGCTTGAAGTGCCTGCTCACCAGATTATAAATTGCTAAAATAGAGAGAACTTCCCACAGAGCCCATTTTCTCAACATCGATACTGTTTCTTGATATGAATACACACCTTTTTTGTGGTCTTGTGTCCAGTAAGTCTTTCTGGATACTAGAATGCTTCCTAAAAATTTCTACCTTAGTTAAAGTGTTATTTCAGTGAAGGAATACTGGTCCCCAGAGTTAGAGACTTTAAACTCTGGATTCCAGTGATTATTTCTAAAATCAAATACAGCGATTAATAGAGTGATTTTCTTAGTCTGTAGTGGAGGTCTGGCCTTCCCAGACCCTGGTACTTTACAAAGCAAAGCGAGCTTGCAGCCTAAGTTAAGGTTATTGAAATGGAGATATGGGCCTCATGAAATCACTAGGGCTTTTATAAGCGAGAGACAATAGGAGTTGAGCTTTTTTTTTTTAAAAAAAAAAAGGATGGTTCAAAGAATCAGGGTTGAATGAGGTGCTTTGAAAAGTCAGAAAGAGACCTTGAGCCAAGAAAAGGAAGGAAATTCTAGAAGCTGAAAAAAAGAAAGCAGGTCACTCCTTAATTTTTCCCCCTTTTGATCCACTTTTGACCCAACTTTCAGAACTGTAAGATAATAAATTTATGTTGTTGTAAGCCATCAGGACTATGGTGATTTAACAGTAATGGGAAAATTGTATTGGTATAGGCCATAACAGAAGCTGAATAATTGATATCCTTTAATTTCATTCACTTACTATTTCCATGCTATCACATATTACTCTGGGAATTTACGATATAAGAGCAAGTTAATAGACATGGTTTCTTTCCACTAGGCATACCATCAAGGAAGAGGTAGGATCATGCTCATTTATAGATGAGGAAGCATGGGTTTATCCAATGTGAAAATTAAACCAGTTGTTTGTGTGGGAAAACAAAACAACTGGTTAACAATTTTTTCACTTTTTAATAAGTTAGGTTGGTGTCCCACTGTGACTCATTGCATTTTTATGTCATAATTAAATTGTATTATAATTGTGACTGTGTTTGTCTGCATGCCAAGTTCCAACTCTGGCTCTGCTTTCTTTAAAACTTGGGGTCAGGGAAATAAATCTTCAAGGTCTTGGGATTCTTAATTCTCATAAATTTATCTATGTTCATAACCTCAAGGTAGCAGAATGCCTCTACAGCTAATGGCACACTAAGTGCAAATGCATCCTGAACAAAGCTTTTCTTACTAAGAAATTTAAGATAATTCAATGCAATCTAGAAGGGAAGTACATTTATGCCTTTGTAAACACACACACATAGATTACAATGGATGGGAGGCCTGTTTCTGCTCAGAACTTGGATAAATCTTGCCTCCAATGCTCTGGAAGGACTTCTAGAAACATGAGTGAGAGGGCATCGCTTTTCATAAAACGTGGAAAGACCAGTTAGTAACCAAAGGCATTTGGGGGAGGCGACTGTCGCTTTCTATTCCAAGTTTCTGTCCCATCGTCTTCCACCCAGGTTGTGGTGTGGTCACCGTGTTTCTTGAACCTGGCTAAGGTTGTCTTTTATGTGCAGTGGGATATGTGGATGTGGTTCATGGGCACATTTATGCCCCAACTGGGGACCTGTTGCCACGGTCTCCACACAGTGATAGAGTCTAGGTTTTCTCCTTCCCTCTTGCTCACTGACTTGGTATCATGCCATGAAAGTTAGAATCCAGGGGACAACTCTGAGAGAAATATGTCCCACGATAGCCAGTCCTGGAGATAGGGGCATGGAGAACTGCCAGGACTGGAAATATATGGAAACAGGCTACAATGAATCAGTCATCTGCAACATGTGAATTTATAAGTAGGAAAGTTCTCCTCAGTGCTGGGTCATAAACGGCATTCTCCATTGTCAAGAATATGCTTCATAATGTCACGGACGCAATTACAAATGCGGGGCGCATTTTCTCCTTTGCAGTCATGAATTTCATGAAATAGCATGTGCCTGGTTCCTGGTCTAGCTGGCACACCTTCAGTGGTACTCCCTGCAGTCAGTATGTTGTGAAGACAGTGATGATTCATACATCTCAACTCTGAATCCAAAAAAAACTATCGCCCATCTTAAACAACTGACTTATTTGTTGGATAACATTGGTTTGCCCTTGCTCCTCCTGCAAGGAGTTTAAGTTTATTGAGTTACTCCCACAACAGTGCTCCTGAGGCAAACCCAATTCCATCAGGCACTATTAATCCTGTATTGCTTTTCTCTTTCCTTTATGTCCTTTGCATGGCTTAACAATGTCCTTTTTGTATAGGCACAGGAAGACAGTTAATGCTATGTTTTTGTAACATGGAAGCTAATTAACTCTGAATAATATTTACTCCTAGGCATCCATCATATTTACCTGACTTAAGTCTCAGTTGCCATTACTTCCTAGCACCCCCAAAGGGATAAAGATGAACCCAGAGAAGGCTGTAAGCTACCCTTGAAAGGGACAAGCTAAGTCCCACAAGAAGTATGATAATTTAAGAGCACGGTCATGGACAAACTGTCATGACCCAAAAAGAAATAACTGAATGAGGACACTGCTAGGGTTAGGAAAGACTAACCTGGACTGAGGACTGTGGTCTGGGATATATTGTGAGATGTCCCCAGGAAGAGCCACTATCTTTAGGCTTAATCGATTTCTTACTGTGTTCATACAAAATGACTAGAAATATTCGTATTCGATATGATTTTTAAACAATTACTGGCTGAGTAAAGGAGGAAGCAAATACGCCCTAAATGAGATCTTACCCTTAGTGGATCTCCTAGTCATCTAGAGTGCTGAAGTCTTTATTAATCTCCTGGCAAGCTCCCCGTGACATATTCGAGATGCCAAAAGCACTAACAACAAGTCTCACACTGGAGACGTTTCTGGTGCCCACTCGAGCAAATCGATGAACAACAGGAGGACAGTGCTCCAGTGCAACTCCTAAAAGAACTTCCCCAGAAGGAGGGACTTTACATCTGTTTGTTGTTATGACAGTGTTCACCCCCACCTATGTGTACCCCCAACCTTCACTATTTCTATATAACCATGCTATAGGTGTGGGGCTGGAGCGATAGCACAGCGGATAGGGCATTTGCCTTGCCTGCAGCTGGCCCGGCCGAGCCAGGTCCGATTCCTCCGCCTCTCTCGGAGAGCCCGGCAAGCTACCGAGAGTATTTCACCCACATGCCAAGCCTGGCAAGCTCCTCGTGACGTATTCGATATGCCAAACACAGTAACAACAAGTCTCACGATGGAGACGTTACTGGGCCCACGCCAGCAAATCGATGAACAATGGAAGGACAGCACCACAGTGCTATAGTGCTACAAATTTTCAGTTGGGGCAAAAAATCAGTATGAGAAACCTAGCCATTCTGTTATCAATGTACCGTTGGTTTCCAAGACTTGGTGCATCTCAGGCGTGGGCCTCGACTGTCCAGAAATGGGGTAAGACACAGCCCCTGCCACGGAATTTGAAGGATGATTTCTCACATAAAATTCTGGGTTAGTGGATGGAATTTGAAATGTATCCAGAGGTCACACCATTTTACGTTCTCACTTGTTTTATTTGTCCCCTGGATCTGACTGGTACTAAAAACAATGTTACCCAAGAATGGCCGAGATTAGTATCAGGAATTTTACTCCATGGCTTGGAGGCCAGCCACACATGCTAGGGGAAAAG
>JAOXYA010000005.1:6278166-6289510 GCA_028565675.1 Sorex palustris | reverse complement strand
TCCTAAAGAGCTTTCAGGGCTAGGATGAAGGAGACGTTACTGGGGCCTGCTCGAAGCAATCGACGACTAACAGGATGTGATTTTGTGATTGTGAAAATAGAATTTCTGCTCTTTCTCTGTGCTCAGTTTTCTGGTTGTCTATTCAAGACTGATTTCTATAAACCTAAAATTCAAGTATATTCACACTATAAAGAAAACTCCAAGGGGGGGGGGAAACAAGATAGAGGGAAGGGAGGGAGGGAGAGACAATTTCTAAGAGTCAGGAAAATGCGTGCACAGGACAACGTGAAACCAGTTCCCCGGCCAGCATCGCTCTCGCAGCTGAACCCGTTTGCGGCCGATCCTCGGGACTCAGGAGGCGCCCGGACCTCACCACCCTGTGGCTCATGTCTGCGTCCCCAGCGAGGGGCTCACCTGACAGGTCAGCATCACCTCAAGGACATGATGTCCACAGGGTATTTCCATTCCTGGGAAAGTGGGAGAGTTCGGTGGCCAGTGCACTCCCCACCACAATTCTGCCTGCAAGTCTTGTGTACAAGGTCAACGATTTCAGGGGCTGAGACCTAGCGAGCAAACACCACCTTCAGCCTGGGGAGCACCGGTGCTATTGCAAGGCCCCAGCAGCCCCTGGCAAGCACCGAAGTGGAGCACATGAACACTGCAACCAGATATGTGAACACCAGACCCAGATATGTGTATACCACACACAAGGGGGTAGGACCCTTGATGATGACCAGGTGGAGGCAGCCCAGGGAACGGGAGAGCAGGAAAGGGCCTCAAGGCCTCCAGCTGCCGCTCACACCCCTCCTGGTGATTCTGCTGGGGGCCCAAATTTGAGAGTGCTGCTCAAACAGCACCCCCTTCAGAGAAAATTTTATGTTCATGAACAAACTACTACGTTGACAAGCCCTGTGGAACTGAACAGCCACTCTGTTCCCTAAATGCAAGTTCTTGGTCTTATGTCAGCATCTTGATTTTCATACTTCTTTGAAACAGTAGCAGCATTAATATGTACTTAGTTGTAGCTCTCTTGTCCTATACTTTGTAACTTCACAGAAAAATCACAGCACTCTGAGATGCATGCAAGAGATGTACTAAGACAGGGAACTCAGAACATCTGAACTCTGGCGGGTGACAATCAAACGCCATCTGGGTGGTGGATGATTCAAATAAAAATCTCAAGGCAGGGATCTGGAGAGAGAGTACAGTGGGTAGGGTGTTTGCCTGGCATGCAGCTGACCCTGGTTCCATCTTCAGCATCCCATATAGTCCCCTGAATGCTGCCAGGAGTAATTCCTGAGTGCAGTGCCAGGAGTAACCCCTGAGCACTTCCAGGTGTGGCCCCAAACCAAATAAACAAATGAAAGAGTGACAGGAGAATATTACAAGGCAAAGCTGATAGATTTGAGTCCAGAGAAATTTGGTTCTTTCTCCCAGCATTGGCGTTCAGGAGGAAGGCAGGCGCCCAGGGAAACAAGACAGGTGTCCTCACTCCAGTCAGTTGTAACACCCCAAGACTGGACCAGCCCATGCCACCCCTCTCGCCCCCAACACGTGGCCAACACACTGAGGCCACCTCACTTGGTTCTTGAGGTATCCAAGGTGTCCTCAACACCAGATTCTCATGGGGGTGGTACTTGGCAGAACATTATTCATTTATAGGAGAATGCTAGGGTGGCACATAATTAACGGGAAGGCTCCTGACTTCACCTCAAGGCAGAAATGGCCCGTAACTCTCACGTTCATCGGAACATTCTAGCGAGGCAGGAGAATAATCTGCAAGGTGGTACTTCCTCTGCACAATGCCCAAAACAACCAGCGTCAGTGTCACCCACAGGCACCTGCATGTCCCTCTTTTTCTAAGTCCTCAGAGGCTGGAGCACAAGCGTGGCACCCAGGAGCTCTGGGTTTACTCCCCAGAACCACGTTTCCTTGGGCACTGCCAGGTGTGGCCCCAAAGGCCCAATGGCAGGGGGAAGAAGAGGAGATTATACTTCACAATGTTCCTAACATTTGTTTTACACCAAGTAACTTGGAGTCTCCTATAACATTTTCTCCCCTTCTTTTAAATTTATCTTTCGCATTTCTGTCTTCATTTGGGTCCAAGAGAATCCTTAAACCTACTTGGCTGAACCAATGGCGGTACTTACAACAGCAGATTGGATTGGCTTCTAATCTTGATGGAAATAAAACGGCATTTTACAGGAAGAAGTCCTTACCTGAATATCCGTCAGCTTGTCCAAGATCCGGCTTGCAAGCTTCGGCCCGTGGTCCATGGTGGGAATGTGGAGAGTCTGTGGGAGGAGAGTGGGCGGACCTCGCTGAGGCTGATCCTGTGCCAGGGACCAGGGCCCCCCATGTGCCACATGACGCCGGGTAGCCTGATCTCATACCCCGACTCCTCAGGCCAACGGGCCTCTCTCCCAGTGGAATGTACAAACTCACCAGGATAGGTGATGGCTATGCTGATTTCTATGCTGGTGAGAAGCAAGCGATGGATAAAAGGAGAAGGGGTTTCTAATAGGCTGGCTAGACTTAGAGACCCTTCTAGAACTTTCCAGACCCTAGGCAGGCTAGGCTTCGAGATTCTTCCAGAACTTTTCAGAACTTTTCAGACCCTTCCAGGCCCTTCTAGCATCAGGGATACCACACAAAAACCTCCCAACAGGGCTGGGGGCTCAAGCAAGCCTCAGTCTTCTTAAAAGCTATTTCTACACCTTTTTCCTCTTCCCAACTAAATACTGGCACAACCCCACAATGTTGGCATGGGGTAAATTCAGGGCTGAGAGATCTCATGCCCCTATTTTGTATGTTTATGCCTGTTCATGCCCTAAGAGCTGGCGATGCTTCAGGGAGAGTCTCTGACCTCGCTTTTATTACCATGCCTTGAGCATCCTGAGATGCTGCCCCTTTGACTCTGAATAGTCTCTGAGTCAAGTCAGATTAATATTTCTACTTGAAAATGTTTTTTTAAAATAAAAGACCTTTTAAACTTTACAGATGTCTTAAATAATAAGTGAACTTTAAGTGAAAACTCTCTGACTTAACAACCCAACCGTTCAAAAGTGGGCCATCGGGCTGGAGAGAGATGTTTAAAGGGTGGAGTTCAGCCTTTGTAAGGAATTCTGGGTTCCCATCCGAACACCGCGTGGTTCCCGGAACGGAGCAGGGAGTAGTCCCCGAACACCTCTGGGTGGAGCCCAAAAAACAAGCTTAAAATGGCCCAGTGATTCATTACCAAGATGCTATCCTGAAAACAAGGCAAAACCGAAGCTTTTCAATCAGCTATAGGTGGCATTCTATCAGAGGTAATTCCCGAAAAGCAAAGAAATCTGAAGCAAGGATGCACCCAACAATGAAATTATTTGGGGGAGGGAGGAAAGGGTCAGTTCAATCAGCTAAGGAAAAATAATTATGACGCTGAACAACAACAACAAAAAAACATAAATAAATTGTGAATAAAAGCCACAAAAGCATATTTAACAGTAATCAGTTTGACCAATCACCTTTTGAGGATAATATCAGCATGTGTATAAGTTACAGAGTTTTGGAGCTTTGTTGTGACGGAAAAAGCAAACTCGCCAACAAGCAAGCAAGTGCCGAGCATATGGGAAATCTGATGAATGCCCTGCAAGAACGTCCCCCCACCCAACCACTAATTCCTCTGGAAGACTTTAGAAAGTCACCAGGTCTGTTTGGGGAAGCCCAGGAATAGCTCCCTGGCAGAGCACAGGATGTCTCCCACGGGCCCCCGGAGACATGGGCTGGTCCCAGTGGTCACCACCACCATGGCAATGGGCAGTTTTGACTTCAAAGAATTTTTGGAGTGGCCGGAAGGAGCACAACAGTTTAGGTGCTTGCCTTGCATGTGCCTGAGCCTGATTCCATCTCCTGCACCCCATGTGCGGCCCCAAGCCCTGCCAGGAGCGATCCCTGAGCACAGCTGGAACTGTGTCACAGCCCCCAAACAATAACAACAATAATAATGCAGTATTTTTAGGTCTTACAAAGCTGTATAAATAAGATTAACGAAGGAGTGGCTAATCCAGTACGTTTTCTTCTTTGCCTCCTCCCCCATTTAGTTTACTTTTCTTTTTTTTTTTTTTGTTTTGGGGACATATCTAGTAGTGCTGCTCCCCATGGCATATTCGAGATGCCAAAAACAGTAACAATAACGGGTCGCATTCCCCTGACCCTGAAAGAGCCTCCAATACGGCACCGTTGGGAAGAACGAGTAAGGAGAGTCTGCTAAAAATCTCGGTGCTGGGATGAATGGAGACGTTACCAGTGCCTGCTGGAGCAAATCAATGAACAACGGGATGACAGTGATACAGTGATCTAGTGGTGCTCAGGGCTTACTCGTGGCTCTGCGCTCAGGGACCTCCACTGGCCAGGCTCAGGGGACCCTAGGGGGTGCAGGGGACTTAACCCAGGTAGGCTAGTGCAAGGCAAGTGCCCTACCCGCTGTCCTGTCGCTCAGTGTCCAGAAGGGGGACAGCGTCCCCGGAGATGCCCGGGCATGGGCAAGAAGACAGGGGCGTGGATGTCAGGACTTCTGGCCTCCAGGACGGGCAGTGAGACGTCGACCTACCTGGCCCTCGTACAGGATCTCGGAGACAGGACAGACCACACAGGCGGTCCCGGAGCCAAACATCTCCCGCACCCGGCCGCCCTCCAGCGCCGCCGTCAGCTGGCCCATGGTCAGGTACCGCTCCGACACCTTAAACTCCCCCTGCAACCAAGCAGACACGAGCGAACATTCTCTAAAGGCAAAGACCCCAGGACCAACCTCACCCGAAATCTTGCCCAGAGGACAAGCCACGCCCCCAGAACCAACCACCACGCCCCCGGAACAGACCACGCCCCCGCGGGACAAGCCACGCCCCCCGAATCCCGCCCATGGGAGAAACCAGGCCTCCAGAACCAACCACGTCTCCAGAACAGGCCACGCCCATGGGACAAGCCACACCCCCGGAACAAACCACGCCTCCAGAACAAACGATGCCCATAGGACAAACTAGGGCCACAGAAAAAACCACGCCCACAGGATAAACCACGCCTATAGGACAAGCCACACCCTCAGAACCAACCACGCCCCAGAACAGACCACGCCCCCAGGACAGGCCACGCCCACAGAGCCAACCACAGGGGGAAAAAAGCACCCACAAAACTAAAGGACCCAGAATAAGCCACACCCATAGGATAAACCCCATCCACAGGACAGACCACACCCACAGAGCCAACCATGCCCACAGAACCAACCACTCGCACAGGACCAGCCACGCCCACGAACAAACCACGCCCACCGAACAAACCACGCCCACCGTTCTGGACTTCTTCTCTGACTACACCTGGCTAATTTTAAAGAGAAAGATAAGAGACCAGGGCATGGCTCAGTGGTAGGGCATTTGCTGTGCTTGTGTGACACCCTGGATTTGATCCCTGACAGCACAAATAATAATAATAATAAGATACTCGAGATTAAGATGAGCATTTAATACAAATTCTCAATCGCTAAAGTTAAAATCACAGGCAAGATTCAAAACATTACAATACCTCATACTATGAAAAGTCACAAAGTTAAGAAATTATGCCTGCAATAGAAATAAGGCTTTTTACAAATTTCAGTCTATCTCAGCCTGCAATTGCAATTATATTTTATGGTCCAGTGGTAAATAAATTCCAGAAAGTCAGCCAAGTTCATTGAAAACAAGCTGAATTCTATGTTCTGGAAAAGGAAAAATAACGCAAAACAAAACAGTCTCTTGTAAATAAACAGAATTATTTTCACTGTGCTCACCGTTACTTATCTTTGGACAATTTCCCCGGGCTGGCAAGTAATGGTAACCCCCCACATGCCTCTTGGCATTTATGTCTCACTGTTTTAAAATAGCTTTTAAAATAAATTACAGCGAAGGAGTCAAGAGAACATTTCCTCCATAATAACCTATTTTTCATGCTAGCAAATCATTAGTGTGGGGAAGCTTTTCCACTTGCAACTTGTCATCAAACCTTCTGTACTTGGTTGATTTTTGTTTCCCCCTTAATACAACAAAAATTACTGAGCTTCGAAAATACATCTTTCCAACTGCAAACACATCTAGGACAGGGCAAGCTGTTTGAAATTATACCAACAGTTTGTAAATGTCAGCAGGCATGTGGCAGTTGGGTCTTGTCTACTTTGGGGTTTGGGGGGATTATTTATAGCCTGTTTCCTCTATATTCAAAGTCTCTTCCAGAGGAAACTGCTGGTTCATGCTGCTCGGAGCATGTGTTTCTAAACATGTGTCTAGCAGTCTTGGAGCCGGGCACTCAACACCTTTGAGGTGCCCCAGAGAACACTTAAACAAGGGTCAGTCGTTCCATCCAAAAGCGTCTGCCAGATAACCAGTTCACTCCATGTCCTACGTCTCATACACCCTGGCCTTTACCACAGGGATGAGGAAGTCTATAAATGTGTGTGTGTGTGTGTGTGTGTGTGTGTGTGTGTGTGTGTGTGAGAGAGAGAGAACCAGGGAGGCAGAGAGTTGCCACAGGGATGAGGAAGTCTACTTCTCTCCAGTGTTTTGATTTCAAAATAAACGTGTGTGTGTGTGTGTGAGAGAGAGAGAGAGAGAGAGAGAGAGAGAGAGAACTGGGAGGCAGAGAGACAGGAAGGCAGCTAAACTAATCATGTTGTGTTAGTAAACATTTATGCATCCGTCAAACTCTTTCGTTCTTATGCCAAGCACAGTTACACTGCAAGAAACAGGCAGAGGAGAACCCTGTCTCACGGCCACCTCGCTGCAGACGTGAACAGGGAAAGCCTGCTCAGATGCAAACACAAACTAGAAGCCAGGGGAGCTGGTCGGGAAATGCCTTCTGGGCTGGAGACTGGGATTCCAGCCTCCTTCTTCCCCTCCCAGGAGAGCTGGCCAAACTGGTTTCTCTGTGTCCTCCCTAGAAACAATAGTTGCCCCAGAGTCTGCCAAGAGGAGTCAAATGAAATGGGAAGATTAGATAACCTGGGTTAGACCACGGGATTTTATCTCAACACTGAGTTAGCTTATTTGGACGACTGGTTCGTGTTTATGGAGGCGGCAGCAGGCAGCCAGGACCCACCCATGAGCGCGCCAGGTCCAGGATGCTCTGTCGAGTCACGCCAGGGAGGATGATGCCATCTAGCGGAGGGGTCGCCAGCTCTTCCTCTGTCAGAAGAAACAGGGAGAGACAGTCAAGCTTAAGTCACAGCTAAATTCCTTTTAAGCCCCCTTTGGCAACATTGCCAGGAGTACGACATGGGGATAGGGTCACTGTTCCACGTGGCCAAATTCCCTGAATCCACCTGCACGCCAAGGAGGTCCTGATAGGCAAAGAAGACGTGAGCAAGGAAAAAAAAAAAACAAAGAAACGCTACTTGGAGCTGGAGCGATAGCTCAGCGGGTAGGGCGTTTGCCTTGCACAGGCCGACCCGGATTCGATTCCCAGCATCCCATATGGTCCTCCGAGCACCGACAGGAGTAATTCCTGAGTGCAAAGCCAGGAGTGACCCCTGTGCAGCACCAGGTGTGACCCCCCCCCAAAAAAAAAAAAACAACAGCCACTCATCAAATCATCTTCCATGTATACTTATGCAATGGAAAAGAAACCGTTATCCCATTCTCTTTGAAACAAACAAACAAACAAACACTGTCCTCCTGTTGTTCATCTAGGGAGCTTGCCAGGCTCTCTGAGAGGGGTTGAGAAATCGAACCCAGCTTGGCCAGGCCGGCTGCACGCAAGGCAAACACCCTACCGCTGTGCTATCACTCCAGCCTGGTCAAACACAGTAACAAGTCTCTTTGGAAAAACTTTGAAAAATCCACATTAGGGGAAGAGCGCTGATTTGTAATCAGATACCCGCAGGCACAATCTCGCTCAGGCCAGCAGGGTGGGCACTTGCTTTGCATGTGGCCCACCCGCTCCATCCCTGGCCTCACATGGATCCCATGAGCCCCGTCCGCAGTGATCCCTGACTACAGAGCCAGGCGTGGGCTCTGAGCACACTGGGTGCAACCCAAAACAAAACTTTTTTTTTCCCTTTAGGAACACGGTCACCTCCAAACCTCAGGACAGTGTGAGGAGCCCGTCCAGATGAGAGTGGGTTCCCAGAGCCTCAGTGTCTCCAGGGTCGTTTGTGTGTGTGTTGGGGGTCTGGGTGCCTGGGCCACACCCAGTGGTGCTCAGGGTTTTTTCCTGGCTCTGTGCTCTGGAATCACTCCTGGCAGGGCTCGAGGGACCATATGTGGTGCCAGGGATTAAACCTGGGCTGGCCGCAGGCATGCAGAACTACCTCCCCAGCCTCAGGGTCTTTTTTTTTAGACTCTTTTTTTTTTTGGCTTTTTGGGTCACACCTGGTGATGCACAGGGGTCACTCCCGGCTTTGCACTCAGGAATTAGTCCTGGCAGTGCTCAGGGGACTACATGGGATGCTGGGAATCGAACCCGGGTCAGCCGCATGCAAAGCATACACCCTCCCTGCTGTGCTATCCCTCCACACACACCCGCCCCCCAGGGTCATCCTTACCCATATGCCTCCAATATTTCCCATGCTGGCCATGCCAGTCACATGCAAACAGAATGCTAATCCTGGGTGGGTCTTTCAAAGGAACTTCAAAGCAGGTATTTCAAAGGGGAAATAAATCCAACAAACCAAAACTCCATGGGCAACCTACTGGGAGCTGGGGACAGGGGTACTGACATCCTGGGGTCTGCCGGCCTCCCTGAGGGCCGATATCTGCTCCTCCACTGCTCCCAAGACCCACCACCCGTCACTCACTCTCTCTGAAGACAGGGACCTTTAGCTGGTGAGGATGGCATTCCGTTGACAGGAATTAAAGGCCATTAGGAAGCGCCACCCCATGTCTTGGGGTGCCCTCCATTCCATCCTGGGGACCTTGAACAGCTCTCACTATTCTGGGGTGGGGACTCACCTAGCCGTGCTCAGGGATCATTCCCGGGAGTACTTGGGGTACACTGTGTGGAGCTGGGGATCAAACTGGGGCCAGCAGGGTGCAAGAGCAAGTGCCTTCCCGTGTTATTTCTTCAGCCACTCTCTCCTGACTTTTATTTATTTTATTTATATCCATTATTTATTTATTTTATTTATATCCATTTTATTTTATTAGTGAAACACCATGAGGTACAGCTATAGGCTTACAAACTTTCGTGCTTGGGTTTCAGTTATAGAATGATGGAGTGCCCATCCCTCCACCAGTGCCCATTCTCCACCACCAATGATCCCAGGAGCCCTCTCACCCCCCACTCATCCCTCCCACCCCACCCTGCCTCTGTGGCAGGGCATTCCCTTTTGCTCTCACTTTCCTTTAGGGTGTTGTGGTTTGCAATAGAAGTATTGAGAGACCATCGTGTTCGGTCTATAGTCTACTTTCAGCACGCATCTCGCATCCCGAGCGAGTCCTCCAAACACCCTTTACTTGGTGTTCCCTTCTCTATCTGAGCCACCTTTTCCCCCAGCATGTGCTGCTGGCTTCCAAGCTGTGAAGCAGACCTCCTGGTACTTATCTCAACTATTCTTGAGTGTTTGTCTCCCATTCTGTTACTTTATATTCCCCAGATGAGTGCAGTCTTTCTATGTCTGTCCCTCTCCTTCTGACTCATTACACTTAGCATGATACTTTCCATGTAGAACCACTTGTGTGCGAATTTCATGACTTCATCTTTTCTAACAGCTGCATAGTATTGCATTGTGTAGATGTACCGAGTTGCTTTAACCAGTCATCTCTTCTGAGCTCTGAGCCAGGAAAAGTCCCTGAGTATTTCTAGGTATAACTCCAAAACAGTACAACACAGAATTATTTTTTTAATTTATAGAAGGTATGTCTTTTATATAATTTTTGTTAATACTGGAAACTTTAAAAAAAAGTTACAATTGTTTTATAATTCTATAAAATTTTGTGATTATATTTGTATACCACTATATGCATAGAATACTCAACAAACACACAACAACATTGCAGTGTTAGTTCACCACCAAATAATTCCGTGTTTATTTTTCTTAACTCTCGGGTGAATGTGATCATTTTCACTATGCCTAAGAGTTGGATAAGCTGTTTTATTTTCCAGTTTGCATGTTGTTTATAGTCCATATATTAATAAAGTAATTTATTTTATTTCCTTACTATTTCACTTAACTTGATCTCTCAGATTAGCACTATTTTTATCTTCAAAGTCATAATTTTATCTTTTAGTAGGAAAGTAATAATGTGCTACAAATATTAACAAAATCATTTGTTGATTGGTATTTAGGTTGATTTCTTGTTTTCACTACTGCATGCAAAGCTTGTATTCCAGCCCATTAAGTTATCTTCCTAAATTTGTGGGTTTTACATGTTCAAAATTTTATATAGTCCTGTTTCTTTATCTTTGCTTCCACTTGCTTGGTGAGTTATGTTTCATCCTTGAAGAAGCCTTTAGCTTTATTGTCATGGAGAGTTTTTCCAATGCTTCCTTTATGTTACTTATGGATTCAGGTCTGATATAAAGGTTTTTAATCCATTTTGATTTGATTTTTGTGCATGACATTACATCAGAGTCTGAGTTAACTTCTTGCAGTAGCTGATCAGTTTTCCAAGAACACTAGTTGAAGAGATTTTCTTTGCTCTGCTTCATATTTTTTTTGTTAAAGATTAACTGATAATATAACAGAAGATCTGTCTTAAGATAGTCAACCATATTACATTCTTCTGAGGGCCTGTCTTTATTCTGCCCCATACTGTTTACATTACTACCATTTTATAGTAAAATTTTAAGTTTGGAAAGTGATGTCTCTTATCTTCTTCTTACCAAAGAATACTTTAGCTTTTGGGGTTGGAATATTGTTTCACATGAATTTCAGTAGTGTTTGATATATTTATTTGAAAAATACCACAGTTATATTATAGAGATTTCAGTGAATCTGGCCACTGTTCCCTCGGGTAGTTGTGGCCTCAGAGTCTCATCAGGCCTCAGGTCCTGTGTCCAGAAAGTGGGTCAGGCCCAAATGCTTGGAGATGCTTCAGTGCTAGTGACAGAGTCACTTTGGCAAGTCCCATCGTGGCTTCATTACTCCTCAGGAACTATTGCGTGAACCACAACTTACACACACATACAGGCATACACACATAAAAAATATATACACACACATACAGTCACACACACAACATACATAGAATCACACACACAAACACACGCACTCTCTCACACACATAACAAACAATACAAAATATTTTATTTTGGTTCTTCTGCTTTGGCTGCGATAGCACAGCGGTAGGGCGTTTGCCTTGCACGCAGCCAACATGGCCAACCCGAGTTCGATTCCTCCGCC
>JAOXYA010000005.1:6253043-6270662 GCA_028565675.1 Sorex palustris | reverse complement strand
GTGCGGGCGAGATACTCTCGGTAGCTTGCCGGGCTCTCCGAGAGGGGCGGAGGAATCGAACTCGGGTCGGCCATGTTTAGCCGCTTGTAAGGCGAACGCCTTACCGCTTTGCTATCGCTCCAGCTCATATTTTACTCTAATATCAGTATTCCTTATTTTCTCTTATAACCACCTATTCTGTTTCCAAAGTTCCAGTATTTTGAGCAATACTGGATTTCCACAAGCTCAGAGCTTTTCTGTTTTAAGATAATTTCTTCAGCATCAATGTCCCCAAATCATGTCAAAGGACAGAAATGTTTCAAAGACCTTATTACTCACAAATAACTTTCCAAAGCTACCTCAATTCACTTTGATATTGGCCACAGGAGAGAAAGATTTGTTAAGAGATTTTGAATGAGCAAATTTAAAGTTTCCTGGAATTGAGAATATCTAACTCCAACTTCTGCTTGTGGTACAAAGGTATTCACTAAAAGTAAATAAAAATGCCAATTAGTCTGGGGCCTGGAGAAACAGCACAGCAGTTAAGGCAGCCGACCTGCTGCCTTAATCGACCCCCAGCTCCACATGTGTTCTTTCAGAAATGAACCTTGAGCACACAACAAGAAATAAGCCCTGAGCGCCCCTGGACAAGGCCCCAAACACACCAAAACCATGAAATCTAATTAATTCGCCTCACCTGAGAAAGCAGTTGAACTTCTCGTTTCATTTGCTCTGCCTCGGTAAAGCACATCTCCAGCAAGGAAAGTTCCGTGGCCTCCTCGTTTTTCCTGTCAAGGTCCTAAGGTGTGAGACAAGAGGCATTGCATCTGTCCCTGAACATGGGACCGTTCCCCTAAGTAGCATCTAAAATTTACCCAACATGGGGGTAGATAGTATAGTGGGGAGGGCATTTGCCTTGTACGCAGCCGTCCCGGGTTCGATTCCCAGCATCCCATATGGTCCCCTGAGCACTGCCAGGAGTAATTCCTGAGTGCAGAGCCAGGAGGAACCCCTGAGCATCACCGGGTATGACACAAAAATACAAAAATAAATAAAATGTACATGACAGAATATCTTGTTTTGAAATTGACAATGAACTTATTTTGAGAGTAACAATGCCCCCAAGTTTCCTTTGAAGTGGTGGTTTAGCCAGTGGGGGGAGGGGGGGATGCTCCGACACTTATGGAATCGGGGAGGTGTGATAGACTTCCTTAAGACTGACTTTCCCTGTTGGTCTCCATCACCCCGAAACCCACTAAGCCCCCCCACAGAGCTAGTACTAAATAGAGGCCGGAGAACAGGTCTTTCATGGTCTGTGTGAGGAAATGGGGAGTGTGCGAAGGCCTTTTGTCTCAATGTCGAAGGGCAGGGAAATAAACACTGGAGGAAACATCTGACTATTCCAGCTGACGTGCTCTCAAAAAGAAGTGAACAGGCTATCTCCTTTCCAGGGGACAATGCAAGCCATCTGCTTCCAGCAATAAAATTCAAGCTTTCTAATCAAAATTCAAAGTTTAGAAAACTGGCATCCACCTGTGAATCAGACAGTCTCCCCAGCCCTTAAACTCTTCTAGGATTTGACTGGAGATACCAATAGAGGTGACTTTTTTTTTTTTAACTGTAATAACATAGCCTCAACCTTGGTGGTGGTGGGGCGGGGGTCTGGGGGGATCATTTTTTTTTTGCTCTGGGTCACACCCAGTGTTGCACAGGGTGTTACTCCTGGCTCTGCACTCAGAAATTACTCCTGGTGGTGCTCGGGGGACCCTATGGGATGCCGGGGATTGAACCCAGGTTGGCCACGTGCAAGGCAAATGCCTACCTGCTGTACTATCACTCCAGCCCCTGGGGGATAATTTAAGGAGCAAACATTCCTACACCACCACTGCAGCTGAACACTGCAAAATCACACATGGATGCAAGGCCAGTTCACTGCATGGGGCAGACCAAGCTTTCTGGGCCATGGTGTGAGAACTTCCGGTTGCTTTCAGATTCCACAGTTTGGAGTAGGCATGAAAGGAGGCTGGGCTGGAGAGAAAGTGCAGCAGTTGGGCACATGTCTGGCATCCTGTTGACCCGGTTCAGTTCCCAGCTCTGTCTTTGCCCCCCCCCACACACCCCACCAACGGCCACTCTTGAGCACACAGCTAGGACTAACCCCAGAGCACTGTGGGGTGTGTCTCTCCAAGAAGATGACCTGCAATATCCACAGCTCCCCGAGGGCAGAGCCCAGAGGAGATAGACCAGAGGGCTGGTGTATTAAGTGGGAGCCCAAGCATGGTCCCTTATGACCCCAGAACAAAAAGACGCAATTATCTGAAGACAGTCTTCCCACTACGAATCTGCTTTTCTCCAAATATTCAGTGAGAACAACACATGGCCCCAGTGGGCTACGACTCCAATTCCTTCAGTTAGGTCAGACATCACAGAGACGTTTAAAATCAGACAATTCTACTCATTCCCCCAATGAAACACACACAGAAACTTGTCTCTTTTTCCCCCCTTTAAAATGAGCGACTGCATTTCCTTTTGACAATAACGAAGTCTACTCATGTACTGAGCGTTTGCAGTTGCTGGTTTCCACTACCACTGGGGTGGCACCGGCTGCAGCCCATAGCGCTTCGATTGCCAACAGTGTATTGGCGCCTTGCAAATGGTGTCAAAAGGAGTCAGAACTATGGTTCTAAAACATCTTGGAGAAAAAAGAGCTCAGAAAGAAGGGGAAGAATCTGAATTTCGGGGATCCTGTTAAATTCTCTGCAAAACTGGTTGGGGTGAGAGTGGCTGAGAATTGGTCTGTGCCTCGATGTCCGCACAGAGTTGCTTGTCTGTGCATCAGTTTTCTCGTCAAAGCCATGTGTGCCAACCGTCAGGGTTATGCTACCACGGCATGAAGCCCACTGGCTCCGGCCAAAGCTGAGGGACAGTGAAGAGTCTCACAGAGGGGACATCCATGGAACGCGCCTCCCGTCAGGACGTCTTGGAAGTTTACTTACTTTGTCTTCAAGTTTTTCCCACTTCTCTTGCTCAAGGCGTTTCTTCTCGAGCCTTTCCAACTCTTCTCTTTCTTTCCTCAAACGTTCCTCCTCTAAAGAACAGAAAACCATTTCTCTGGGACTGAACCGCTCGACTCTTGCGCCCTCAGAACTGCTTCTGAGAATTCCAAAGTGAGGCGAGGGGCAGGTGGGAGCTTTCCGACCTACATGCCACAGCCTTTATTCCGGGGGGTGGAATCGGGAAAAGTGTCAGAGGTTTTCGAAAAAGGAAATGAGTCTCGGACCCAGGCTCACGGATTGGTATCTCCCTCCTTCTCTTCTTGGATCCTTCTCTGATTACTGGAAGCCCTCTCCTGGGCTCATCTGTGCAGGGAATGAGCCACTGCTGGCCTTGTCCTATAACCCCCTCACTCCTGCCCTGTCCTGTTACCTCCCTACACACACACACACACACACACACACACACTCCCGCTCTGCTCTCTACCTTCCTCTTTCAGCCGTCTCTCCTCCTCCTCCTGCAGCATCTTCAGCCGCTGAGCTTTGGAGATCTTCTTCTTCCCATCAGCCTTCCTGGGGGCCTCGTAAGGTACAAAGAGCAGTGAGCACATGCCTGGAGGAGCTCACCCGCTCAGCTCCCTCAAACGGTCATCAGGACCGACCCCGCTTGCTTCCAGGAAACCTCCTCCACGCATTCCATCAAGCCCCCTACTGTGGGCAGAGCCTGGCCCCCCTGCACACGCTGGCTGGTGGTGGGCACAGAAGCGAGCTGGGGAAAAAAAAGACACACGCAAGTCCAGCTCAGGGCATTCCCATTGGCAGCGCTATGTCTTCAAAGGGATGCTAAGCCAAACTTTTTTCGCAGCTGTCCAGGCGAAAAGAAAATATCTGCCCAAACCGCAACCTTGCTCTAGAAATTCAAGGTGTTACAATGAGTGGACGGGAGGGGCAGGATTCTGTCAGCCAAGGCAGGGGGCGCCACTCCCAGCAGGCGTTCACATGGTTACAGACTTGGTGACACAATAGCATATGCTCGAGATTTCAGCCACAGGCAGGCCCTCCCTAGAGCGGGAAGTGCTAGCACCGGGCAGGGCTCAGAGGGGACACTCATGGGCCAAGTTCAGGGGCACCTCCTGGACACCGAAAAGGAGAGGGCAGGGAGCCCACCTGGAACCCTCTAAGTGGTGAGAATGGGCTGAAGCCCTCGAGAAGACTGTTCTCGCCAAGCGCCTGCTATCAAATGGGAAACTACTCGGCAGGAGGGAACACAACACAACTGTGGCCGAGAAGAGGGATGCGGATAACGTCTCCTCTGTTCCACCTGTTTGCTAAAACTGGAGAAGGATGTGAACAGGAGGAGCCTCTGGAAGTGGCAACCTTGAAAGAGAAATGGCAGAGGGTGGCACAGACATAACCCTGGGTCTTCTGTTGCAGGGTGGGATGCCCGGGAAGGCACCCCCTCCTTGGCCTCTCCCGTGTGCTGGCAGGATGGAGGGGGAACTGACAGGGCTCCTTCAGATGACGCCCATGTAAGAAAGCGCACGGAGGGGGATGAGGAAGCCCACGGCATCCCATACAACAGGGACAGACAGACACATAGACAGCGGGCACTGAACAGGGCACGCAGGAGCCCACAGAAGCCTGGCGATGCGGCCACAGCTGTTGGGTCCACGCTGCTACAGATGCATCAAGTGAACCTCGTTGTGTAGAAACTACCAGCACCTCCTCTCTCGGGCCCGCCGAGAGCACAGTGCTTGGACAAGGCATGACAGGGCCGGCCCGGCTCCTGACGCTGCAGGAAGCTCCACGAAACCTCTGACCCGTGTGGGCATCTCCCACTGCCCCCCAGCCTAGCTCACCCACCACTGCCCCCGGGTGTCCCCACTGCCCTGGTATCCTCTGCAAGGTTGGGCGGGGCAGCCTATGGCTGTCAGAGCAGCTACCCACACCGGTCAGCTCCCCATGACTACTGTGAGGTCCTCACGGCTCCTATCCCAGACACTCAGGGCCCCGACACATCTCCTGGGCACACCGCGCAGGTGACAGGGACATCCCCGTTGGCCCTGGCCAGGTCCGCCCTCCTCTGGGCCTGCCACTCCTCTCTTCCTTGTCCTCTGCACCTCCCGGTCAGCCCTTCTGGCCACACCGGCCACCTCCGGCTCCTCAGACCTCTGGGCTGACCAGCCGCACCCTGGGTCCCCTGGAGTGAGCACCTGAGCAATTCTAGGTTCTCTGTGTGTAAAGATGACAAGCTCCTGACCTCAAAGGGCCCACGTGAGAAGTAAGTTCATACAAGATGTTCTCGGGTTATGACAGGCCAGGCTAGGCGATTCCACTAGTGAGGAACGATGCTGTGAGCATGGCGGTGATGGACACCTCTGGCCGCCTTCTGCCCCTGCAGCCCTCAGGGAAGGCAGAGATGGAGTGGGGCCCATCAGGGCTGGGAGAGGCAAACTGAGGAGAGTGTGGGTTGCCCATGGCAGTTGCTACCGAGAATGGCCCAGAGATGCCCTGGACACGACAGCCCCGGGGGGTCAAGGGCCCACAATTCTCCAGGCAAGAAGGGAATCGAGTTCTGATATGAACATGTTTGGAAGTGTTCGGTCTGAAACAACGTTCAGGGTTTGACAAAGTATGTCCGTGAGAGAGATCTGGTGAATCACTGAGAGGACGATCTGTTTTACACTATAAACCTATGACATGAGGAGAGAGAAAAGGCTCTCTAGGCATCCGTTATGAAACTTGAATGTCTAAAAATTGGTACAAAAAAACCCCCATAAAGAATGAATTATCTTACCACACTAACCATTTAAGGGCATATTTTCTTAGGGGCATATTATCTTATGGTATTATCTTATCACATTATCTTAAACTTTTGTGTATAACACACAAAAGTGGATGAAAGACTTCTAACCCAATACTTTCCAGAGAACCAGTAATTTAAAAGCTTCAAGTCTAGACACAAGTGAAAAGTAAAGGGTATATTTAAAGGCTGTGTGTGTGCACGCATGAAAGTAAAAATATCTCGTCAAATTTAAAATCTGTCCTGCTATAATAAAGGATTAGCCCCATGATTTAAAGAGCATTCATGTCTGAAAAGTGAGTGAACTCTATAAAATGTTACGATCTCAAAAACTGTCTAGAATTTCTGTCTACATTATCAGTGCTTATAAAAATTATTTTGAGAAAATAATGCCTACTTACCTTTTTTGCCTTGGGACCCTAAAAGTTGGGAAAACAAAAAGTAAATCTGAAAAATAATTCAAAATTTTTTTAACAAAAGCATGACAGTGTCAGATACTAAAACAAGGAAATAAGGAGAAACTGAGTAAAGGAACTCACTGGATCATCCTTGCAACTTTTCAGTCAAAACTTACCTCAAAATAACTATTTGCTGTGTGGTTTCTGGGCCCACCTGATCATGTTCGGGGCTTTCTCCTGTCTCTGTACCCAGGGAATCACTCCTGGATGGGCTTGGGGGACCATAGAGGTAACGGGGACAGAGCCTGGGTCAGCCACATGCAAGGCAAGTGCCTTACCCACACTGTATGATCTCTTTGGCCCCCCAAATAACTAGTCTTGTTTTATTTATTTATTAGAAATCCAGAGAAACACTTTTTATTTATTTTTTCTTTTTGGATCCCACCCAGCAATGTTCAGGGGTTACACGTGGCTTTGCACTCAGGAATTACTCCTGGCGGTGCTTGGGGGACCATATGGGATGCTGGGGATTAAACCCAGGTCGGCCACTTGCAAGGCAAATGCCCTACCTGCTGTATTATCGCTCCAGCCCCAAAACTAGTCGTTTTAAAAAGAATCTAGGAAGCAGAGTACGTGGAGGCCTTAGGGCCTTGTAAGTGATTAGTTACAAGTTCGGACCCCTGGTGTTCCACATGCACCTCACAGGAGCCCGGCGGCTCTGCTGTCCCTCTGCAGTTTCCAGGGCTGCAGGTACTGTCCAGCCACACTGCTGCCAGGTGTGTGTGTCTGTCTGAGCACTGAAAAGACTTGTGAGCACACAGGGGCACCGAGGCACTCTCTGGCAAGCACCACAACCAGACCTTGTGTGCCTGAACCAAGACCACGACCCCTAGAATGTGCCATGATGAAAGGAGAGCAATCATCAGCGAGCCTCGGGGATCACCACTGCTGAGATGTGTGAGCACCACCTGGGAAGCGTGTGAGCCCTGAGCCCTGGTCACTGCAGTAACAACAAGAAGAGGGTGGAGGGAGGGAACACACACACACACACACACACACACACACACACACACGAGTACAGAGCTCAGATATATCTGCAAGCGACTCATGGAGAAACCAGGGAGTTCAGCCCCTGAAACATCTTTGGAGTCAATTTTACACGATTTCTTGGGCAATTAAGGTTAGTGAAATGCCCAGGCACAGAGCAGAGGACCACTGAGGAAGGTACTAATTTACAGGGTTCCAAAGAGCAGTAAGTCATTGGTCCGTGATTAGCTCTACTGGCAAGTTTGAAGGTATGCGGAGAGTCGCCTTAGAAAGATCTTTCTAGCCAGGAGATAGCACAGAGGCAAGCACCACAATGGGAACTTGTGAAGGGAGGTACTGACCTTGCTCACGAACCACCTAGCTGCTTACAATGCCCCAAACCCTGCCAGGCGTTATCCCTGAGCATCGCCAGGTATAGCCCAAAGCCATCCTCCAATCCTCCCCCAAACATCCAAACCTCCCCAAAATATCAAATTAGACTATTGGCATCAGAGAAAGATAACCAGCTTAAGAAGACAAAGCTTTGGTTAAAAAAAAACAAGATTCTTCTCCCCAATGTCTCTTAAAGAATATCTCCTGTTAGAAATTATTTTGATAAGGACAGTATTTTCAATAAATCTTCACTATTACAAACACTTTTCGAGAACACTGTGTATGCTTTTCTCACATACCCATTATATTGCTGGTAAGAAACTGGCAGCAACTCAAATATCTACATCATCCACTTCCCACATCTGAAGCTCCCAGGAAAAGTTCTGGTGGGGGCCACATGCTATGTCTGAAAGAGTCATGCTAAAGTCAACGCAGAGTAGGTGAGACCTTGGAGAGAGACAGAACTCACTAATTTATTCGGGGCCGATGTATTAATATTTTTACACCAGGCACTAAGAGATGCTGGAGGCCATCTGAAAGGGTCTAGAAAGACTTGCCTAGTTTCAATGCCTGAATTCTACATTGTCATTGGATTTGCTATCGATTAATAGTTGGCATTCTTCTGTCCTGAAGTGCCGTGAGCAGGACATGTGAATGGCACCGCTTCTCCTCCTGAGAGCGATGTTTGAAACAAGGGCGACTTGTCCTTCTTCACGAGGGCTTCTAATCTGGAGTGGGCTGGGTGCCCTCCCTGCCAACCTGCCAGTCCTGAGAACTATCTGGACAACAGCTCACAGGTTCAGGGGCAAAAGACCCTGATAGGGGGCCAGAGAGTTAGTACAGTAGGCCTGGTTGAACAGGGTTCAAACCCCAGCACCCCATAGCATCCCCTGAGCACTGTCAGGTGAGCCCTGAGTGTGGATCTAGGAGTGATCCCTGAGCACAGCTTGGTGTGGTTCAAAACCAAACAAAAATACAACAGAAAAAAGGACTCTCTGGGAATGCTTGTAAAAAATGCCCTTTCCTGGGCTGAAAGAGGACTCGCGTCTCCCTCCCCACCCTAATGAGGTACGTGTGGGGCTAACTCAGGCCCCCTTGAAACTCTGCCCTTTGCCACAGCCCTTAGGATGGGAACATTGGTCTTTATTTGGGAGTGAGCTTGTGGCTGCCGTCAGAGCCGAGTAAACTCAGGGCATGCTGGAAGGGAGCTGGCCTCCAGTCCCGGAATAGTGTCCACATGACAGGGGACACAGAGTGGACGAGATCGGACCGGGCAGATCTCCTGGAGGGGAGGCAGATACATTGCCATAAGCTGAGACACCCAGGATCCAGGGGGTGAGGGTTGATGGTGAGATGGGAATATTTCTCTCACTAGCAGCTACAGAGCAGAGTCCTTGGTACCTGGATCTAGAACCATGACCCAAAGACTCCCACTGACAGTAAGGCTGTTTCCACAGGTGACCCCCTGAGCACCGGAAATTTCTACACAGATCTGGGTTTGCAGGTGTGTAGACTAGGTGCACAAACCAATCAGTTACTGGCAATAAGCCACCCATTTTTTTTTTTGCCTTTTTGGGTCACACCTAGCGATGCTCAGGGGTTATTCCTGGCTCCGCACTCACGAATTACTCCTGGCGGTGCTCGGGGGACCGTATGGGATGCTAGGGATCGAACCCGGGTCGGCCGCGTGCAAGGCAAACGCCCTATCCACTGTGCTATCGTTCAGGCCCCCCACCCGTTCATTTTAAAATAAACCCCCATGTTCAGGGACTAGTATTAAGGCACTCGGTAGGAACACGATAGACTTGGAATCTGCTTGTGCCTGGAATCTGCATATTCCCGGCCAGAAGCAAATGTCCTAGGGAGCACCTCTGAGAATCTTTGTCAGACACATCCAAGTAGAACCTTCTGTGCCCATTAGGAAAGAATAAATTAGCTGCTTAGTGGTCCTGAAAGCAGTTTAAAGCCAGTTCACTTTCTCTTCCCCAACCCAGGTGCTCTTTACAATCCCCCATTCCTTCCTTCCCACTACTTCTAGTCAAGTAATAGTCATACTTTAAAACACACCCTGAAAGCTTCTTCCTCTCCTGAGCAGGGGGTGGGAACCACAACTTTATCGTTTCCAAGGCCCTGTTTCTCCACTGGAGATACTTCAGTCAGAGATGCTCTAATGCTGTCTGTGCTGAATGTCCCCTGGTTGCCCCCTTAGCCAGAATGGCCGCTCATCTCTGTACCCCTGGCTTCGAACCCCAAGCCAAACACAGAGAATGCACTCCATATACTCCCTTAATAAGTTAAATAATTAAGCACATTTCTGACTTACTTTTTTTTTTTCTGGGGGAAGGATTGGGGGAGGGAATACCGGAGGTGCTCAGGGATCACTCCTACAGGCCTGGGGGAAACACCTGCCATATCTGGTCAAAAGCAAGGCAGGTGCCTTACACATGGTACTATTTCTCTTGCTGTATGTTCACACTTTTTGTGCCATTTTTCCTGGGACAGAAGTTGGACTGGCATTGGAAGAACAGTTTTAAAATGTGTGTGTGTGTGTGTGTGTGTGCGTGTGTGCGCGTGCGCGCATTTATGTACTTTGTTTTGGGGGCTACTCCTGGGTGTGTTCAGGGATTACTCGAGGTGGGGCTCCCAGGATCATATTTTGGTGCCCAGGATTGAACCACGGTTGGCTGCGCGCAAGGCAAGCGCTTTTGGTATCTACCTGAACCTTTTCTTGAGTTTTAATCAGAGAAGATGGGAACCACTATTAAGAAGAGGGCAGGAGAGATTATGGGAAGAGAAGGCCTGAGGAGTGCCGAGAAGCAAGCAGGAAGAGCATTCATCCCTAACAAAGTCAGGGCAGAGGCCCCTGAATCACAATTTCAGTTCTGGCAAAGAGATCATCGAATAGGAGAACTTTACAAAGTTCTGCAGCTCAAAAGTGTCAAGTTCAAAGACTGAACTCTACAAAGCGGTTGTAAATCGCAACAGCTACTAATTAACTGCAGAGGAGGCGTCAACACACTGCCTCCCGACAAGATGCAGTCTTTTTGCTTTTTGGGTCACACCCAGCGATACTCGGGGGTTACTCCTGGTGGAGCTCGGGGAAACCATATGGGATGCTGGGAATCGAACCCGGGTGGGCCGCATGCAAGGCAAACGCCCTACACGTTGTGCTATCTCTCCAGCTCTTTAAAAAATTTTTTTTGCTTTTTTTTTTTTTAAAGCAACCCAAGGGGCAGGTGCGCGGGTTCCCGGGCTGCGACTGATGGGGAGCCGAGCAGAACGGAGGAGCAGGGGGACCTGGGGCCGCGCTGGCCGCGCGGGGGTGACCAGCAGAGCCCCGGGAACCCGGGCAGGCTCTGAGGACACGACCCCGCGCGGCTGCAGCGCGTCGGGGCTCAGCTCCTGCACCCGCGCCCCCGCCAGCCCCAGCCCCGCTCACCATGCCGAGTCCGAGCCTCCTGCGAGCGGCCCCGCAGCCTCCGAGCCCAGACCCCCCCAAGGGAGAACGCGTCCGCGTTGTCACGGCGACAGGCCCCGCCCGCCACGCATCAGGCCCCGCCCACCACGCGCCAGGCCCCGCCCACCACTCACGCGCCGCGGGAGCGAGGGCGCAAGTCCGAAAGAGCTCGGGCCCGCGCAGTCGCGCTGGGAACTTCCGGCCGTCGCCCCGCCCCTCCCCTTGGCGCGGAGGTTTTACGCCCTGCGGAGTCGCGACGGCGCCGGCTTTTACGGCCGGAAGTTGCCGGAAAGCGCGGCGCGAGGTCGCGGCGGCCGGCGGGGGCGCTGCGTCGGCTTCCGGATCGCGGGGTCGGCAGGCGGTGAAGTATGCGGGGGGCTGCGGGCGGGGTCGGGGCCCGCGGGGCGGGGGGCGGCGCAGACCCCCCGCGGCCCCGCACGCCCTCGCGGCGGGACTTGGGGCGGGGATTTGCGCTCTGTCCTTTCGGGGCGCCCCCTTGACCCTGTGCCCGGAGGTCACGACGCGGGGCGAGGGGCAGGGCGCGGGCAGGGCACGTGCCCACTGGACCGTCGCCCCAGCCCCGGGGCACGGACCGTTTGCAGGGCAGACCCCCTGCCCGGCCGTGCCCGCGGGGGGCGCGGCCACCCCTGATTAAGCCGGTGAGTGTCTGGCAGGAGCGAGGATCGGGGTTCAGGTCCTGGCCTTGCAGGAGGCCCAGCACCCCCCAGGGGTCTCCCCGAAGTCTGGGCCAAAGGGGCGTTTCTGGGCGCCCGCGCACCCCCCCCCCGGGAACGGCCAGAGCCCCCTCTCTCCGCCCCGCTTCCTCGGACCCGGCCCGGGAAGCTCCTGCAGGATGGTTTCAGCCTTGACCCGGGCAATGACACCTGCACAGCCCTTCTTTGCCGCATCCTTGGTGCCCTCTGAAGGTCACGGGTGCGGGACGGCCCCGGGCACCACGACCTGCAGCCAGGGGACACTTTATCAGCTAACCCGGCGCCTGTAGGGGATTTTTTTTTCTTTTTGGGTCACTCCCGGCGATGCTCAGGGGTACCCCTGGCGGTGCTCAGGTGACCCTATGGGATGCTGGGAATCGAACCCGGGTCGGCCGCGTGCAAGGCAAACGCCCTACCCGCTGTGCTATTGCTCCAGCCCCCGCCTATAGGGATTTTTATTCTCAGCCAGTTTCTCAAGCCCCCAGCTGACACCCACCCCCAGCTCCCCGAGGCCGGGGAAGCCTGTTCCTGTCTGTGGGGCCCTTCCTGCAAGGCAGGTGCCTTCCTGCCCTCCCCCGGGCTCGGGCCCAGGCCAAGGAGCCTCCTGGCTGCTGCGGAAAGCCCAGCACTGGCAAACGCAACGGAGTAGCCAGCACAGGGAGGAGAAATGCCATGCTTTGTATAAATTGCCATGGCGAAGAAGGAGCAATCCCCGCCACACAGCCTTTTTTGGTTGTTGTTAGGCAGATTTCTTATCAATATTTGGTAAAGGGGCAACAGCTAAAAAGTAAATAAAATTGTGCCATAGCCCTAAAAGCTTTCTAGGTTGTGAATAAACAAAGCTCTGCATTCTCTCGGGAGTTAAGCAGGCTATAATGGGCGTTTTGAAATCATACCTATGTGAATTTCTAGTTTAAGAGCACATAGTTCTTGGGCTCGAGAGCTGCGTCACATGCAGGAGGCCTGGGTTCAGTCCCTGGGTGCTGAGCCCCAACAGGAGTGACCCCCAAACCGAAAAGAAAAACCCACATGGTCTTTGCAAGTCCACACTGAAGGGAGATTCAGGCTGTCTCTCCCTCCCATTCTGAAAAGGAAATTCGTTATTAATATATTGAGTTAAATCCACTTGCCAATTCCATCCCAGACTTCACAGTGTCTTTGGTAAAGGGACATAAAGATGACTCAGAAGCGGAGAAATGTCAACAACAAAACCTTGGAGGCTGCCAAGAGGTTCAGCGATGTGACTTCACACAGCAGCAAAGCTAGTTTCTAAAGCACGAAGGGCGCAAGAGCAGGGCAGTGGGGCGCTGTTGTCAGGTGCAGACGGCAGCAGGTGAAAGCAAAGTGACAGAAAGGGGCTGCACTCAGTGGTTTCATTGCTGTACAAGATGGACAGGCCATTGGACGGCGCGGCCTCCAGCTTCAGACGCACAAGCACCCCGGGAAGCAGTCTTTGAGTTTGATGCTGACTGCAACACCCCACCCCCCCCATCCCTCTTCCTCGGATGCTGCCAACAGGCCAGTCCTCAGGTTGAAGATGTTTGGGGCCAGAGGACTCGAGTGACCTGACTCCTGAGCTTCTCCAGGGGGCCGGCCTGCCCTGTTCCAGAGCTCCTAAGATGCACTGCTGCCCTTTGGGTGGGTGGACAGCAGAAAGCTCAGGGCAGACTTGGCAGATGCAGAAAAACAATTTGGAGGGAAACAAGTTCCAGAGACCTGATACTAATTCAAGAGAAAAAAAATGTTCTGCTCATTACAGGAATTTGCTCACAAACTACTAGTAACTAAGTGTTTTTCATAGGTTTAATGGTGACTGTTCTGATTTTTTTTCCCCTTAAGAGGAACTGTAGTAGCAGAGGACACAGCCAGAAAGGAAAGGTGACCACAGACCTTTCAAATGTCCCTTGTTTTAAAGTAAGGACACCCAGGCCCCCTCTCTAAGGGGGCAGACCTTAAAACAACCAGTTCCTTATTGGTGCAGCTGGTACCTTGCCCCTCATCACCAGTGGCAGCCTGTGGTAGGTTCTCTGTTGCCCCATATGCCTCAGTGTCTCTTAGCAAACTATCACCCCAGGTACATTGATTTTCAGAATCAGTTCTAGGCATATTCCTACATAGGGCACGTGTTTAGTTTGAGGGGTTTGACACGCATACACGGGGAACCACCACTCCCATCACAAACTAACCAGCACCCCGAAGATCCCTCCTGCCTCCCATCCCTTCCCTCTCTAGCTCTCAATTTCCACCCCTGGACCACTCTTCTATACATTGTCAGTAGTTCAGGTGGTCTGCAGCCTTGCTAAAAGCAATCAGAGATCCAGATAAGCTCTCCAGGTTACAATGATGTAGTGCAGGGGTCTGTCCCAAATCCACCTTCTCTGTAAAACGTTTTTAATGTTTAGTGCTCTTTTGTAATGTTTCTGCAAGATGGAAGGTTTTTCCGGAGTATCTCAAAGTGCTGCTCCCGATAAAGGAGAGATGTTACAGCAGAGCGGGCAGACCCGTAGTCACTGAGTGAGCATCCACGCTGTGAGCACCCCAGGATGGGCTGCAAGGAAACTGCTCTCCAAATAACACCCCGAATGCCGCCAGCAGTCCAGATTTGCAAAACGAAGTGCCTACAAAATAACTGACTTGCAGTCTTGGCCACATGTCCAGTTCCTGAAAACCACAGGAATCCTGAAGAGTGTGGTTCAGGGTGGTCTAGGGACCTGTATACTAAGCACTATGACCTGGGTTGAGTCTCTGGATATCTCCAGGCCGAGTGGCTGGATGGGAAGGGTGGGGAGGGGCAAGGAGCTGCAGTGTCTGGCATGGCGGTCACCACACTGGACCCCTGGGCCCCTCACACTTGAGCTGCCGTGAGAGACTGGTGTTTTGGATACAAAGTAAGAAGCAATGCATTCATATTCATGAAAGTTCATAAAAAATGGTATTACTGTCATCCTGTTGTTCATCGATTTCCTCGAGCAGGCACCAGTGACGTCTCCTTCGCCCTTGCCCTGAGATTTTAGAAAGTGCCACATTTGAGGCTCTTTCAAGGTCAGGAGAATGAGACCCATCATTGTTACTGGTATTTGGCATATTGAATACGCCATGGGGAGTTTGCCAGACTCTGCCATGCGGGCAGGATACTTTCGGTAGCCTGCCAAGTTCTCCAGAGTAAAAACTAGATAATAAAAAATGGTATAACAGCTTTTCTGTAGGAAGGAAATAATTTCACTTAGAATTGAGGAGCAATGGGGCTGGAGCGATAGCACAGCGGGTAGGGCGTTTACCTTGCACGCAGCCAACATGGCTGACACGGGTTCGATTCCCAACTTCCCATATGGTCCCCCGAGCACCGCCAGGAGGAATTCCTGAGTGCTTGAGCCAGGAGTAAGCCCTGAGCATTGCCAGGTGTGACTCCCCCCCCCCAAAAAAAAAATTCAGCAAAGTATGATTTTCTGGCTGTAGGATACACTGAAGTTGCCCAGTTCTATCCTAACACCCCACTTGGTCCCCTAGCACAGCGAGGAAGGAGCACCCCCCGCCCCCCGCCCTGAGTAGTACGAGAGCACTGACAGGTGTGCCCCTGAAACCCAACACACCTAGAATAAAACCTTCAGGTCATTGAGAAATTGGAAATTAAGTCTAAAGGGCTGCTCCTAAGTGGCACGTTGGCTGTTGTCTGACTCCCCTCGGCCTCCACCCTGTGCATCTCACTGTGCCCCGGGCTTTGCCTTTCTCAGCACACGGGCTGCTCTTCCCACAAGGAGGAAACAGGTCCTCAAGGGTCAGTCTGTCCATGATGTAGCTGGGGTTCAGCTGTCCTCGTGCTCTCCTGCACGCCGATGTGAAGGGACGTGCCCCTACATGTCTGTCTCCATGACACAAAGGCCCATTTTTCTCTCCTATCCCACTTCCTTTGCAGGACCTGCGCAATTCGTAAACACTTTGTGTTTTATGACAGATCTCGGTTCTGTGCAAGCAGGTCTCTCACCTGAGACACCTTCATAACCCAGTGTCTACAACACAGAAGAATTCAAAAAATTGAACAGGAAGTTACTGTTGTCCCAACATGTAAAGTCATTTCTCCTTCTTTGAAGGCAGTGCAGTTACTTGCAAATTCTTTTCCATTCCTTCAGGTATACTATATATGGATGGGAATACTTTCAATGATATGTGAAAATGGCCAATTCTTTAAGAGGAGAAGTTCTGAACCTTTATAAAAATGTAAGTAATTACGCTACCCACTGTATCAATGTTATTCTACAGCAAAGATTGCATAGCAATATTTCATCATTCTTTTTAAGCTGCTGTATCTTGGACGAGACTATCCCAAAGGTGCAGACTATTTCAAAAGGCGTCTGAAGAACGTTTTTCTTAAAAACAAAGATGTGAAGGACCCAGAGAAGATCAAAGAACTTATCCGACGGGGTGAATTTGTAATGAAAGAGCTAGAAGCCTTATACTTCCTTAGGAAATACAGAGCTATGAAACAACGCTATTATTCAGATGATAACAAAAGTAACTGATCACTTGTTCTACTGCTTGAAAGTCGGTGTGGCTGTTCATGTAAACCAACAGTTATGAAATAGTTCTAATGTAAAATGGCAAGAGCTCTGTGATGTGCCCAACCCACCCGAGCTGCCTTACTTCCGACAGGGCTTACCCCTCACTCTGAGCGCTCAGCTGCCCTGGAGTCTCCCTCTTGACATGGGCAAACTGCCACGCACTACATTGCTGCCAGTCAGCAACCGCCAATTAATGAGCACCCAATTGTGCAGGAAAATAGAGTGTCCTTGAAGAAGCCTTTAAACTTTACAAGCTTATGCCAGTGAGACTCAGCCCACTTCTCTAATCTGCTCGTGCACATTGAACATAGCAAAGGGACTTCTTGGAAATTGATTCCTTTGAGTTTTTGAAGGGTACCCACTCCAAGTTTTTTTTTTTATTTTTTAACCCCCTTTGGCACATTAGGACATAGCCATGTTTCCCTACAAAGCAAGTAACACCTGTAATGATTAAAGCAGAGTCATGAAAACAGTACATATCAAGCACTTTTCTCATCCTGAACTAACCCGACAGCGACTGACATCACGGACGTGTTTATTCCACGGCCACTTCTGCTGCTGGCTCCCTTTGGGCCTTGAAACAAAGGACATGCTGTGAATTACCTCCCACAATAAAAAGTAAATGATGTTCTCTGTTGTCATGAAGTCAGATCTTTTTCGCATCTACTTTGAAATGAGTTCAAGGCAGTAAGTCCAAGCTGACACACCTTTTCAGATACTCCCGACACCTCTCATAAATGAAGCATATTTCTAACTTCAGATTTAGAACAAGTTTCACAAGATTTCCTGAAGCTGCTCGTGTGCCTGGCTCGAAAACCATTCTGCACCAGCCATGGGGCAGAGTCCACATTCCCAGCAGGAAACACACACTCCACAGTCATCGGAACTGTTTTATTACATTACAGTAATTAGGAGCAGTACAGTTCATGACAAAAATATTACAGATTTCAGATCACTTCACAGCACATACTCCTATAAACATTTAAAAGTTAATTTGAATTAAAAGAGTGGTCATTTTGAAATTTAATGTTTGATGTGACCAACATTCCTAGGTCAACGCAACCAAAGATGGGAAACAACTGGATCACACTGCATATGTCCCACAAAGGGGCACAATGTACAAAATGTGCATGTTTCAGTTCACATTGTACAAAAATAGTTAAAATACATTCCTTCTTACCACCAGTGTTCCCAGTTTCCTTCCCACTACCATTCCCACCCCCACCCCCACCCCAACCCTCTTTATGCTTTTTTCCCTTCTTTCTCTCTCTCTCTCTCTCTCTCTCTCTTTCTCTCTCTCT
>JAOXYA010000005.1:6208882-6220359 GCA_028565675.1 Sorex palustris | reverse complement strand
ACAGAATCAAAGGCCTTCTTTAAATCAATGAACGTTAGACAGAGCGGCATCTTGAACTCCCGAGAAACCTCAGTGAGTTTGGTTACCATGTGGATACGGTCAATTGTGCTGAATCCTTTTCGGAACCTGGCTTGCTCGCATGGTTGTCCTCTTCAAATGTACAAAAGAGGCAAGGAGGAACTGGAGAGATAGTGCAGTGGGTTGGACAAGATTGGCAAGTGGCCGACCCAGGTTCAATCCCCGCCACCCCAAGTGGTCCTCTGAGCCCACCAGGAATGATCCCTGAGCACAGAACCAAGAGTAATCCCTGAGCACTGCTAGGTGCGGCCCAAAACAAAATCCAAAAGCAGGGCAGAGGAAGAAAGAGGGAGGCTTTGTAGCCTTCTCCAGATTTGCCACAGCACGCAGAAAGTGCTTGATTGCACTTGTGTTTCTTCAGAACAGAAAATCCTGGGACAGTCTCAAGATCCACTCCTCAGGGAGCTCTGTCTCGAGCTCGTCCCTGGGCTGGGGGAGAAGAGCAGGGGCAGCTCTGCCCAGTGTCCATCCATGTCCAGGCCAGGCTGTGGGCTGAGCCCTCACTCGGGAAACTCATTCCTGAGAACGTCCCATGGGAACTGCAAGCTGTCAATTCAGCCGGCTGAGTTCTGCTTCCCATTACAACTCCTGGACGCAGGAAAATCGTTTCCGAGTGCTTCTGGGCATGTCCAGATTTATTGCTTCATTTGCTAGCTGTTGGATTCAGGGGAAAGCCACCACAAGAAAGCCTCCGCGAGATCTGCCCATCGCTTGTCGTGTCAAACTCTCATTTTTTAGCACTCTTTTAAAATCCAGAACTTCCCTGATGGTGACTGAGTAATTCCAGCCTCGACTCTCAGCGGTCTTCTCTGCAAGAGCTCCCCGCTTTGGCAAGGTTCAAAGCCTCTGGACTCACTAAAAAAAAAAAAATTCTGCTCGGAATTTCCCAAATCCTAAAGTTTTCATTCCCATTGTCAGTATATTCACATTTAAGTCCTCATGAAATTTATAACATACGTTTGAAGTCTTGCGAGCCTCAAGGGTTACTTTGAAGAATTTTTCTGCAGACCTGTATAACTGGCACTGAAGCAGCAGAAATCCTTTAAAACACAATGGTATATCATGTTTACGATGTAGTATAAAATGCATTAGATGTTTATTTTGATGATCGTCCACAATCAGGGACAACATCATCATTATCATTATCGGTAATTTTAAAAATCTGGTTGTAAGCAAAGGGTCAACATTCTAGTTGCATAATAGATTACATGTGTTCAGATACATTTCTTAATGTCCTTTTAATTCCTAAAACTCTAATATTATTTAGCACTGTAGCACTGTCATCCCGTTGTTCATTGATTTGCTCGAGCGGGCACCAGTCACGTCTCCATTGTGAGACTTGTTGTTACTGCTGGTGGCATATCGAATATGCCATGGGGAGCTTGCCAGGTTCTGCCGTGCAGGTGGGATACTCTCGGTAGCTTGCCAGGCTCTCCGAGAGGGACAGAGGAATCGAACCTGGGTCGGCCACGTGCAAAGTAAATGCCCTACCCGCTGTGCCATCACTCCAACCCAATATTATATAGCAGCTCATTTTTTTTTTGTGGTCGCTGTTGTTTTGTTTGATTTGGGAGGAGGGAGGCCACATCTGGGGTGCTGATAACTCACTCCTGGCTGTGCAGTCAGGGCTCACTCCTCGTGGGGCTCAGGGGACCTTCTGTGGTGCTGGGGAACACACCTGGGTCTGCTGTGCATATGGCAAGTGCCCTACCCTCTGCACTATCCAGTCCGTGATCGCGTCATTCTTATCAATAAGACCTAGGGTGGCCTCTTGACACTAGCCCAGCACCCAGGATTTAGGGCTGCTGACAGTTTCATGCCTTTTGGAGATGTGGGGCCATTTGGTACTATATGGGGGCGAAGGTACCAGGAGTGATTACCCGCATAGTCAGCTGATTCTGACCTGCTGGATGGACATTTAAGCCGAGGTCCCTCTCTGGCCAGGGCGAATTCACCCGCACCCAGATGCCAGATGGTCCAGCAAATGGCAGAAGCGGGTGAGCAGCGTGGGATGAAAGGCGGCAGAACCCAGAGCTCTGGGGTTGGGGGAATACGGAGCTTCTATCCTTCCCTGGCACTGCCCCTGTGAATAACCTCAGGCAGGTGATTTGATAGCTCTCTGGCTGCAGAGACAAAGTGAATCATAAAGCATCAGGGTGGTCACACTCTGAGCCTTAGAGAGCGGGCAGGCTTCGGGGACACCCACGGCAGAGGTGCTGAGCTCCCAGCTCTGACAGCCAAGACCTCTGCACTCACACCTGTCCTCACTTCTTCACCTACAACGTGGGGACAATTACTGGAACCTCTCCTGGGGGCTTGGGAGGGTCACATTTTCATTTTACATTTATGGTTGGTTTGGGGGTCATGCCCTGGGGTGCTCAGGGAATCATGCATTCATCCTCCCCACGAAAATATCCATGTTTATTTTTTACTGAATCAGGCATAGTTGATGTAAACACTTAGCAATCAAGATACTTTGGAGATGTTTTCCTATTTTCATTAAATAGTATTTATTCTAAGAAGAAATGCTGCATGTCTTCAGCATTGCTTTTAGCATGATACATAATTACGGAATAATGGTATGCCCCTTTTGGAACATTTTTGCATTTAAGTTTCTAAAAAATTATATTTACATAAATTTTCCTCAAGTATTTGTGTAATTCCCTCAAGAGCACTCTTTGATGTGTTCACATACACACATTCATTTCTGCTCCGAATAGTTGCGGCATTTACCTTCTCATTCAATCAGACTATTTTAGATGAACACTAAAATAATGATTGGCTTTTTAAAATATCATGTAATCATAGCTGGATCTGGCCTTAAATGATATACATATTTCATCAGTTTTAAAATGTACTCATCCCGTATAACAAATTTCATATAGATGGATTTTAAAATTACATCTGATCTAGAGTTTATAAATAAAGGTGGCTTAATACTGTTCCCATCTAAAGAAAATGTATTTCCGATTTCTAGTAGGAGTTCTTGTTTCTGTTTACGTTGTAGTGCTGGGGATTGAACCCAGAGCCTTACACAGGCAAAACAACTGGTCTACCTCTGAGCTGCACCAGGGGGTGATGCCAATTAGGAAACTTTGGAAATAGAGAGGACATGTCTATTTACTACTGGGACAAGAGCATGCATTTATTATCTGTGTATGTACGTGCACCCGTAAGAATATAAATACATAAGTAAGTAAGTAACTAAAGGCCCTCCCATTGATCATCGATTTGCTCGAGCGAGCCCAGTAACATCTCCATCGGAGACTTTGTTGTTACTGTGTCTGTTAAATTAGCAGCAGGGTACACTTTTGTTTGTGTGGGGGACATATAAGGCTGTGTTCAGGTTTTACTCCTGGGGGTGTTCAGGGACCTTTGCAGTGCCTGGGATAAAACCAGCGTAGGCTACTTGCAAGGCAACTGCCTTAACTTCTGTATTATCTCTCCAGCCTGGGATATGCTTTCAACACAGCCGAGATCCCATCTTTCCCTAGCCGTTCCTTAATCAGGACTCCTGTCCATCTCTGTCTCTACCTCTGTCACTAGCGCTCTGGACAATCACATCGTCCACAAGTCTCAGAAGCATCAGGACACAGCAAGGGCTCTGCAGTCCTGCTCAGTCTGTCCATCCCCCTGAACTGTCACCTCTCCCCCATCACACCCTGTTGGTCCATGGAATGCCACACACAGGTTCACACACACATCCATAGGCATGCATGCATGCATATACATACACAACCCCTGACAAGGCAAGCTTGCGCACACAACACACACGTAGGTACATATACATTCACAGATATACACACATATATATACACCCACTCGTAAGGCACACTTACTCATATAACACACGCATACATATATACTCACATATATACACACACACACATATATATAGGAACCCTAAATTTCGTGCTCACAGAAAAACTTGCTGCAAAAAGCATGTACAAAACACAAATAGCTCCTCAGTAAATTCACTTTTTTATGCTAGGCAGAGGGCATAACGCTAAAAGGCAAACACAATCTCCGTGCAAGTAGTTCCCAGTTCTGTCCTGCTCTTAAGTTTTAGATACTGCTTCGACAAGCCTATCACGGCCAGTCAGGAGTGACCACAACCTCCAAACGGGCACAGGGCTGGCAGAAGGTCAACCAGACAATACTAAGGGCACCTTTAGAAAGCCACTGCCCAAGTCTTTCAGGCAAAGGCGCACTAAAGCAAAGAGGCAACTCTACGAGTGTGTGCGGCAGAGGGCGATTCTCTCGGACCCTCAGATAGCGGGAGGGCGGTCAGGCGCTTACCAGCAGCAGGGCCGAGGGTCAGCGGTCCTTCTCTCCCGGGCTGCTCTCCCGCGGGGACCTGCACTGCTGGGAACACACATTTATGACACGTTTATGAAATGCTAGCACCGTGGTCAGAATTCCCTGCATAGTCAATTAACATTATTTAGCCTCATGGCAAAAGCCAATTTCCAAGAAAAACAAACCCTTCCATTATGCAGCCAGAGCTGATAACAAAGTAACTAACAAAGTAACTGGACTAGGCAGACCGGATGATAACAAAGTAACTAACAAAGTGACTACACTCCCTCCAGCTGGGTGATGTTTTTCTGTGTCTTTCCAAAGTAGCACCTTGGAAAGGTTTCAAGGGACTTAATCTCAAAGGCTTTTTTGTTTTTTGAAAGAACTGTAGCACTGTCCTCAGGCTGTTCATCAATTTGCTCCAGAGGGCCCAGTAACATCTCCATCCTGAGACTTCTTGTTACTGTGTTGGGCATATGAATACACCACGGGGAACTTGCCAGGCTTTGCCACACGGGGGAGATACTCTCTGTACCTTGCCGGGCTCTTCTAGAGGAGCGGAGGAATCGAACCCGGCTCGGCCAGGCCAGCTGCGTGCAAGGCAAACGCCCTACCGCTGTGCTATCACTCCACCATTCTTAGAACATGGATTTTGAAAAACACTTAAAAAGTTGCAAAATCACATTAAAAGACTTCACTTAAACTGTTGCTAGGGTCTTAGAAACTGCAACCTCAAGTGCAACAAGGTATACCAGAGGTGAACTGAGGAGCTGTAGCTGTTCCAAGAACAAACTTCTCCCCAAAGAGGGCCAGACTTCCAGGCCAGGGGCCGGGACCTACTGCTTGCGTACACCTGCCTGACGGGATCCGCTCACTCCATTCTGCACAGGTAGACACACTGCCCTGGAATCCTGCGGTGCCAGCGGCAGCAGGCCTGCCCCGAGGACCAATGAATCCCACCTTCTGTAGGGCCTGCAGAGGGCCCCTGCTGGCATCCTTCCCTTCCCTGCAGCCGGGGCTCCATCATCCGTGCACAGACTCTGCTGAGAACCAGACCGTGCCATGTGCAGAGGCCTCCTTACCATCTGGAACAATTCCAGGCGCGGCCTCCTGCCCGGCCATGTGACCAGTGACGGCGTCCTCGGTGACCGCGTGCCTCAGGAACACCGCCTGGTCCTCGGGGCCGTCAACTTCCATTTCATTGCTATAATCTGAACAGAGACAGTTCGATTCTTTACTTCAGAACCAGCTTCTGGTTCTAGTAACAAAGCCAATCATTTATTCTAGGGAGGGCAAATGATTTTTTTTTAATGCTATTATTTTCTGATTTTTCCAGGCGGAACATGTGGATTTAGAATCTTTTCACACTTGGGCCAGATGCCCAACAGGCCAGTGTGCCCACTGTCCAGCAGATACCCAGGGTGGCCCATCAGCACCTCCTGACCCCAAACCCCAACACCAGAAACGTGGACACGACAAAGGATGGAGAGGAAACGGACCTGACTGCTCTGCAGCGTGGCTCCCGGCTCAAGGGAGACACTCCCCCCCAAGATCTGAGGCCTGCCCCAGGGTGGGCAGAGCCCACAGGGAGCCTCCCGCCCTCCCCAACACAACAGGGCACGGGAGGGGGTGCAGAGCCCCGGGGTCCACTTCTTAAAGTGCTTTTGTCTTTCTGAGTCACAGAGCGGCTCGGGGGTTACTCCTGGCTCTGCGCTCAGGGATTTCTCCCGGCGGTGCCCGGGACAGCACCCGGGTGGGCCACATGCAGGGCTGGAGCCCTCCCTGCTGTACCATCGATCCAGCCCGCCCCTATTTTTCTAAAGCATCAGTTTAATCCCACTCGGGGGATAAAGCAGGTGATACTGCTGGGCTCCTGCAAGCTGCCATCCACAGGACCAAAATGGGGAACAGGTGTGCTGAGCATGTGTGGGGGGGGCCGTTTCTCGGTCAGCTAGGCCACCTGCTTGACTCCCCGGGGTGCTGGGGTGCCCCCTCCCCGAGGCCCGGGGCACACATGGCTGCTTTCTCAGCCTCGAGGAACTTTGTTTCTCACCAACGGTCTCCTACTCAAACTGCCCCACACCTGACCCCAGTCTTGGGCTCAGGGCGTGAAAATCAGGACCAGGAGATGGCATAGCAGTGATGGGGTGGGCCCAGCACACTCTGACCCAGGCATGACCAGGGCACCGCTGGGCGGCGTCCCAGGCAGTGCCCGGCCAATTCACGCCTGGTCTGCACAGGGCACTGACTGCCCAGTTGGCCGAGACGGCGTGGCCCTCGCCCCCGCCCTCACACCGACAAGAACAGTGTGAAGTCAGATGCATCGGGCATCGGGAGGGCCCAGATTCCCGGGTGCCAGCAGGCCACATGGCTGGGCACGCAGCTCCACCCGGCACCGAGGGTACCGGTGCCCACTGGCTCGCCCTCAGAGGCGGACGCTGCGGTCCGGTCCACAGGGCCCCCACCAGGACGCGAGCCCAGGAGCCTCTCCAAGTTACCTGAGGGGATTCCCGTCACATCCAGGCCGACACCGGGCTGGAAGTGGCCCATCTCAGCCGCTAGGTGCCGACAGTACAGGCAGATGTATTCTTCTTTGACCTGAGAATCCAGTTCATGATCTGTTGGTTTGTCACATTCTAAATGAACCCATCTGTGGCGATAAATATATTTAAATAAAATTTTCTATTTTAAAGTCAAGTTAATCACTAGGGAGAAGAGAGGCAATTGCGGAAAAACTGGAGCGAGGCATGTGTGTACGGTGACAGGGGGAGGCTACCAGGTCGGGGACAGAGGCTGGCATGTCCGGACGCCATCTGTGACAGGGACTCGGGGACGCTATTTCCTCTTCTCCCACCCCGCGGGCCTGGCCCCGGCACGACCACCTCCTGGGGGACGGCGTCCAGCACCCGGTACCTGAGGGGTGGCCGCAGCCACAGAAGCTGAACCGCAGAGAGACACACGAGAGAAGAGGCGACAGGTGCTCGCGGGCAGCGGGACCCTTACCTCCGGCACACGTTACAGTGCAGCATGTCCTTCTGGGACTCTGGGTGGAGGCGCTTCCCACAGAAAGGACACAGGTCGTCCTGCTGCTGGTAACAGCCGTCACACACCAGGCAGTTGTGGTGCCACTGGGGGCTGGACCGTGTGCCACAGACGACACAGACTCTGCAGTTCTAACACCGGGAGAGAGAGGCAAGGTGTATTACGCATCTGCACTGCCGTGCCGGTCTCCAGGCTTCGGAGTCAAACACTCGTGGATGAAAGCCTCAACTTTTATCCTCCTGAGGGCACACACGATATGCCTCTGAAAAAGCACTTCAGCACCTGGCACGAATCCCCTCTCATCCTATACTAAAACACTCTAGAAAAAGAGACATCTGGGAAGCCTAGTGAGAAGACCAGCAACAACGCAGCGCAAACATCCGAGAAGAAATCCTCCCGTCAGGCCCTGGCCTCCGAGGAAGCGACTCAGCCGGCTGGCCTCCTTCTCCGGCGCAAGGTGGCCCCACCGACGGCAGGCCACAAAAACGCCGTGCTGTTCTGGATCTGACCGGGACTCCCCGGATTTTCAGAAGAAAATGTCACTATCCTTCTCCAAGTACGAGGCCTGAGAGAGACCAGCTGGCCTGCCAGATGCCCTGCGCGGGGAGGGAAGCGGTGCCCGCATGCCAGTCCCCTGCCCAGCTCCACACTCTGGGAAAGGGATGCAGCCGTGGCCAGGCAGGGCACTAGCCTTCACGTGGAAGGTGCTGGGTTGGAGACACAGCAAGTCTAAACTTCAGCCCACCCATGACCTCAAATCAATAAAAAGAAACAATTTGCGGGGGGGTGGGGGTGGGGGTGGGGAGACTAAGCCAGTAAAAAAGGGGAGCTCCTAACTCACACAAGCTGCAGGCTCCTTAGAGGTACCCAGCAAACAAAGGCACAGTAAACACCGGCAGGAAGAAGGACTGAACAAAATAAGACCCTGACAGCAGACAGCAGACTTCAACAGACAGACTCCACGAGCAAAGTAGGAAAACAAGACACTTCTGAGCAGACTTCATACTAGAACTTTAGGAATGGTTAAAGTGAGGAAAATACATGAAAGAAACCTACCATTATGATGTCTGCGGGGAAAAAATTTCAACAGATGCTAAAAAGGCTTTTAGAAAGATAAAAACCCATTCCTGAAAAAATTCTTGAGAGGGGCTAGAGCAATAGTTCGGTGGGGAGGGCATTTGCCTTGCACACGGCCGACCCGGGTTCGATTCCCAGCATCCCATATGGTCCCCTGGGCACCGCCAAGAGCGATTCCTGAGTGCACGTGCCAGGAGTGACCCCTGAGCATCGCTGGGTATAACCCAAAAAGCAAAAAAATATTTTTAGAAGTCTTGAGAAAAAAAGTAAAGACGGGATTTCTGTGACGCCCCACACGCCTCCACCTGGTCAGCACCTTCTGCCTGGGGACTTGAGCGGCACATCCACTGAGGCCAGAGGGGGTCAGAGGGGCGGCGCCTCAGGCAGCAGGAAGGGCTCTGCTTGCAGCGGACCCGCGCCCCCCCCCCCCGGGGTTCCCCAGGCACAGCCAGGTACGGCCCGAAAAATAAGATCTACAACTCGGGAGGGAAAGGTGCCACCCGCCACCACGGGAGGAGTGTCCCAAGACGCGACAAGGTGGGGACTGCCGGGAGGGCGTCGGGTTTGCTGGTTTGGTCTATGATGCCGAACCCTGGGATGGCAGACTTTGGGCAAAGGCAAATGGGTTTTGTGTTTTTCCCGACTTTTCAAGTTTGCCATTCTCCATTAAGGTCTCTGCAGGGCGGGGGCTTGAGGATCACTCCTGGGTCTGGGGATCAACCCTGGGTCAGCCACAAGCGCAAGCCAGCCCCCCCTCCCCGCCCCGTTCTATCTCTTGGACAGAGTCGCTTGTTTCGTCCAGCGTTACCACACGACACAGCAACAGGCATTCTAGCATTCTAGTGGGACCAAAGGGGAAGACAGCCCGGCTGGCCAAGCACGGAGGAACCATCTTGCCCGATTCCTCCAAGTCTGACTGTCCTGAGCTTTGGGGGGTCTCCTACAACGGCACCCCAGGGACGTATCTCCCGTCAGGGGCCAGCCTGAACCCCAAAGGGCTTCAGGGCCTTCCAGGAGGGTCTGCCTTCACAGAGCTGGGGAACCGCGAAAGCCCTGTGGTCCCTGCCAGCTACCCCCTAACCTGGCTCTCAGCCAGCACTAAAGGGCTGCAACAGGCCTCAGAATACTCCACAGGTGACTTGCATAAAGGGCGGTGGGCCACCGGGGCAGCAGAGCAGGGAGCCCGGCAGAACAGAGGGACCACGGGGAGGGAAGGAGCCGACTGGAGGCAGGAAGTGGCTCAGGAAGGTCGGAGGACTTGCAGAGAGCCCGCGTGTCAGCAGGGGCGCAGCCATCCCCGTCACCCGCAGACGCCTCCCTAGCACAGAGCCCAGAGGAAGCTCCTGGGACCTCCAGGAAGCAGCTAGAGAGAAGACGGCACAAGGGGCCGGTGTTTCTCTGTGGCACTTGGGAAGCGGACCCACGGTTCTGCTCTGCTTTTGTTCTTCAGGCCACACCAGACCAGGCTCCTGGCGCGCTCGGGGACCACACAGTACTGAGCCCGTCGGCCTTCAGAACAGAGCCACAGGGAAAGGCCAGTGGCCTCGGAGTCACACAATTCCTTCTCACAGGAAAATAAGCAAGACTTCAAACAACTGGGCCATAAAACGACATCAGAATTTATAGAGAGGACGTGGTATTTTGTTTTTGGGTCACACCGGCGATGCTCAGAGGTTCCTCCTGGCTCTGCACTCAGGAATGACTCCTGGCGGTGCTTGAGGGACCCTATGGGATGCTGGGAATCGAACCCGGGTCGGCCGCGTGCAAGGCAAACCCCCTCCCCACTGTGCTATCGCTCCAGCCCGAAAGCAAGATAGTTTTTACGGAACGAAACTTAGAAAGATGCGGGCGTAGGGGTAGAAGAGGAGCCCAAGAGAGGAAGCTTGAGCCAGCACACAACCAGCAGGAGGGCACGCTCGCGGGCACACAGAGAAGCCAGTAGGTGGACTTCAAGACACGTGGGCTGCCCACTGTATGTGGGTAACGGGCTGCCTTGCATGTGGCCCACAAGGCTTGACGCCACCCCCAGCAGTGACCCCTGAGTGCAGAGCCAGGAGCAAACTCTGAGCACCGTGGACTGTGGCCAGAAAACAAAAATAAAAACAACAAACCTAGAGGACAAATATTTCTCACTTCTTCATTTTCAACAGTAAGAAAAATTTCTATTTTCAACAATTCCAAACTTGAACAAAATTCTGAAATCCAAGTCACTGCAGGAAGCATAAGGAACACAGAGGAAATTAAAAAGAAAAAAAAAGTTAGCTTTAAATCGCCAATCACTTCAAGTACAACTCATTCGAAACAGCTGACCACTGAAATCTTTCCACCTGATTTTCATTGAAAATGACACCTAAAGATTGCCTCCCCCTCCCCCCCAAATGTTTTCCTATGAAAGGATCACACACAACTGGCGAAGAAAAGCCCTACGTGACCAACCAGACCTCGGAGCCAGGAAAAGCAAATATCTAGTTTAAAATACCGAAGGCCCCGGAGAAAGAAGAGCCCCACGGGGAGCAAAGGCCCCGTCTTTCTGCACTGCCCGCGGCCGGGAATCTAAGGGCCAGGGCCAGGGCCAGGGGTCGACGCTGCTGGCACAAACCAGGAGGGCGACCCGGCTGGTCAGCACAGCCCCGACCAGCTTGCTCGACCCCCCAGGTCACTTACAGCAATGCGGCCGCAGACACCTCGATCCGGCCACCGGTGGGCGGTGCGGTCGGGGTGCAGGGGCACCTGGGGCTGCCTGCTCTTTGGCCCCCAGCAACAAGAACTCGATTAAAATCGTCATAAAATCCGTAGCTACAGTGGCCGCCCGAAGCCAACCCAGGGACTTGCTCTGGGGGAGCCACGCCCGTGCCCGCCCCTTTAGCCCGCAGGACCCGCCCACCACGCAGGTGCCAGCACACCTGGGCGTGCGGCATTCCTGCCCGCAGGTGGCCCGCAGGGCTCCCCACACCCCGCCCCCAGTCCTCCCCAAAGCGCAG
>JAOXYA010000005.1:6183899-6199231 GCA_028565675.1 Sorex palustris | reverse complement strand
GGAATCGAACTCGGGTCGGCCATGTTGGCTGCGTGCAAGGCAAACGCCCTACCGCTGTGCTATCGCAGCCGGCCCTTAATTTTAAACTAAAATTAATTTTCAGTTCATTTTAATTAACTAAAATTAAAAAATTAGTTTTAATTTTAATCCAAGTTTAATCAGACTAAGATGAATATGGAGAGGACTAATGAGCCAGCGTTTGGCAGAATTAATTCCACAGAACTGGAGGCTACTATTAGTATTTTGTAGATAAAATGTATTTGTTGAATGAATAACACAACTGACTTTGAAATCTTTCAGGGAGAAGGGGCAGAGGGAATTCAGTTGTAAAAATTGATTGCAGTTTTTTAAAGTGGTGAAATAAAGGCGTAATGTTTTTTGGGAGAACTGTATTGAATTTGACTTCTGTTAGATATTTTCCAACAAAATATCCATAATCAATAATCATAATCACATTTTCTATCTTAGTAGTTAAGGGAGAGTAATAGGTTATTCTTTTTTAATTTGTGCCAGTTATCCCAGGAGAGCTTACTCTTGTACAAAATCACTATGTAATATTCCTCATTATTTAAAGTTAATAATTCTTGGGATCAAACTCAATTGCTTATTCTGTTTAAGAAAATCAGCCAATATTTCATCTACTTTCAATATGCAAACATTCTAGAGAGCCAAAGCTGCTTAGTACAAGTGCCAGAGGGAGGGGTGGAGGGGTAGATGGATTCCTTTCTGCCCTTCAAGGCCACACCAAGGTAGGGCACAGAGTTCTAGAACTAAATGGGCATTTAATAAAAGACAATAAAGTTTTGCAAAAGAGGGGTTTAATTTATGTAAATGAAATGGAATTTGTAGGACCTTGCCAAGAATGCATCTTTAGAAAGTGAATTATTTAGGGGATTCAGTTCTTACATAAATGGTCTAAAACCCAACCTTTCTAATAAAAATCTAAGCTATTGATCTCGGGGGCACTCCCTCACTGTTCCTTGGGTCCTCTAGCGGCTGTCTCTGGTGATGCTCAGTGGGCAACAGACTCTTCAGTGCCCGAAGCTTAAACACCATTGGGACAGCGTCCCCTAATCTACAGTGAGATCATTTGAGGGGCCGGAGCGATAGCATGGCAGGTAGGACGTTTGCCCTTGCACGCAGCCAACCTGGGTTCGATTTCCAGCATCCCATATGGTCCCCCAAGCACCACCAGGAGTAATTCCTGAGTGCATGAGCCAGGAGTGACCCCTGAGCATCGCCGGGTGTGACCAAAAAAGAAGGAAAAAAAAAGATCATTTGAGAGATGCAGAACCATTCACCATCCACATTGACGAGGAGGTTGGATTTGGGGGGAGGAGAGGTGGGGAGGGGAGGAAGAGGGAGGGCAGGGTCAGGAGGGGCTGGCCGGCGTCTGCTGTGAGATAAACAGGCAGGGGAACATTGTTAGGGAGTGGGACCGAGAGTTCTCACCGGAAGAACACAGTTTGTGTCTGTCTGTTTCTCTTCGAGATTATGGGCCCTGAGTAAGCTTGCCCTGACACTGATTCCATCGTATGTGTGAGTCGAACCCTTGCAACACATAGCGTGCATGTGTAAGATGCGTCTGTTGCATCGGGCCCCAAGGGAGGGGGGACGTATAATTAAGAAACAGTCTCTATATCAGAAAGTAACTCCCCAGAGGCAGGCGAGGAACCACTGGGCTGGGCGGTGCATGCCGGGGTTTGGTCAGGGGCCCCGGAAGTCCCGAGAAGCGGGCGCCACCCCGCCTTCCTGCCTCCTCAGGAGAAACGGGGTGCCACCTCCCCGGGTCCCGGGCTGGGAACAGGGAGTCCACGAAGTAGAGGTTTATTCCGCTCTGTCCGCCGAGCCCAGCCTCGGGGCTCCAGTCCGCACTGCCCAGGATGGGCTCCTTGCAGGCACCCGGCTGGCTCCGAGCCGCCCATCTCAGCCCCACTCAGACAGAGCATCTCCACCGCGGTGGCCCTGCAGAGCTCGGCCCTTCCCGGCCCCGTGCCCAGGCCAGGCCAGCCTCCGCGGGGGGGGGGGGGGCCTGTGTCGGCCGGTGCTGGCCGCGCCCTGATGCTCTGTTCCTCCTGCCTAGGTCGGACCGGGCGGTACACGCTCATTGAGAAATGGAGAGACACCGAGAGGCACCTAGCCCCCCACGAGAACCCCATCATCTCCTTGAACAAATGGGGCCAGTACGCCAGCGACGTCCAGCTGATCCTGCGCCGCACGGGGCCCTCGCTCAGCGAGCGGCCCACCTCCGACAGCGGGGCCCGCACCCCCGAGAGGACTTTGCACCGCCAGAGCCTGCCCCCCTTGGCCAAGCTGCGGCCCCAGGCGGACAAGTCCCTCCGGAGGAGAGAGCCGAAGAGGAAGTCCCTCACGTTCACCGGCGGGGCCAAAGGGCTGATGGATATTTTTGGGAAAGGGAAGGAGACGGAGTTCAAGCAGAAGGTGCTGAATAACTGCAAGACCACCGCGGAGGAGCTCCGGAAGCTGGTCCGGCTGCAGACCGAGAAGCTGCAGTCCATCGAGAAGGAGCTGGAGTCCAGCGACCTGGAAATCCGCTTCTGGGAGCAGAAGCACAGCTCGAACCTGGAGGAGGAGATCGTCCGCCTGGAGCAGAAGATCAAAAGGAACGACGTGGAGATCGAGGAGGAGGAGTTCTGGGAGAACGAGCTGCAGATCGAGCAGGAGAACGAGAAGCAGCTGATGGACCAGCTGCAGGAGATCCGGCAGAAGGTCACGGAGTGCGAGCGCCGGCTCCGGGACTACGGGGCGCAGATCCAGGCCATGGAGGGTGGGCTGGAGGCCGAGAAGCTGCAGCGGGAGGGCCGGGAGGCGCAGGTGGACGAGGCCGAGGTGCGCGGGAGGATCGGCAAGGTCAAGGGCGAGATCAGCGCGCAGGGCCAGCAGAGCCTCCGGCTGGAGAACGGCATCCGCGCCGTGGAGCGGTCGCTGGGGCAGGCCGCCAAGCGGCTGCAGGTACGTGCGTGCGTCCGGCGGCTGCGCCCACCGCACCGTGCTGGGTGCTGGGGGACGGGACGGGAAGGTCCGTGTCTGTCCTAGCGGCGGCACTAGCGAACAGGGGAAACTGAGGCCCAGGGCCCCTGCGGCTTCCCTGTTGCTTGTCTGGCCTTAGCCCCCACCCCCGACTCTCACGCTCCAGGCAAGGTGGGCTCTGGGCTTCACTTAGCAGAGTGGGGGGGGGGGCGTGTCTGACCCTTGGGCTCAAGGCCCTCGAGTGCAACGGGACCCACGCAGGCACCTCTGGGCGGCTGCGTGGCCCATCTGCCCATGCCGTGTGGCAGGAGATACTGCCAAGTGTCCATCTGACCCCGATTTAGACCGAGTGGTCACTGCATCTCCTGGGGAGCCTTCGTGAGAAGTCGCTGGTGACACCGTGGTGACGGTATCCAGCAGGGAGATGCAGGCTCATCCTGTTCTTGGTGCGGTCACTTGGGCTTCAGTACTGCTGCCAGCCCTCATCCCTGGCCATGTGCCCAGCCGTCCCCGAGGGGTGGTGGAGTCCGGGTGCCCGGTCACAGCAGGTTCTGCCTAGGCCATCAGCGTGGGCCGTGCAGGTCCGGGCGTGTTGGCTGGGGCGCGCGCTGACCAGAAGCATGGCTGTGCCCATGGCGCAGTCAGGGGTCGCTCCCTTTGTCTCGCTGATGACCGTGTGGCACCACAGCCACCACAGCGTGGAAAGCCTCCTGATGGCCTGGCCGTCTCCTGCAGGAGCAGCCTGTGGTCTTCAGGTTTGTCTGCCTCAGGCTTGGCCCCGAGACCGAGACCAGGTCGAGCTGGTTCCGCCCGTGTTGCTTCCAGAGCCACAGGCCCAGGGGCCCCCTACAGCGGGCCTGACCCCCAGCCTGCTCCTGCTCCTAGCCCGGAGAAGTAGGGTCCCGTCCCCACGGCTCCTGCCAGCCGTTCCCCACTGCAAAGCCCCCGGCTCTCACCCCTCAGCAAGAAGAACCTTGCTTCTTCCTCCCCATCCCTGAGGTCAGCCGGGATTCCCACCAAGGTCTGTGCGATGCCTTTAGTTTATTTCATTTTATTTTATTTTATTTTTTTGCTTTTGGGGTGACACCCAGAGATGCTCAGGGGTCACTCCTGGCTCTGCACTCAGGAATACTGGTGGTGTTCAGGGGACCCTATGGGATGCCGGGGATCGAACCCGTGCAAGGCACACGCCCTCCCCGCTGTGCGTTCGCTCCGGCCCTGTGGGATTCCGTTAACCAGGCTCCAGGAAACCAGGGGTCTGAATGCCGGGACCAGTCGGCATGGTTTGGTCAGCCGCGGCGTGGGCTTAGCCGCAGCCTGACCTTGGAGGGGGTGGGCCGGGGGAGCCCGGGCGTGGTGTGGTGGGCGTGGCGGGTCCCGTGCCCCAGCCCAGAGGGGGGCCTCACCCGCAGACCCTCCGTCTCCCTCCAGGACAAGGAGCAGGAGCTGGAGCAGCTGACCAGAGAGCTCCGGCAGGTCAACCTGCAGCAGTTCATCCAGCAGACGGGGACGAAGGTGACCGTCCTGCCTGCGGAGCCCTCGGAGGGGGACGCGCCCCACACTGACCTGCAGCGGGGTAAGAGGGAGGCGGGAGGGACACACTGGCCCTGGGCTCCAGCTCCACACCAGGGCACTTCCTGGGCTGAGGAGCCGTTAGCAGCTCCTGAGTATCTCGGGGGCATGGGAATACCGGGGACTCTCCGCCTGAAACCGCTTCTCTGCGGGCTCCTCCTGCTCCCAGTGCCCGTTCTTTCCTTCCTGAAAGCCTGGGCTGCCGTGCTGTCCTGATGGGACACGCATGCACACAGAAATGAGGAGCGAAATGCTCACCTTCAGAAAAACCTTTAAGTGCTCAGACAGTTTTCGGGGGGGGGGGGTTGTTTTGTTTGGTTGGTTTGTTTTGTTTTGTTTTGTTGCTTTTTGGGTCACACCCAGTGATGCTCAGGGGTTCCTCCTGGCTCTGCGCTCAGGAATTACCCCTGGCGGTGCTCAGGGGACCCTATGGGATGCTGGGAATCGAACCCGTGTCGGCCGCGTGCAAGGCAAAAGCTCTCCCCGCTGTGCTATGGCTCCAGCCCCTCGGTTTTGTTTTTGAAGAAGACAGTGAACTGAAAGTGCTTATTTAGGAGGCCTGGATAGTGCAGTGGGTGAGGAGGCATGTGCCTCGCATGCTTCTGGTACCAGGTTGGCCTCCTTAGGGTCTCAGGGTGCCACCCTGGAAACCCTCACCCCCAAGCCGCGCTGTGTATGGCCACGAAGGACCCTGAGCACCCCACACTGGCCCTAGTGTCCCTGCTCTGAACTCCTGGCCCAGCTGACCAGCTGGGAGCCCCCCCCCCCAAATCCTTTAATTTAGGAAACAGGAGACATGATACGGGGGAGGGAGAGAGAGAGAGAAAGAGAGAGGGAGAGAGAGAGAGAAGGAAAGAGGGAGGAGGGTCTGGGGGGAGAGGAGGAGGAAGAAAGCGAAGGAAGGATGGGGAGAGAAGTGAACCAAGAGACCCAGAGAGAGAGAGAGACAGCAAGGGAGGAAGGGAGATGAGAAAGGGAGAGGAAGAGAGAGAGGGAGTAAGGGGGAAGGGGGCCGAGAGGGACGAGAGAGGGGGACCGATGGCTGGTGGCCCCCGGAGCTGCTCTGGGCGAGCCCGGCGTGGCGTTGCCAGGGACCCGCGCCAGCCAGGGTCCCCCGCGCGCCCCCTGACCGCCGTCTCCCCGCAGAGGCCCCATTCCAGTCGGGCTCCCTGAAGCGGCCCGGGACATGGCGGCAGCTCCCCAGCGACCTGCGTCTGCTGCAGAGCCCGGCGTCGGCCGGCTTCAACCCCGAGGGCATCTACGTCTAGTGCCACCTCGCCCGCTCGCCCGCTCGCCCGAGCACCTGACGTCCCCACGCTGAGCAGTGCCTCGGAGTCCCCAGCTGCAGAGTCACGTGTGTGTGTGTGTGTGCGCGTGTGAGTGTGTGTGTGCGGAGCCGCAGCCCGGGCGGCCGTGTCCGCACATCCGCCAGCCCTGCCCGCCTCGTCTGGCTGCCGCCCGCAGAAGCCTCAGTTTCTCTGGGTGACACTCAGAGCATCCGGGAGGCCTTCCTTACCGTGTGCGTGCGTCAATAAAACCGTGACTTGGGAGGAAAGCGAAAGCGCGGCCGATAAGCTTCCTTCCTTCCCCGCTGTGCCCACAGCCGGCGTGTCCATGCTTGGCCCTTGCGTGGGCACCGCGGCCCCCTGACCACACGTGCTGCCCGGCTCGGCCACGGTGTCTGGTTCTCTCTGGACGCTGGGGCTGGCTGGGCCTTGTCTGCACAGTAGTTCCAGAGCCAGGGCCGCGGGGCGTGGGGGAAGTGCCCAGTGGGACCCCCCACACGTAGCCGCTACCCCCCAACCCGGCCGGGCTGAGCGCGCTGCCCAGCAGATCCCCAAGGCCGGCCGTGGTGACGCCGGTCCTGCCGCCCATGTCTCGGTAAGGTCTGGAGGCCTGAGGGTGGCGGGGGTCGGGTCCCCCACCGAGGAGAGGCCAGCGTCCCGGCGCCTTTTCGAGCTGGCCACGGGCAGGTCAAGAGACCACTGTCGTCTCTTTCCTTTGTGAAACCAAAAATGCGTCACCCCCAGTATTCCCGCCACCCCAATCCAGGTGCTCCCCAGGGGGTTGTCTCGGCAGAGCTGGACCCTCAGAGCCATGTCCACCCTCTCTGCTCCGCGTAGGGGACATTGACGTGAAATCAAAAGCAGTGTTTAATTCTACAGAAAAAAAAATACGTTATCTGTATTATTTACATACATGCAACCAAGCAGACGTGGGTTTGTATGTTAATGCCATGGTAACACTAAGAGATTATCTTATGCATGAGGGCGCCTTTGGACGTTTTTAAGATGTTCGACTTATTTTTGGAGTAATGAATGCTGAGAATGCTGCTATATTTAGATTTTCAGTGAGAAATTTCAAGAATGGCTGTGAAAATAGAAGCTTCTAGAACACTGAAAGTGATGATGCAGAGTTGCCTTTTCTAGTCTAGCTACATGGCAGACCTCAACTAAAGATCCTGTTTTCTGTAGGTTCTTGGAGTTCCTGAGTTGGCTTTGCCATTATATTCTTCTTCAAATAACCTGACCTATGAACGAGTCTTACGAAGTAACCACAACCTATATATATATATTATATATATATTTGCTCTCAATTTATAATAGTACTTTCATACCTACAAACTGTAAAGTTAAGAAAATTTAAAAGAACTAATTTGTAGTTTTGTGACGACAATAGATGAATGCCCAATATATGCCTTACTTTTAAAGGGTTCCATCCTGTCCTGAGGCGTTTTCTTACTGTTGTTCAGAGAAATTGGGATCTATTCACAAAATATTTTGTATACATTGATTTGCACTCTATTGAAACGCAAAATGTTCAACGGAAGCTGCATCGAGCTTGGCGAGTATAAATCGTGACCATGCCTTGGAGAACTGAGCGCCACCGGGACAGCAACCCGCTCCCCCGAAGGAGGTGATGAGGGCTCACCTCCTCGTTCCGCCCACAGACTCGCAACCGCTTCCCCGCTGTGTGTGGGGGGGGTGGGGGGGTGGGGCGCGAGTCCCCCAGCTCATCTCCGCAAAACGAACTGCAGATGGAACGTCACCTTCGAAGGGAGAAGCTTCTGGAAATGTGAACTTTTTTCGTTGAGCAGCTGTACCCGCTGACCGGCCCCACTCCTTCTGGAAGCACATCTTGAGAAAATATTTTCTAAGTCTCTTATTGGACCTAGGGAGGGAAAGTCTTGATATAGAACATCTTAAAAATATTTTAGGGTAGAGGTTGGTGAGGTCGTACGGCTTGGTTGAGGCACTTGGCACAGTGTGGCCAAGCCCAGGCACGTCCTGAGCACCAAATCCCCGAGCACCGCCCCGTGTGGCCCAAAGCAAGTTTGCGAACACGCACACGAACATGAGTCTTTCTCCCGTGTTTCCCCGGCATCGGGAACCGTTGCCAGACGAAGTGCCACACATCTCTGGATGCATTTGGATGACAGCAGGCGTTGCGTCTGAGGGAATGTCATAAGTTCTCATTATTAGATTACCGGGGGTTTTTTTTTGTTGGGGTTTTTAGGTTTGTTTGTTTTTTTTTTTAAGGACACCCAAGTTTTTTTCTCCTCCCCCCCTTTAATATCTACCAGTATTAACTCCATCAGGAGATGATTATCTTACCGGGAATTGATGGAAAGTGACAGATTCATTAACTCCCAGGGTTCTTCTCCCAGAGAAGCCCGAGCTGAAACCAGGGTAAGGGGGCGAAAGCTAGTCGGTGGGGAGGCTTGAACGTGAACCGAGTCCCACTCAGTTCCAGAGCGGAAATGAAATTGTACCTGGGCTCAAAAGAAAATTTTTCTTGGTGAGGAAGAGCAAAGTAGTCCCTCAAGAAAGCTCTCCTAAAGCCATTTCCGTGAGCACTGTCCCCATGGGCTGAGGAAATGGCGTGGGGGAGGCCAGGCACCTTGCTCTGGGCTGTGCAAGCCCGGCAGACTCCTGGACCGGGACGACCCGGCCTTAACTTCTGGGTCAGCGTCCACCTGTGCTCGCGGCCCCTCTGGGCACAGACACCTGCTCTCGACGCTGGCCCGGTCCCATGCGCAGGTCAGTATCTTGGCTGGCAGCATCTGTGAGCCCTGGACCAGGCCTGGGGCTGAGCGGAGAGACCACCAGGCCCTGCACCAGGCTCCCAGCACTGCCCTCGGCCGGGAGCTGCAGGGACTAGGGCCCAACGCGGTTTTTATATTTTCAGAAACCAAATAAACGCAGAGGATTATTTAGTATACTCATGTTAAACCAGCAGGCTCTAGAGGCAATAAAGTATATATCTATATGGGGGGGGGGGTGGCGGGGGGGGTAGAAGGTTTACAGCCGGACTGGGGGCGGCCTCTGGTGACCGCAGCTCTGGCAGGAACTGGCCGCCCGGCAGATGGCCAGGAGCGCGTCCCGTGCAGTTGCCAACTCTGTTCTGGATCAATGGCCTGTGGCCTGTGTGATATGTAATTATTCTCTTTTCATTTCAAATGTATATTTTGTGACTATCGCCACGAGCTCTATACAACAAAGCCTGGATATCCTCACAAATAATAAATGTTCAGGATTCATGGGGCCGTCACCATCGCAGCTTGTTTCTTGCGTAGAGGATATTGTTAAGTGGGGGGTTTGTGTCACCGAGTCGCTTGACTATTACTCCAGTTAGCTCCTCTTGGGAAAGGAATGGCTTCCTCCATGAGAAGCTGAGTTTGAGAAAACCAAGGCGCCTCCCTTTTATTTCCCAAGAGAAGAAAATAGTGTCTGAATGGAGCACTGTGGGCCCAGACCCCTGTAAGCCCCAGAGTGTGGGAGAGGAGGAGGGACGGAGGGAGGGAGGGAGGAGTGGGGGCCCGGCCCCCTCCCCTGTCACACAGCCAGTGGCCCCCACAGCCATCATTGGAACTTGGCCATCATCGGAACTTGGGTCTTTTGAAAACTACTGTTAGCACTGTTGTCCCGTTCATCTATTTGCTCGATCAGGCGCCAGTAACGTCTCCATTTGTCCCTGTCGCGTGCTAGTGTAGCCCAATGGCGTCTGATTGCTCCAGAAACACGAAGTGAGACTTGTTGTGACTGGGTTTGACATATCGAATACGTCATGGGGAGCTTGCCGGGCTCTCTGAGGGGGGCGGAGGAATCAAACCTGGTAGGCCGCATGCAAGGCAGACACCCTCCCCGCTGTGCTGTCGCCCCAGCCCGGGTAAACTACAGGATGGATTTTTGCATTTTCACCACTTTTTTTTCCCCTCATGTAAAAGTATAAAATGCTGGTTTTACTTTTTTTGTAAGTTGGAGTTAGATCGCGGTGAAGGAATTACAGATAAGAGTAATAGCCAGAGATAAAAATAAAGGAATTTGGGGACCAGAGAGTTCGTATAACAGGAAGGGTGTTCGCTGGCACACAGCCAGCCCGGGTGTGACCCCCGGAACTGCTTATGGTCTCCTGAGCACTGCCAGGAGTGACCCCTGAGCATAACCAGGTGTGACCAAATATACCCCAAATAAATTATTTTTTAAAAAGAATTCAAATAGGACCCAGTCCATTGCCAGATTGGGGGACTTTTGGGGATTTCAGGGTCAGTGTTGCTTGCCAGAGCGCCCACCTGTCCCCCACTGAGTGCTGAGAGAGACGGGTGCCCGCACGCTGCCCGAGGTCACGGGCACTCAGCTCAGCCCCTGCCAGCATCCTGCAGATGGGCACCCCTGGGGCGGACGTGGAGCCACAGAAACGCCTCTGGAACCAGCCTGGGGTCAGGGCCGGAGTGGAGAGGGGCAGTCGCAGGAACGGGAAGGGGGCCGCTGGCTCGGGCCAGCAAGAGGCCAGGCCCAGGCCGCCCCCAGCAAGTCCCCCCATGCACACACGCGTGGACCCTGCAGGGGAGAGGCCCGGCGGCCTGTGGGCACCTCATTGCCAGCAGCCCAGGAACCCAGGGTTGAAGCAGGAGAGGCGGTGCCCGTCTCTGCTGGCCACAGTAGGCAGTGCCAGGTGCTATGTCCAGGTGCTCCCCAGGGAGTGCTCCCTACTCAGGAGACTCCTGCACCCTGGGCTGAAGCACCCCCCCTTCCCCCGCCTCCCAGAACCCTCTTGCCCCCGCACAGTGCTGCCATGGGGGCCCCTAGTGGCCACTAGGACGTGTCCCCATGTGTCCAGGTGGCCAGGTCTAGGGCACCTTCTTGGCTTCCAGCCGCCACCTAAGACAGGCAAAGCGTAGGAATGAGCTTCGAGAGTTCCTTATTTTCGCTTCCGGGTCCCACGGGCAGTCCCGGGACTTTACCTGGGACTCGTCCACCCTCAGAGCCTCTACCCCTCACAGGTGAGTTCTTCAAGCACAAAGCAGACGGCGTCCAGAACACGCACGTTCGACTGTCGCCTGGTCAGTAAGGCGCAGGGTAGGGGGGTGGGAGGCATCAGGATACACCCACCCAGCCGCACCCCTGCGGGAAAACCCCCCCAGGCCTCCCTCCTGGAACACTCCAGAGGCCCCTCGAACACCCTCCTTGGGCGGCCCCAGGAAAGGGAAGCCTGGAGAGAGTGGGACTCTGGCATGGGTGCCCACCCCGAGAGTGACATGGGTGCCCACCCTGAGAGTGACATGAGTGCCCGCACCGAGAGCGGCCGCCTTGCTGGGGTCCCCCCGGCAGCTCCGCCTCCCCGGACCTCCATCCTCAGTTGCGTCCCCCGACCCTCGGGGAGCAGAGGAAGCACCCCACCCCATCCCTAGTCCACCCCAAGCCCCATGAACCCCCCTGGGCCCCCACGTAAGTCTGTGACCCCAGCCCCAAGCACAGCCCGGTCCATGCTCAGGGCACTCCAGCTTCCCACGTGCCCTTCTCTGTTCCGTGGCACCCCTGCGCAGGCCGTGCATTCTCCACTATCCTGTGGGTCCCCCCCCACTGATCCCAGTGAGTAGGCGGGGGCTCTTGGGGTGGGGGTCACTTCCTGAGAATCCCACTATCCCCAGGTGTCCCCCCACCCACTATTCTGGGGATGCTCCCTTGCTGCTCCCAAATGTCCCCCCACTAATCCCTGGGTGGCACCTCATTCCCTGAGCCATTCCCCACTGTCCCGGGGGTGGCCCCTGACTGTTCCGGGCATGTCCCGGCCCTGGCGTGCAGGTGGGCTTGCTGGAGGGAAGGACGATGAAGGCGGGAGGGAAAAGATGCTTGAGGGTGGCTTCTGGCCAGCAAGACACAGCCACGGACAGTGGTGTCCTCGCCCAGTGGGCACAGGACAGAGACCGTCCCCCGCAGCCAGGCCAGTGGCACCGCGGCCTTCAAGGGCCCCTGATCACCTTTCCTCTTTTTAATTTTTTTTTATTTTTTTAAATTTATTTATTTTTGCTTTTTGGGTCACACCAAGCGATGCTCACGGGTTATGGAATTACTTCTGGTGGTGCTCAGGGGACCCTATGGGATGCCGGGAATTGAACCCAGGTCGGCCGCATTTTTAAAAATTGCAACCTCTTTTTAAAAATTCTTAATTTGGGGACTAAAGCAATAGCACAGCGGGGAGGGCATTTGCCTTGCACACGACTGACCTGGGTTCGATTCCTGGCATCCCATAGGGTCCCCCAAGCACCACCAGGAGTGATTCCTGAGTGCAAAGCCAGGAGGAACCCCTGAGCATTGCCGGGTGTGACCCAAAAAGCAAAAAAAAATTCTTGATTTGGTTTTGGGGGGGAGCAACACCTGGCCATGCTCATGGTCACTCACGGCTCTTGTCCTCAGGGATAGCCCTGGGGGTCGGGGGACCACATGAGGTGCTGGGGACCAACTCCAGGTTGGCTGTGTGTGAGGCGAGCGCCCTCCCCACTGGACTCAGCCTCTGGTCACACTCCCTTGCGAGTGCTCCGTACCTGACGTGCTCTCTGCCCCCACTGGGCATGGGCACCATCCTCTGGGCCGCAGGGTCCTCACATCTCCAGCCTCACCCCTACAGCCCTTCTGTGTCCACCACTCAGCGCTCCAAGTGCTGCAGTTGGGAATATGGAACGCTGGGTCCCACTTGGGGTGTCCGTCCACCTGGGTGCAGCTCTGCCCATCCTGGGTTCTGTGACCTGCAGCCCAGCGTCACCCACCCAGCCTCAGCGCTTGGTCCGTTTGCCCAGTTCTGGGCTTCTGGCCTCGATCACCTTCTCCACGGTCCCTGTCCCTCGGGGTCCCCGAGACCCAAGCATCCATGTCTAGAGTAAAGCCGGGCACACCCCCAAATCTATTAACGACCTGGCTCATTCTCCCCCAGCAGCCCCCGGGCTGAGCCCTGAGACTTGGGCTTCTTGGACCTATGGGGCGCGTCCGATGGATACCAGCCCCATGGACCGTCCCTGGGCATGCCGGCCAGTGACATGACAGAGAGAGCCGCAGGTCGAGTGCCTTCGCCTGGCCAGCCGCTGCCCTCTGCAGGCCGACTCGGTGTCCGCAAACCCCACCCCAAATCCCCACTGGACACAGCTGGCCGCTTGCTTCCATGACCCCGTCATGCCCCTAAACATCCTGTCCGCATGTTCTGGAGCTTGGAAAAATCTCCCTACTGGGGGAAGCTCCCACATGAGGCAAATGTTCGAGAGTTTGGGTTTTTTGTTTTTTGGGTTTTTTTTTTTTTTTTGCTTTTTAGGTGGGTCACACCCAGCGATGTTCAGGGGTAACTCCTGGCTCTGCACTCAGAAATTACTTCTGGTGGTGCTCGGGGACCATATGGGATGTTGGGAATCGAACCCGGGTCAGCCACATGCAAGGCAAATGCCCTACCCACTCCAGCCCCAATGGATGTTTGAGTTCCAAGGGCCTGAAAACCCACTTTGGTGCCCCAAACCAGCCAGCACCTCATTAGCCGCGTCCTGGCCAGGAGCCTCCGTCCTCTCTGCGCCCCCACGCCGAGAAGCAGTGGACAAGAATGAGGGGCAAACACACCGGGTCTGGGCCGCTGTCCTCTGGGCACCCCGGGGAGGAAGAGGTGACTCGGGGCCCAGAGGTGGCCGTGCGCTGGCCTCCCTTCGTCTCACCAGCCACGGGGCCTTTCTTAAGCCACTTAAATGACCTCTGTTCCCTAACTTGTCCTTTGTGCCTCTGGATGGCCATTTCGTGGTTCTTAGTCATCTGGTCTAGAAGCCGCGTCACTATCCTACGCACAGACGTACGTGCTGTACGTGGCACATTTACATGAAATGGAACAGTGTAGAACTTTCTATGTCTACATATATCGATGTAAAATGAGGTTGGAGGGATTGGAGAGACAGTACAGCGGTTAGGCACTTGCCTTGATCACAGCTGGCCTCAGTTCAGTCCCCAGATTGTCCCCCGAGTGCGGTCAGGAGTGATCCCTGAGCACCGAGCCCGGAGTAAGCCCTGAGCACTGCCAAGTGTGACGCAAAATAAAATAATAAGGTTACATATTGTCCTTTGATTTGTGTGTGTGTTGTGTATATGTGTGTGCGTGTGTGCTGTGTGTGCATGTGTGTCCATGTGTGTGCATGTGTGTATGTGAGTGCGTGTGTATATGTGTGTGCGTGTGCATTGTGTGTGCATGTGTGCTGTGTGTGGATATGTGTGAATGTCTGTGTATGTGTGTGTTGTGTGTACATGTGTGTGTTGTGTGTGCATGTGTGCGTGTGTGTTGTGTGTGCATGTGTGTTGTGTGCATGTGCGTGTGCATATATGTATGTGTTGTGTGTAACTGTACCCTCTCTAAGTCCTGCACACACATTTAAAAAAAAAGTGCGTTGGGACTAGAGAGAGTACAGATAGTACACATACGCTTGCCATACCCACATGTTCTCAGGGCTTACTCCTTGCTCTCCTCTCTGGGATTACTCCTGAGAGTGCTTAGTGCTTGGGGACCATATGCAGGGATCAGCCTAGTGCTCTGGTCCTCCTTTTGACTTTTTAAATGTTTCTTCTGTAGCTTTTTTGTTGCAGAATTAAAATATCCTACACATAACACACAAAATATGTTTTGATAAGGCTTCCAATTAATAGTAAGTTTTAGGAGTTAATTTGAGGGACAATAAAATTATGTATGGATTTTGAGTGGGAGCCGATGTTTTAAGGGCTCTTAAAACTACTTTTATAGAATGTGAATGTGATATTTTTAGATTATACGAAAGCACTACTATGTTACTACTATTATGAGTTTAGAAGTAGTATCTTTTATTTAATTGAAAAGTATTCCCTCTCCTCTTGCTTCACTGTTGCTGTGACGGGGTGGCTCACGTGTCTGGCTGTTCTCAGACATTTTTGGCTGTGGTGCCCACTAGGTTGCTACTGAGGTGCTTCTTAATTGTGGTGCTCAGCATCGTGCTTGCTAAGGAGTCGAATTGTCTGGGTGTGGCCCCAAACAAAACAAGAGAAATGACATTAGGCACAAAGGTCATATCCCTCCTTACTTTCTCCTCTCCCTACAGACATCAGTTTTTAAAATGAAGGTCAGGGAATGGGAGTAGAGGGTTGAGGCTGAAGAGGAATTATGTAAGCTTTTCTCTAGAACTATAGTGACACCCTGTGGCTAGTTGTTGAACAGAATGGGTTTAGATCCCCTACTTGAACTCACAAAGAACTATTAACCTCATTAATCAGACCAGATTAAATGAGAATTTATTGAGTGTACTTAATATACGTAACACTGTCCTCCCATTGTTCATCCATTTGCTCTAGCGGGCACCAGCAACTGTTTTTGGCATATCAAATACGTCACACAATATTTCATAAAAAAGATATATTTATATTACTTTAAGTTACTCCTGATAACCACGTGCCAATCTAATTCTGCATATACCTATGTTATGGAGCAGTTATGAGATCTGT
>JAOXYA010000005.1:6139905-6151485 GCA_028565675.1 Sorex palustris | reverse complement strand
GGAAGGGAGGGAGGGAAGGAAGGAAGGAAGGAAGGAAGGAAGGAAGGAAGGAAGGAAGCAAGCAAGCAAGTAAGGAGCCTTTTCGACAAGAACAAATCTTCACTGTTTTTGATGAATATTTTTATATTTCATAGGACATGTAAAAGCACTTTTCCCCCCCAGGTTTCCATAGTAATTCAAATAAAAAATTTTGTGGCCCAAATAAGATCCAAGTCGACAGGAATATTCAAAGCGCAGTGAGCAGGGGAGAAGTGCGGATCTCGTCTGAGTCCGGCCCCAGCCCTCCGCCCACAGGGTCCAGGCGAGGCGATGCATCTTTCCTGGGGGGTCGCCCTCCCGCTGTGCTCTGGGGGCGTGCAGAGGGGGGCAGAGCGCCCGGCCAGAAGTCCAAACAGATCGACTCTTTGTTTTCCCTTGTGGAGATTGTCTCCAGGCACGAGACACGGCAGAGCGCGGCAGCGTGGCCAAGGAGAGTCTCTGCAAGAGACTCAGTAAGGGGGAAGCCCCGAAGGGGGCAGCCCCGGGGGTCCCCGACCCGGCTCTGAAGGTAGATCCTTAAACTAAGTGCTGGGGAAGGTGATGAGCTTCCCAGGAATTGCAAGTTAGTGGTAACTGTGTCCTTAACGATGTAAAAGGTTTAAAAATAATTGCATTATGCATCTCTTCTCCCATATAAAACAAACCATTAAAACTAATTTCTAGCTAATTGTGAATAATAATTCTCCTCAGAAGTCTACTTAATGAGCCCTGGTTGTGCTCACACAGCACAGTCGGCCGGTGTGAGGCGAAGTTATTCTGACAAGAGGAGAAACTCAAAGACTTCTTTCTTCTGGAGGCCAAGCTTTACAAGGAAGAAAAAAATGTTTTATTAATAGCTCAGGTTAAAAATACCCATTTAAACAAAAACAAGAGCATTTGTAATGGGGACTGTTTATGCAAATAGCACATTGGTGATCTGTTGTAAAGTCTCTTGGCAGCGAAGCCCTCTGGAGAAAGAGTGGGGAAGGCCCAAGGGTTCCATTCAGTAAACTGGGCGTGAGAAGGAATTCTCTTGGGGCTTCGCACGCAGCCTGTTCGGGCGCTTGGCTCACGTTTGAGGGTCTTGAGTTTCCCACTGAACGGGAGGGCAGCCTTTCTTGTTGCATTTTTGGGTAACTGGGACTTTAATAATAATAATAATAATAAAAAGCTCCAGTAGCTTCTGGAGAGAGGGGCTTCTCTTTGATGGAGCGTAATTATTAAATATGGGACAGTGATCAGTGCTTCCAAGAGCGCCCGCCAGATGCAAGCAGAGCTCACGGGGTAAAAGCCACTGGGCACGTGCTCAGTCACTGTGCTCTCCCGAGAGCTGCAAGGCAAGATAATAACTGAGCTCGATTTGCTTATGGCTTACTGTACTAATCAGGAAATCTTACCCTCAAAGAAAAACATTCTTTGTTGGCCTTCAAAGAGGGAAGAATAATTGCTTATGATTAACGTGTCCGTTTCAACACACTGTAAATGTCCAAATAAAAAGGAAAGTGATACGCCGTGAGTCGGGGAAGAGTGGGTGGCTCTTTTGCCCTCTGATGCTGCTGATGTGATGCTAAGCGCCTTGAGCATGTGGAATTGCTTGGGGAAAAAAAATGACCTAGGCACATTCGCTCCAGTCCCGAGGGCCTTGGGGTGGGGGTGGGGGGCGGTTCATGGAAGATTCATCCAGAGTGGAGTTGCAGTGAGGAAGGAGGTAAGGCTCACACGCAAATTACACCCACTTACCCTGCAGAATCCTGAAGAACACCCTGCCCTGTCCAAACCCCCCGAACCGAGCCCTTTCTATCAGTGCAGTTTCCTACACAGAGACAATGAGCAGACGTCTGGGAAAGCATCAGTGAATTCTTTCAAGAGAGAGGCGTGAGCTTCCTGCCCACTCCCTGCTGGTCCAGCCCCGGTGGACACCCACCCTGAGCAACTTTTTGCAGCAAAACTGCAGGTTTTCATCTTAGCAAATGAAATTCTGCACACAACCAAGTCTCTCTCTGCATGGCAAGTGGTTCACGGGTGATTTTGCAGGCCCAGGGCAGCCTGGTGCCCGCACTGCCAGAGCCGGAGAAGCACCTGGCCTGAGGAGAATCAAGACGCACCCGTGAAGGACGGGGACTTGGCAGTGGTGTCACCCCATCATCCCAGGAGCCACAAAGCAGGAGGAGAAAACCCTAAGGGCAACAAAGAAGAAGGAGGCAGAGACCTGTTCCAGGCTCTCTCCGACTATCGATCCACGGAAGAACCGCGTGGCAGGCAGAACGCACCGCCCTGGGCTGGAGTCGAAAGTATTTTGAGGTTGTGTTTTGCAAATATTGAAGCTACAATTACGGCAACAGAAAGGGAACAGCTTTGCACTTAGCAAAATGTTACATCGCAGAGCTGACAAGGCGCCAATACGGTGACGCTCTCCTTGAAACCATCCAACTGTAAGGTTCACGCCATCCTCCCCCTCTCCTGCGGGAGAACTGGGTGAATCAAGGCTTCAGAAGGTGGGGGGGACGCGGCCGGGACTTGGCAGGGCTTGAAGCAGGGGAAACTGCAGCCTGGAAGTCCAGCCGTCGGAACCCCGGCCGCCAGCTGTGCTGTCTCGTGAGCCCCACCTGCTCCTCCTCTCCTTCCCGGTGTATGTGGGCAGCGCCCTGGCACCCTGCCCAGACTAGCTCTATGCTGGGCCCTGGGAACCGCCCCCACGGGGCAGGCCTTCCTGTCTTCTCTCTGCACCAGCCAGCAAGACCCTCCCCTGCATGGTTTCTCTCTGTGCCCACGCCGGCAGCGTCCTCCCGCAGGCAGACGCAGTCTTGCATGCGGCACCCCTGTGATACGGCCACAGGGCAGGACAAGAGAGTCTGCAGCATGACCGTGGAGCACAGAAATGAATCCCTGGGACGTCTCCTGAAGGCCCAGGGGTTCTTTATTACACGCCTGCATACGTGAGGCCGAGCTGGAACACTGGCACTGAGGGCTCTGCCTGGTGCCATGAGCTGTGTGGGCCGGCCCGAGCCAGCTCTGTAGTCCCCAGCCAAGCGTTGCCCAGAGCGGCCCCTCACAACAACGACAAACTCGCCTTGAGACCCGGGCCATCAGAAAGCGCCTCTCCCTGTGTCTTCCTCGTGGCCATCACAGTCCCTAGGGCCACTGGGGTTGCCCCATAGCCTGGAGCTCCTTCGTGGGTCGCAAATACAGCAGCACAGTCACGCCAGTAGCACATGAGGAGAGCCTGGTGAGGCCCTGGGCACGCTGCTCTGGCACCGTGGTGTGGCACGGTCTGTGAGATGAATGCCCGAGGTAGTTTGGGGCTTGCTCCTCCTTCACTGCCCACACCCCCCTCCCCGGGTCTCCCCTTTCCATTCGGTGCTGTGGCCTCCCCCTGGTTGACCTGAAAGGGTGGAGGAGTTAAGGGCTTCAAGGCGGCTGTTTCCCAGAAAGCCCATTTTTCTTTTCTTTTCTTTCTTTCTTTTTTTTTTTTTTTTGCTTTTTGGGTCACACCTGGCGATGCACAGGAGTTACTCCTAGCTCTGCACTCAGGAATTAACCCTGGCACTGCTTGGGGGACCATATGAGATGCTGGGGATTGAACCCGGGCCGACTGCGTGCAAGGCAAATGCCCTACCCGCTGTGCTATGGCTCTGACTACTGCCTTTTTTTTTTCTTTCCTATTTTGGGTCACACCTCCTGGCAGTGCACGGGAGTCACTCCTGGCGGTGCTCAGGGGACCTTATGGGATGCTGGGAATCGAACCTGGGTCGACCACATGCAAGGCAAACACCCTACCCGCTGGACTATCACTGGTCTATCACTGGACTACCCTGGTCCTATTTTATGGTCCTACCTAGGCTGAGTCCCCTTCCCACCTAACTTCTGAACTCCACCCCCACCCCCAGTCTCTAGCCCCCAACGACTTCCTTTTCTTTCTTTTTTCTTTTTGGATCACACGCGGCGATGCACAGGGGTTCCTCCTGGCTCTGCACTCAGGAGTTACTCCTGACAGTGCTCTGGGGACCCTATGGGATGCTGGGAATCGAACCCGGGTTGGCCGTGTGCAAGGGAAACGCCCTCCCCGCTGTGCTATCGCTCTGGCCCTGAGGCCCATTTTTCTTGGTGAATAAAACGCTGTGGCCTCTGAGAGCGCAGTGTTGGGGCCCCTGTAAAGCGCGGGCTCTGTCGGTGAGTGTTCTCTCCGGAAGCATGGTTTTGGACGTGGCCGGCGTGGGTCCTCAGGGCTGCTCTCTGTCTCTCTGTCACTTTGTTCCGGGCACCGCCCCACCTTTGCCGAGCTGCACCTGGGGTGCAAATATGCCAATGAAGTAGCCGTGCTGGAAACTGCCTTGCAGAAGGAGCTGGGGACTCAGACCCAGGGCCTTGGCGGCCTCTCCAGGGCACGAGGGGCAGGGCATGAAGAGCTTCATCCGGGAAAGCAGACAGGAACAGTTGCCGTCCGAGCCTGCTGATCCTCCTCATCCACCCAGGGGTGCGTGCAAAGGGACGGCGGCGCTCCGGGCTGAGGTTGGCAGCTACACTTCGAGAATGCCACAACAACAATAACAAGGAGGTTGGACAGTCGTCCGGGGCTCACCTCAGAGCCAACTTCTGGCCCCGGGTGCGAGGGCGGAGAGCCCTCGGCTGGACCATGGAATCTTCAGCTCGTCTCCTCGTTTGTAAAGGGGGAGGAGGGTGCCAGGGCCTCTGTGTCCTGGCAAATGCCGCGGTGCGTGGTGGGCACTTCACCAACACCAGGCTTGGGGGGAAGCCCCTGTGGGGAGCCACACAGCACACTCCAGGGCCCTGCCCCAGCCCCTGACACTGAGTGTCACTGCCGATGTGGTGTTGGGGGCCCGATCAGTGGCGGAGCGTGTGGAAGTTCAGCTTTCAGAACCCTCCGACCCCAAGTTTGGGCACACGTCAGTCCTGGGTACGCTGGGCTCCGCCAGGCTCCCACCCAATGATTTAAAACCCCGCCTGCTCCCCCCCCCCCCCGGCTGTGTGGAGGTGGGGCATGATTCTCTGAGGTAGGGTGTGCGGTCCTCATGCCAGTTGTGCCCTGTTTTTTCTGGTCTCCATGGAAACTGCTGTGGGGTGGAGGTACGGCAGGTCTCCTGAGGGTCCCAGCTCCGGCACTGCTGGGAATCAGAGGGGCTGAACAGACATGGGCCCGGGGCCCCTGCAGGCTCTGGGCTGTGCCTCTGCTCTGCTCTCTGACACGCCCCTCAAGGGACCTCGGCCCCACCAGGTGTGGCTGCAGTGAACAAGATGCCACCTCTCCGGGCCCAGGGGCAGGGGGATGGCGGGAGTCCCTGTCCCCACGTGCATGTATGTCCATCTGCCCTGCCATGGGGTGCCAGCAGGCTCACTCCCGGCGGGTTCAGGGGGACCCTATGGGGTGCTGGGGCTCGCACCCGGCCTGGCTGAGCACCCTGTCGCTGTGCCATGGCTCCAACCCTTATTTTCAGCTTTAGTGGGACCGCTTGCTTGCCTGCAGAGACGCTGAGGTTCAGGGGCCGTGCTGGGCCAGGGACAGTTCAGCCATGGGGCCTGGAGCCGTGTCCAGTCTCGGGGAGTGGGCTTGCCACGGTGAAAGCCGCATCTGACTGAGCTGGGCTTACACTCAGGGTCCCCCCGCTGCTCTCCTCGCCCTGGGGCCCCCTCACGGCCACCTCCACCCTTATTCAAAAGTCACCGGAGGCAGCTCCAGGGGAGGTGACCAGGTGCCCGGGGAGGAGAGGCCATCCTGCCCGCCTCAGCCACCGGGTGAGAACCAACAAGGGAGTGCAACCCAAGTGCTCAGGGGTAGCCAAGCCCGACACCATGTGAACATCACTCATTGCATCCGCCACCAAAGAACGTTCACCTGGAGGTAGGGGCCCCCAGGTCCCCTGGCTCCCGCTGCCCTGCGGCGTGGGCTGTCCTCCTCCAACGCTGGCCCCATCGGGAGGAGGCGCTGGCTGGGCTCTGGGCCACCTGCAGGATGCGGATGGATGGGAGGGCCTGGCTCCCACGGGGTCAGAGGGCACCCGCGTGGCCGGAAGGGGAAGCCAGACGCGGCCCGTCGAGTTCGTGCCAGCTGCCCGATGCCCGCAGCCACTCCCGAGCTGGCCGTGCCCGGCCCCACGGCTGTCCCCCCACAACCCCCCCCCCAGAACTGGCCTCACTCCAAGGCTCGAGTGGTAGGGCCGGCCGCGGCCAGCGGCCCCCATGCGCCTTGGCAAAGGCCGGAACTGTGACTTTGCAGGGTGGTTTCTGCTCCCCCCTCCCCCCTCCCCTCCCTCTCTCCCTCTAATTTCCAAACTGCGTTTCTCCCCCTCCCCCGCCTCCGCCCCAGCCTGCGGTTTCTCTCTCCGGGTTTCACCGTCTCCTGCCTCCAGCCGAGAGACTTGGCGCGGCTCCTCCTGAGTCACGGTCTCGGCTGGTGGCTGAGCCCAGGAAGCGCCGTGCTCGCCGGGAACAGCCGACCACACAGCCTCCCCGCAGCCTGGCGGGAGTCGGGCCCCTTTGTTTGGAAAGAGCCTTACGTAACCGCTGCCCTGAAGGCGCCTTTGTCTTCCAGAGGGAGGGGCGCGGCGTGGGGGCAGGGCGCAGACACCCACCGTGGCGCTGAGGACCCACAGGCCAGATGGACGGACGGAGGGACGGACAGACAGGCAGCTGTGTCTCCAGGGTGAGGTCCAGGCACCCTGCGGGAGAGCCCACAACCCCTCTCCCAGGATCAATACCCACCCGCTGTGACCTCACCCAGGGCTCCAGAGAACCCTCAACTCAGGGCACAGGAAACAAAACACCGGGGGTGGTAGGTCTATGGGGACCGGCCTGTGTGCCCCCCACCTGGAAACGTCCATACGCAGGGTCCCCCCAGAATCAACCCCTCCCCACCACTCTCTGATCTGACCCATCTGTGATCACCCTCTCACCCGAGCCCGCCATCACCCTCTGACCCGAATCCCATCACTCTCTGACATGACCCCCCATCAGTCTCTGACCCGGTCCTGATATGCTGTGGCAATGGCAGCATGTGACGTCTGGGCACCAGGACGAGGGCTGTGCGGGAGGGCCCAGTTCCTACAGCCCCGGGCTGTGGGGGGCTCAGTGCTCCCATCCCCACCCCGGCAGCCAGCGTGTCCTGAGCCCCACGGGGTGTGTGTCACGGACGCCTCTCTGATGGGCCCTGCTGGGAATCCCGAGGGCTACTTCAGTGCTGCACCTCCAGAGGGAAGAAGAGACCCCGTAGCAGACCCCGTAGCATTCAGTTAAGAATGAAGAGGCCGAGGCTACCCAGGGGCTCCCAGGCCCTGTGTTCCAGACGTTTCCATCTGGTTCTGCAACAAAGCAGTCCTGGAGAGGGGAGAGGGTGATGCCATGGTCCTTCCCAGGCCCCCACCTGTCCTGGGGCGGGGGACCAGCCAGCCGATGATGACTGGCCCGTCCTGCCCTGGAGAGCAGCTGCGCCTTCCCACTCAGCTGGGGCCTCCGCAGAGCGTCCCAGGGGCCCCTGGCAGCAGCCCCGCCGCTGCACGGGAGGGGCGCACCCAGCTGCATCTCACCATGGGGTCTCCGCTCTTCAGCCAAGCCACGCACACCCACGCCAGATGCGGCTGTGTGGGTGCAGGGCTGAGTGTGTGCGGGGCTGTGGGGGGGGCCTGTGTGTGGGTATGGGGCTGTGTGAGTTTAGGGCTGTGTGAGGGTACAGGGCTGTGTAGGTACAAGGCTGTGTGTGGGTGCAGGGCTGTGTGGGTAAGGGGCTATGTGTGTGCAGGGCTGTGTGTGGGGGGGGCTGTGCATGGTTGTGAAGCTGTGTGAGGGTGCAGGGCTGTGGGGGGGGACTGTGTGGGTACAGGGCTGAGTGTGTGCGGGGCTGTGTGTGTATGTGGGGGGCTGTGTGTGGGTGCAGGGCTGTGTGGGTGAGGGGCTATGTGTGTGCAGGGCTGTGTGTGTGGGGGGCTGTTCATGGTTGTGAAGCTGTGTGAGGGTGCAGGGCTGTGTGGGTGGGACTGTGTGGGTACAGGGCTGAGTGTGTGCGGGGCTGTGTGTGTATGTGGGGGGCTGTGTGTGGGAGCAGGGCTGTGTGGGTGAGGGGTTATGTGTGTGCAGGGCTGTGTGTGTGCGGAGCTGTGCATGGTTGTGAAGCTGTGTGAGGGTGCAGGGCTGTATGTGTGGGTGCAGGGCTGTGTGTGTGTGGGACTGTGTGTGTGTGTGCAGGGCTGTGTGAGGGTGCAGGGCTGTGTGGGTACAAGGTTATGTGTGTGTACAGGGCTGTGTGTGGGTACAGGGCTGTGTGCGTGCGGGGCTGTGCGTGGTTGTGAAGCTGTGTGAGGGCGCAGGGCTGAGTGTGTGCGGGGCTGTGGGGGGCTGTGTGTGGGGGGCTGTGTGAAGGTGCAGGGCTGAGTGGGTGTGGGGCTGTGTGAGTTTAGGGCTGTGTTGAGGATGCAGGGCTGTGTGGGTACAAGGTTATGTGTGTGTGCAGGGCTGTGTGTGTGGGTACAGGGCTGTGTGGGTGCGGGGCTGTGTGTGGTTGTGAAGCCATGTGAGGGTGCAGGGCTGTGTGTGGGTGCAAGGCTGTGTGGGACTGTGTGGGTACGGTGCTGTGTGTGTGTGCGGGGCCGTGCGTGGTTGTGAAGCTGTGTGCGGGCCTGCGTGTGGTCACTGCACTCCATGGAAGGAGTCCTAAGTGGCCGGCGGCCCCAGATCTCGTCCCCGGGGCTGAGTGGGAGCCCTGCCCACACACTGGGGTGTCTTCCCAGGTCCCTCCAGACTGCCAACTCCCCTGGGGCCAGTGGCCTCCTCAGGGCTATGATGACAGGATCTTCCACCTCCGGTGTTTAAATGGGGGAGGAGATGGATTGTGGGGAGAGGCGGAGCAGGCGTAAGGCCTGCAGCAGGCCCCAGCTGGAGCCCCCCCGACATCCCGACACCCCGCAGGGACTCCAGCCCCACCCCGAGCGATCCCTGGGCATGGAGCCAGCAGTGGCCTGAGCACCACCGGCTGGGGCCCAGGGCAAATGCCCGCATTGTTTGGGGTTCTTCCTTCGGGGGACAAGGAGCACCCCAAAGCAGAGACGCCACGGCCTGGCTCACCTGAAGGGGGAGGGGACAGAAACTCAAGCCGAGTCCCCTCCCCCCACGCCCAGAGTTCCAGAGCTTCTGTTTGGTCCCTAGAGTTTCCTTCGGATTTGAATGTGCCAAATCTTCCTTATAAGGTCATGGTGGGGCTGGAGCGATAGCACAGCGGGTAGGACGCTTGCCTTGCACTCAGCCGACCTGGCCTACCCGAGTTCGATTCCTCCACCCCTCTCGGAGAGCCCGCCAAGCTACTGAGAGTATCCCGCCCACACGGCAGAGCCTGGCTAGCTCCCAGTGATGTATTTGATATGCCAGACACAGTAACAACAAAGTCTCACTATGAAGACGTTACTGGTGCCCCGCTCGAGCAAATCGATGAACAACAGGAGCATGGTGACAGTAGCCCGCCATGGGGGCTGAGTGTGGGCCTTCGGGGGCCGGGTTCTGCTTCCTTCCGGAGAGACGGCACAACAGGGAGGGCGCTTGTCTTGCACACGGCTGGTTCAATTCCTGGCAAGCACTATGGCCCCGCCCCCGGGTCCCCACCAGGAGCGATTCCTGAACACAGAGCCAGGAGTGAGCCGAGCACCACCAGGTGTGGTGCAAAAATCAAACAAAAAAAAACAAAACAAAATAAAACAAAAGCCAACAGCAGCTTGCCATGTCAGAAGCCGCAGGATGGATTTCAGGAAGCAACTGCATGCAGCCTTTGATGTGTGAGGAGTGGAGGCAGTTACCAAGGAAACCTGAAGTCCCCCCATCCTGCCAATAATCTCACCTGCTGGCTGTCATGGGACAGAGCACAGAGCCTTTGCTAGAATAGATTCAGAGAGAGGCAGTACAGGAAATAAGGCCCTTATCTGCCTGCGTATGACTGACCCCGGGTAGAGCTGGAGTCAGCCCTGAGCACTGAGCCAGGAGTCAGCCCTGAGCACTGAGTCAGGAATGAGCCCTGAGTACCATCGGGTGTGATCCCAAAACAAACACAAAAAACAAGTGACAGCATTTTCTTCCCACTGGGAGGCACGGCCGACTTCTCGAGGGAGCCCGGAGAGACTGGAGACATATCACAGCCAGGGACGGCGAGAGGCCTAGAGCTTAGTGCCTCTGGAATGCCAGCCAGTACCTGGGTACCAAGAATGGGGAGAGGAGCGCTACCTGGCAAGGGAGTACCTGTCAAGTCATCTGCAGTAAGCGAAACAGGGCCCCTTTAGTGAGACGTGGGGACCCCCAGGATGACATTAGGGGCCATCGGAACTCACATTTCACGGCTGGCGAGAGAAGAGAAGGGAACCAGACTTCCTGAATTCCAGTGTGTGGCCTTGGGCAAGCCACCGCGCCCAGTGTTCCCCGACTCAGTTTCCCCATGTGAGGGGCGTGGGTGAATACATTGACTAAAGACTGTGTCACGGCTTGAGAATAGTGCATGTCTTTGGGGGTGATTACAAGACTCACCAAACTCGAATCAGAGTCTTGTCAGGAATTTCAGGCCAGTCCCTGAAATTTCTAGAGCAAAATTGGTACACAGATTTATAAGCCTTTCTCCAGAGTCTAAGAACAAGCCATAATATCTCTGCCCCTTGCAAATGTTGGAAGTTGCAACGCAGAGAATTTTTTCTTTGTTTTTTTTTTTAAAAAAAACAATATATCTGCCTGCCTGCCTCCTTTCCTTCCTACCTTCACTCTCTCCTTCCTACCTTCCTTCCTTCCCACTTTCCTTCCTTCCTTCACTCCTTCCCTCCTACCTTCCTTCCTTCCTTCACTCCTTTCCTACCTTTCTTCCTTCCTTCACTCTTTCCTTCCTTCCTTCTTCCTTCCCACCTTCCATCCCTCCTTTCCCTCCCTCCCTACCTCTCTCCCTCTTCCTTTCTTCCTTTCTTTCTTCAAAGCAAAACTCAGTTTTGTACTTTAATGTCAGGCCGTAAGAGATGGAGAGCATGTTGGCAAAGCATCTTCATCTCGAAAGTGTGTGATATATTTTTAAAGGGAACATGTGGTACACACATGTATCTGTCGCACTCCCGCTGTTCATCGATTTACTCGAGCAGGCACCAATAACGTCTCCATTGTGAGACTTGATGTTACTATTTTTGGCATATCGAATATGCCACGGGGAGCTTGCCAGTCTCTGCCGTGTGGGCAGGATACTCTCGGTAGCTTGTCAGGCAATCTGAGAGGAATGGAGGCATCGAACCCAGGTTGGCTGCGTGCAAGGCAAACGCCCTACCCGCTGTGCTATCGCTCCAGCCCTGTATGCATTGTAAATGCCATAAGAAAATGGGAGGGAATTGGGATTTGTTTTCCAGTATTGCAAATATGTCACTCATGTCCTTAGAGTAAGAGAAATCCTGGTTGCTTTACCATCTGGCTTATTAAAGGACAAGAGCCAAAGTTCATCTCAAACAGAGTCCCTCTCTAGTCTCCTGCATGACCTGTGTGGGGCAGTGGGGGGGGGGGAGGGTGGTCAGAGCTTTAGAGGCTGACCTGGAGCCCTGGGCACTCTCTGTG
>JAOXYA010000005.1:6111412-6139805 GCA_028565675.1 Sorex palustris | reverse complement strand
TGGAAGCCTGCCTCATGAGCAAAGGGGAGAAGGCAGCTGGAATAGAGAAGGGATCGCTAAGAAAATGATGGCTGGAGAAACAGGTCGGGATGGGAGATGTGTGCAGAAAGTTAGATAAAGGACCAAACATGATAGCCTCTCAGGGTCGGCATTGCAAAACATAATGCCCCAAAGTAGAGAGAGATTATGGGGAATCATGTCTGCCATGGAGGCAGAGGGAGGGTGGGAAAGGGGGGGGGGGTTACCGGAGATATTGGTGGTGGGGAGTGTGCACTGGTGGAGGGATGGTAGTGTTTGATCATTGTGTGATTGTAACCCAAACATGAAAGCTTATAACTACAAAAAAAATGGGGACAACCACTTGCAAGGTAAGTGACTTCACCCTGCAGTATTTCTCCAGCCCAAAGGACATGTTTAAATCTGATCCCTCCAGCCCACTGTCATCACAATCATTAACACTGAATCTCTTTCATTAAGGACCCCATGTGCTCACTTAACAAATATCTTCTTGTTAGAATACAGGCCACCAGACTCTGTCGTGAGCACAGGAAGTATGAAGTTGCACAAGAAATGATTCCTTCTGGGACCTGGAGCGGGGTCGGTGGCAAATCGCCTGCCTTGCATGTGTGAGGCTCTGGGTTCAGCCCCAGCCCCGAGTTGCTCGTTCACAGCTGTGCTATCACTTCTCCAAATTGGGTTGCTGTGCTTCACGTGTGGCCTTGGGTTCAGACCTCAGCACCTGGGGCGGCTTGCTCTGAGCTGAGGGTTTTTCTGTGGGCAGTGCTCTTGAGGAAGAGGAGAAGAAAGAGGGTTTCTTGTGGCCTTGGTTCTGTGTGGCACACACAAGGCCGTTCTCGGGGTTCAGCTGCCACGTCACTGACGCGGGAACGAATGATGCTAGCCAGAGTGGAGCGCAGGCCAGGAATCCCACCTGCGTGAGTAGCCCACGGCTGAGAGCACCATTCTCGACAGGAGAGAAGGGCTGGTGAGGTTCGGGGGGCGGGGGGGGCGGTTTCTGAATGAGTCAGGCTTCTGGTGCTAAATTTATTAATGACTCATTTTCCTTGCCTACCAGACACTGTGGCAGAAAGTGAAAGAAGAAGCCACTCAATGTCTGTTTTTAAAAAACGCATCTCAACCCTGAAGCTGCCAGAGGCGGCCTCTGTGCTCGGCGTCCCCGGCCCGCTGCGAGCACCAAGACGGGCTCCTGGCTCCTCTTCCATTTTTTTTAAAAACAAGAGAGCTTTGTGTTTCAGGAGCAGGGAAACGGGCCTCACCTCCTTCTGGACTTGCAGATGATGGGTTTTCAGGGGCCTATCCTGCCACTGATGAACTTTGCTTGCTCCAGCCTGATTCCAGCCTCAAGAACAGGTTTTTCACTAACAGAAGACAATCACAGTGACAACTTGAATTCTGATGACAGCCATTGACCCCACAGGCAGTACTTCTTTCTCTGCCTTTCCCGAGCTGCAGCTCAAAACTCTGGCATCGTTCCATCCTGGGCATCCGGAGCATTCCACAGCTTCGGTGTCAAATTGATCTCTTTACCCTTCAGCTGTGAACTCATTGTTCTCCCTTCCACTCACTCCCAAGGATCAAACACCCTTGTCCACGCTCACAGTGACCTCGTCACCTTTTGTCCTTTCTCCACAGATAGGCCCTCCCAACTCTGCGTTAAGCTCCACTGAGCCTGCACCCCCTGTGAGATGTGGCAACACTGCCCCCTCTGTAGAAGGGCCGGAAAGTCCTTCCACCCGCGTTTCTCAGGGTCCATCGTGCCAGTCACAAGCCTTGCGCTGCATCTACTGTGTTCTCCCGACCTGCCCCAGACCATCGGAAATTGTGGGGGTACTCGATGTTTAATGGGATTTGCCATTTCAGGGTAATTTTAAAATTCTGTCAGCAGACTTACAACATTGCCCCTCTGTGCCCCAGTGTCTTAAACTGTCTATTTGTATCATCCTTGATCTTTTCCAATTAGTTTACTTTCTTATAAATAGATTAACATGAAATCAGAGCCCTACCTCAATGGACTGAGAGCATACTTTGCATGTAGGAGGCCTAGGTTCAATCCCTGGCACTGCCTGTGTCCCTCAGGCATTGCTGGGAATGACTTCCAAGAACAGAGCCAGGAATGACCACTGCATATTGGGTGGGACTCACCCGCTCCCATATATATGTGTGTGATTTCATGATTCTAACTCTTCTTCCTTCCTTTTCATCCTCTTCTCCCCCACTCTCCGTGTCTCCTTTGTTCCTGTCCTTCCTATCTATCCACTCAACCATCCGTTAATCCATCCATCCACCCACTTACCCATTTATGAATACATCCATTTGCCCATACATCCATTTATCTATTGTGACAATTGTTACTGTGTTTGGCATATCACTGGAGCGATAGCACAGTGGTAGGGTGTTTGCCTTGTGCACAGCCAGCCCGGCCAAGCTGGGTTCGATTCCTTCGCCCCTCTTGGAGAGTCTGGTGAGCTACTGAGAGTATTCAATATGCCAAACACAGTAACAAGAAGTCTCACAATGGAGACATTACTGGGCCCGCTTGAGCAAATCGATGAACAATGGGAGGGCAGTTTGTTTGTTTGTTTCCATTTATCTATTCATCCATTTTTCCTTCCACTCATCCACCCATATATCCATCTATCTATCCATCCAATTCCATATGGAAGTTCTTGGAGATACACATCAGATCCCCAGAAGGAGATTTGCTGCCCACCTGAGTGAGATGTTCTGACTGTCCTCAGTGCCAGCCCTTTCAGTCAGGACCTACCTCTGCTTTCTTGCCAGTCACATATTCTTGCAGACATGACTGAGAAATGTGAAGGGCAATCATAGCATTCCAACCATGCCACTTTCCTCTATCTTAGTCCTTCCTTCCTTCCTTCCCTCCTTCCTTCCTTCCTTCCTTCCATTCTTCCTTCCTTCCTCCCCTTCTTCCTTTCATCCCCTCATCCCTTCCTTCTTTCTTTCCTTCCTCCTTCCTTTCTCTGGAGCTTCGCTGGTACATATCTTGATGCCACACTGTTTTGGTATCTCCTTCTAGAATGTTCTAATAGTGGAGGCAGTAAATTAGGTTTGGTTGAAGGTAAGAAGATTATTGCTGGTGGTAGGTGAATAACTAAGAGGCTTGGCTTGGCTCAGGGAGTTAAAAGTTTTATCATTGGTTAATCAGTGGAATAGGACTCATGAGAGGGTGTGGTGTGGACACCTATGAAGGAAAATTGTAGCTAAAAGGGTAATGATATGGTTAATTCTGGCTAAAGGTCAGTGACGTTCTGTAGAAACTTGATACTTATCAAAGCCAAGTGATAGGCTATTAAAAGTCAAGGGTGAAAAGCCCATATTTGCTTGTGGAGGTCCTCAACTAACTCCCACATCTCCAAATAGAGAAAAATCATGGGCCTACATCATCTGAGTGACCAAACTGCGTAGATGGCCAAACCCTGACCAATACAGGCCTCTTATGCCAAGGCAAGATCCTGGGTATGGCCTGCATGTGCTGTGTGGGTCGGTATTTGTAGTGTGTTGGAATGTCAGAATTGTTTCACTTGTTGTTCTCACTTTTCTCTCTTCACCCTACTGCCCCTATGAAACTCATAGCAGCTGCCTGGTAAGAGGTGGATGCTTGCTACAAGCTCTGATGAATAATGGTACCATATTTACTTATTTATTCCTCGGCATCCAGTTCTCTCATCCTTGCTGCTGAGTAACTAAGGATACACATTGGTTTCTCAAGGCTAGTTTATACCCTTCTGACTTTTGTTCCTCTCCATTTTCCATGTCTTCCGTCTTTCTCTCCCCTAACTGCCTCTCCACACTGCACTGCCCACAGTCAAAGGACTTGGCAAATATTTGACTAATAAAATGAACCTTCTGTTGCTTCTCTCCCTCATACTCCCCTATTGATAAAACTGGCCCCTCACCCGGACCTTGCTTCATCTCAGGCTCTCCATTACCCATTCTGCTGCTCCCCACAGCCCTCGCCCCTTAAGGTTTAAGTTCTCTGAGCAGCAGTAGGCACTAATGAGGAACAGAATGTTCAGAACAGTGATTTAGACTCCCAACAATGGGTCTTAAGGGGCGAGAAAATGGGTCTTCCCCAGATGGGTAAACAGGAAGATTAATGCTGTAAGGAACGGATGTTGTCTAAAAGAAGCAGTTTCAGTTATCCTGCTATCTGGGAACTATTCATTGGGTTTTCACCTGTAGTGAACGTCTGTACCCATTCACCTGGCCTGTTTTCTCCCTTTGTCTCCTGGGCTTAGTCATGTTTAGTGAGGCAAGTCTGTATTCTCGTGCCCCACCTTGTCCGTGATCTTGTGATGACCTCACAATAACCCCGCCATGGCTGATGACCGTAGGTCTCCTGCAGTGCTCACCTGCACCCAACTCGAAAGCTCCTATGTATTTAGGAGACAGACAGTCCAGTAACAGTAAGATGGTTGGAGGGAAGGAAGAACTTTGTGGAATATAAATCAGACTTGGGAAGACAGGCTCATAAATATTGTCTACGGGCATTGGGTCAATGTCACAGGAGGAATTTAATTTCAAGTTCAGCAGTCTGCTGCTGAAACCATGTCATGTCTATTTATCCCTCTCTGGCTTATCTTTAGGCCCTCCAAACTCATTTATTTGGACCAGGGATGCGGGGACAGTAACAATATTATAGTGTGCACGTGTGTAACTGAGGATGGGGCTGAGGACTGGCTTCATATGTGCCATGAGGCAGCTCTGCCACCGAGCCACAGCCCTTTGCCCCTCAATTAACCTTTAAGTGTGAGGACCCACTAATACTTGGGGAGATCAGAATGGAGCACCACATTGGAGGTCAGTTCACCAGGCCCCCTTTGGAAAACTTAACTCATTCGAGCAAAGAGAGCCTTTGTCTACCAGGAGGCTGTAACCACTGGATAACTCTAGAACTCGGAGACTTCTTCGAAGCTCAAAAGTCTCTGTGTTTTTCAGATAGAATTGCTTCTCCTTGCTCGATCGTACCACTGATCCCTGGAAGGGTTCTGTGTGAACAGAGCAGTTCCCTTTAACACGCCCCGTAGCTCTCTTAGAGCTACTCAAATGCTTGTGGTCTGTGTTATTTCCCTGCGTGAACTAGAGCCAGAAAGATGGTCTTATAGAACCAGAAAAATGTTTGTCCTCCCCCAGCTGTGGGTTGGGCCAAGGCGCTTCCACTTCCTCTTCCTCCTAGTGCAGTGACGAGGCATGCAAAGGGGTATCTGGGCTTCAGCGCCCTCTCGCCATGGCTGAACAGCAGAGCACCATGCAAAACACCATGCAAAACACACTGCAGCATACATGGAGGATCGTGAACTTGTAGAAAGCAGCAGGAAATCATCATTCAGGAAGAGGAAGCCATAGGAAGCATTATCCTAGGGAATAATCCCAGAGAGAGCAATCATGGGAAGCAGTATCCCGGGGGGGGGGGGTGTGTGGAGAGTAATCCAAGGGCAATAACCACAGGAAGTACCAGCCCAGAGAATAATCAAGCAAGCAACAGAACCAGGATGCAGGGGTTCACAGTGAATAGGCTGCAGAGACTCTGTGGCTGCCCCCAGCATTAGTGGAGCCTCCACCTTACAGGTCAGCAGCACCCCCACCTGAGACTCTAATCCCACCTACTGAGTTACGGATGAAGTAAATGGGGGTGGGGGTGTCTCACTTTAGGCCAAACTCTGCCAGTAGAAGTTTTCTTCTTTCTTTTACCTCTTTTAAAGTTCAGAGTTCTAGTTCTCTGAGTCTTGACTTAGAATCCTGATTTGCGTTAGGTGTTTTGTCCCAAACTTGGATGTCACATTCAAAAATAATGAACATTTCCTCCTCTGTTGCCTTTTCCTCCTCCCTTCCAATGGAATGCCAAGCAGTAATGACTACGATGGTTAATTTTAGGTGTCAACATGACCTGACCATGGGATGCCCAGAAAGTTAGTCAACCTTTATTCTGGGAGTCCAGAGGCGGGTGTCTTGGATGAGATGAAGATCTCAACTGGAAGGTCCCGCATAGCACAGTCCCCTCCCCGCTGTGGGTGGCCTGGCCCCATGCACTGGAGGCCTGATTAGAACCAGTTGCTGACAGTCTGCTGAGTTAGAGAGGCCTTTGAGCTGGGACATCCATTTCCTCCCTGCCTTCAGACTTGTGCTGAAACATCACTTGGGGTTTGGCCCCTGGGTCTTCAGACTGGAACGGCAGCAGCATTTCTCCAGGCCTCGGGCCACTGGGCTCACACTGGATTCCCAGCTTGCCAGCTCATCCTGCAGAATGCCAGGGGGAGGGGTCTCTGATAGTGAGGGTATTCTAGTCCTTTACCCAGCAGTCTGGGTTTTATGGATGAGTCACAATGAACGGGAACTTCTGCTTTGATGCAGGTGAGCAATTATGTCTCAGATTTGAGAGTCTCACCCGGGTACCTGGGCGCACCCACCCCACAGCTTCACTGCAAAGCTCGTCGTGGAGAGAATCCACAAATTGTCCTCTGATTGGTTCCACAAAGGACAAGGAAGGGAAGATTCTACCAGCGTCAGTATCGCCACGTAGCTGAATTCTACCACATTCAGCATCGCCATGGAGCCGAATCAGTCAGAGCAAAATTCAGTATCCACAAGCTCCAGTGCCAAGGGGCCTCTTTGAATTCACTGGGAATAAGGGGCCTCAGGGAAGTGCATGTGCTCAGCCTTGTGATCCAGGAGAGCTTCAGGCCAGGCATGGTTTTGGCTGAGTCATGGCCGGCTGATGACCCCACTCACATCACCAGACCGCCACGTGCTTCGGCTGGCCCAGCTGTAGTGCTGAGATAAATGCACCCAGGGAGACCCGAGGAACAGAAGCAACCTGGGGCACACAGTTGCCCTGAGGTAGCTTCTGAGGGTGAAGGTCAAGCCCATCGGAGGCAGGGAGACCCAGCCACCTCTGCTAAAGAAACACTTTTCATGCTCTGAGAAAGGTGCATAAACTGGCAAGGCTCTACCAAAGAGTCCAAAGTAATTGTACATTTTGATGATGTAATTTCACTTGAGTGAATTTATTCTTAGAAGATAATTAGAATTGCATATAAATGCATATGTTCAGTAACATTCATCACAGTGTTACTCTTGGTAATAAGACCCTAGAAATTATATAAATGTCAAACTGTAAAACACTATTCAGTAAAATATGATACATCAACATGTTAGCATATGGGGTAGCCATTTAAAAATAACCACTATCACAGAATGATTTACCTGGGGAAATTGCCTCAATAGAATGTAAGTAGAATAGAATTAAAAAAAAAACTACACTTAATCCTCCTTAAAACAAAACAAAAACACTATAAAGATGGAGAGGTAGTGCAGCAGGTGAGGTGCTTGCCTTGTATGGAGCCGACCCCAGTTCAATTTCTTGCATCTCATACAGTCCTCTGAGCACTATTAGGAGTGATTCCTGAGCACGGATCCTGGAGTAACCCCTAAGCACCGCCAGGTGTGGCCCCCAAATCAAAAACCAACTAACCAAACAAACATAAAACCCAAACATCTATATCCCACAAATTCAGACAAATGGCTGAAAGTTAATACACTAAATTTAAGTATTTAAGTATTAAGTGTCCCCAACTCTTGGGATTGAGTCCCTTATTTTGATTCACGATGGCTCCTGTAAGCTCCCAAATGCTCACAATGCACATGTGTTCTTTCTGCCACAAATATCATTCCTTGCGTCTCTGCTATCCTGCCTGCATACCTAGGGAGCAAGCGAACACAGTGACATGCCTGTGAACCAGACTTGGGCAATTCCAACCCTGGAGGCTCTCAGCCTGGGAACAGAGTAGGATTTTTGTCTGAGGAGCCGGGACTGAAGAAAGACGACTCTGTGGGTGGTTTCTTAGATCCTTACTGCACGTGGCTTCCAGTCCTGACTCGGACCTGAAATTCTGGCTGACTGACCACGACCAGAGTAAATTTGTCTAAGCAACCAGTCCCCCCACAGGAGCCCATGGTTTATTCGGAGTCTGTTTAATATCTATGAAGCAACACCTGATCCTGTTTATCAGGAAGTATGTTTCAAGGAACGCTTTCTTTCAAAGTTAAGCAAACATCCTGGGCAAGGGGGCCTTAACACCTGCAAACAATGCAGTGAACTTCTCCAGCCTTAAATCTCTCTGCCTGTCCTGAGTCACAATGCCACGGATGTCTGCACAGTGAGCTCACTGAGCTACATCCTGCGTGGGAACCTAAACCTGCCAGGGTGCAGCTCCCTGGGGGAAGAAGACTGTCGCCCCCATAATCCACAGTGGGAAGGAAACAGGTAGTAGATGAGATCACCAGCGCCAATTAGTCAATTAGGGCTTTCCTGGCGGTATTAGCGGCAGCACCAGCCCGTGTTGATCTTCTAACCCCAGCCAAGGGCCAGGGGGCACTGAAGGGTCTCCACGTCCGCCTCCCTCCTGTTTGGGGTTGGGGGTGTCTGTGGCTTTGTGTAGGGCAGCTGTGAGCAGCACTACCCTGAGGCCCGGGCTGACCTTTCTGGCAGAGAAGGGCCAGAAAGCGTTTCCACTAAGTAAGAGCACAGAGTGCCAGAGGAGCCCCGACGCCCCAACTTCCCAAAGCTGACTTTTCTCCCAGGCCCGCCCCAACGCCTACTTCCGCCGATGGGGAGGAACTCAGAGGCCATTTCCGGTTGGTACCGGAAGTTGCCGCCCTGCAGTGTCGGGCCGGAAGTGTCGCGGCGGGGCGGCTGTGGGCCGTGTGCGTCTCGTTGGCCTTCCGGCTTTCCCCGACGCGGGTGCGGCTCTTCGGGCTTTCCGGCGGAAGTGGACCCGTCTGTTTCCTTGTCTCCTCTGAGGTAAGCTTTTACCTCAGCACGCCGCTGATGAAATGGCTCATTTCGAGTTTCTCCACAGAAAAGTGGCCAGGGTCACTTGCCGGGGTGACGCGGGAAAGAGCGGGGCTGATGTCAGGGCGGCCGGCGTGAGTCGCCTGGGGAATGAGGTTCATTTCTGAGGTAAGAAAGAGGCTGGAGCGCGGGAGCGCGCGCGCCTTCCAAGGCGTCTGGAGAATGAGATTTATTTCTGAGGTGAGACGCTGCGGCCTGGGGAATGAGGGTCATTGCTGAGGTAAAGAAGCTGGAGCCACGCGAGCGCTGCCCGAGTCGCCCGGGGGGAATGAAGTAAGAAGCTGCGGCCTGGAGAACGAGGTTCATTTCTGAGGTGGGATGTTAGAGCGCGGGAGCACGCGCCGCCTGAGTCGCTTGGGGGGAGTGAGGTTCATTTCTGAGGTAAGAAGCTGTGGCCTGGGGAATGGGGTTCATTTCTGAAGTAAGAAGTTGGAGCGCGGGAGCGCGCACCACCCAAGGCGTGTGGAGAATGAGGTTCATTTCTGAGGTAAGAGGCTGGAGTGCGGGACCATGCTGCTGCCACGCTGCTGCTGTTCCACAAAGCACCTGTGAACAGGAACGAAAGAACCCTCTGGGTGGAAATGACGGTCCTGCCAAGCCCCCGCCACGAGATCTTCCTCCCTTGATCGGCATATTAGAAAGTACTGTGTTTAGTGGCAGGGCGGTGGCTCAGCTGCCAGAGCACATGCCCAGCAGTGTGTGATGCCTTGAGTCCCATTCAGGCCGCCGGGAGTCGTTCTGGTGGCCCCTGAGCACTGCTGAGCAGAGCATCCGCATCCAGGAGGCGTCCTGGGCCCTGGAGGCCCGCCAGGTGTGACCTTCGGAGCACCAACAGAAAAGATGCCTTATTCTGGATAGACGGTTGTTCATTCATTGGCCCTTGCCTTGTGACCAGCAGCACTGCAACTCATGCTTGAATGGAGCTTATCTAACACACTGTTTTCCCAGTAGAAAAAGCACATTACGCCTCCCACAGAGCTGAGGACATGAGACAGCACTTCAGCCTGATGCTTAGGAGCCATTTCAAGCAGCGCGAGCACAAACCAAAAGCACAAAAGGGCGAACAAAGGAGGCCACTGAATAGGCCGCCCGGAGGATGCTTATTTATGTTATGAGAGCTGAAACAGGCAGAGCGTTCGCCTCGTTCAATCTCAGCTGGAGGGAGCTTGGTGGTGACTCAGGTTTTTCATTGATCTCTACATGTCTGCAGAAGACTCCCGGAGCACTGCAGGTATTAATGTGGGGGTCACACATGAGCTAGCAAATAGGCAACTTTGCAAATATGGAATCTGAGAAGAATGAGATCAAGATGGTGTTAGGATTCAAAGGCCTGGCAACCGTTCTTCTGGGAGAGGATCTGAAAAATGAGTTAGAGTTTGGGGTACGAAGGGGCGTAAAAGAGACTGAAAATACTGGCTGGGGTGTCATTTCCATGTAGCTGAGTCTGTGTAATTGTGTAACTGCCCTGAGCCTGGGGGTCAGATCACCAAGGAACTGTAAGACAGGAAGGAAGAGTCCCAGACACCGAATTCCTCGGGTGCCGTGAGGAAGTGACAGCACAGGACTCTAATACTTCCTGCAAATGGCAAGTAATGCAGAGACTATTTCCGGTTTGATAAGGGAAGTTGCGGCCCAACCATGTCAGACAGGAAGTGTTTGTCGAAGGAGGTCTATGGGGTGTGTTTGTCATGCAGGAAGAGAAGCCAGCAAAGGCAGAAGAGAAGCAGCGAGTTTCAGAACATGCAACGGAGTCCTGGAGGGTACTAAGCAGGCCAAGTGTGTCCCAGGCATGGATCTTTTTTTGTTTTGTTTGTTTTAGGGCCACACCTGGTAGTGTTCAGGGCTTACATCTCTGCTCTGTGTTCAGGTATGGCTCCTGCTGGGCTCAGGGACCCTGGTGAGCTGGGGATTGAGCCCAGGTAGGCGTGGAAAACCTGCTATACTGTCACTCTGAGCAGACCTGTAGAAGTGACCTTCAGGTAGTGGGAGAGACAGATGGAGGTCACTGGTGATTGTGAATGGTTTCCGTGGCATAGGAGAGAAAACTGTAACTAGAGGAGATCAAAGAGCAAATTTGAAGAACAGATGTTCTTTGCAGGAGTTTTGATCTGGGAGCAGGAAAGAAGGTCAAAACAAAGGGATGATGTGGAGCAAGGATTCTTTCCAAGGGGGCTGCTGCAGGTCTCGCCCATGTGTGAGCTGAGGGAAGGGGTCAGAGGGCTGGAATGAGCAATAAAGGACAACTCTAGGGTCACAGCAATAGTACAGCAGGTTAGGTGCTTGCCTTGCACATGGATGAGCTAAGTTCAGCTCCAAGCACTGCATATGGTTCCCTGAGCCCTGTCCTGAACACAAAGTCGAGAGCAAGCCTTCAGCCCTGCTGGGTGTAGCTCAAAAACAAAAACCAAACAAAAAAGATAACTTCAGGTGGTCCTATTGTAGCAACTCTTAGATCCTCAGGAAGATTGTCTGTGGTCCCCGCTGTCATGTTTTCATCCTTGGATGAGAAAAGGAGCCATGGGGCACGTGGGGTATTCTTGAGAATGTGGCAGCACCAGGATGCAGACTTGTGCCTTCTGCTTCTTCAGCCTGTGATTTTAGCTGCTGTTCTGCAATTCAAGAGTCCAGTCTAGTTCCAGCTATTGATTACCTCATATCTGGCAGTCACTGCTCAAGGTTGCACGGGGAGATGGAGGTGATCCTCTTGCCTCTCTCTCTCCCTGTGTCCTGGGAACCATCACACTCCGCTCTCTGGCGAGCCAGGGAGAAAAGCTGTCACTGCAGTTTGAGTGAAACCTGTGGAGTCTGGGTCAGGGCTTATACCTGATCCTCACAGAACGTGTCTCACCTTCGAAAAGGCAGCGAGGGTAGTATTAGAGCACGGGAAATAAAATCCATTCCCGAATCAGGAATTTAATTAATCTTCTCATAAACGTGGCCACCTCTTACTTTGGCCCCGCATGAGGGATTCTGAGAAAATAGCTCCGCTTTCCCCACGATGCACGCAGCTTGGCATCCCTCGGACCCTGTCTTCAGTGGCAGAATAAATCACTTGTTGCTAAACAGAGCAATTTATTCCCCTGACATCTCCGTGGCCCTCTTGGCTTATTTAAAAATATATCAACTAACTTGCCACAGCTGCCATTGCTTTTAATGTGTCTGACACATCCAATTTCAATAGCTCAATGAAAATGGCATCTAATAAAATAAAGAGAGGCAGGAAGAGGAGGAGAGAGAGTTTGTGTAGAGGCAGGCCCTTGGCAAGTCAGCAGCCTGAATGCCCAGGCAGGTGGGGTTTAGGAGGGCGCTGCATGCCAGCCCTTTGGGAAGGTAATTAGACACATGGAAATTCTCTTCTTACAGATTCTCTTCCAAACCATTCATTCTCCTGCAAGTGTTCATTTAGCTAATGGAATCTACCCATTCTCCCAAGCTAATTCACACACAGTAACACCTGCTAGGCTAATACCTCTAATCCTCGTTTCCATGAAAATATTCATTCAGGAATGCAGTCATATGATTGAACAAAGTGAAGAATTCGGGAATGTTTGGTGTTTGGCCTCCACAGAGTTCCTCAGATGCAGTCTGATGAGTCACTGGGCAGCAGGAGAAAGTGCAGGATGTCAGGAATGCATGAGACTGGCTCAGGCTTCTGGGGGAGTGGGCCACAGACTGTGGTGGGAGGTAGTGGTTCTGTGTGAGCAATGCTGCTAGGTGGTAGCTGAGACCACTAGCTTCAGTGCCCATCTGGAAAGTTGCAAGGATGTGAAATAGGATGTTGGTAGGAGTGCTGGGAGAATTAAAGACATAAAAGCGTTGCAAGTATTAGATCTAAATTGTAATAACCAAACTTAAAAGTGTGCCTGTTAGGGTTAGAGAGAGTAGAGTGGGTAGAATGTTGCCTTGCATACAGCTTACCTAGGTTTGATCCCTGGCACTGCATCTGACCCCCCGAACCCACCAGGAGTAATTTCTGAGGGTAGAGCCAGGAGTAACGTTGGAGCACTGCTGGATGTGCTAAAAATAATGTGCCTGTTGAGCAGACAAACTGGCGGACGAGAAGGAACCTGGGAGGGAAGACACTGGTAGTGGATCGGTGTTAGAACAGTGAACTCCTGCAACACAACTCTGAGTAACTATGGAAATCATGGTGCCTTGGTCCTTCATAAAAAAATAAAGACATCAAAAAAGAATTCAGAATCACATCTCAAAGGCCTGTGATGTTTGATACAAATTCTGGTTCTTTACTGAAGTCAGATTTTAGGGCATTTGCTGCATCTCCCTTTCCAGTGTTTATATGAACATCTACTTTCCATCCTGAAAGTCTCTGTCCCACTTTCTAGCCTTGAAAACAAGTTGTCAGGATCACAAAGGCAATGTTTTGCTCGGCATTGGCAAGGCTATTGTAATTCCTCAAAATCAACAATTCACACATGTATCCAATGTTACGGGCTGGAGCGATAGCATAGCAGTAGGGCGTTTGCCTTGCAAGCCGCCCCTCTCAGAGAGCCGGCAAGCTACCAAGAGTATTTCACCCACACGGCAAAGCCTGGCAGGCTACCCGTGATGTATTCGATACACCAAACACAGTAACAAGTGTCACAATGGAGATGTTACTGGGCCCACAAGAGCAAATTGATGAACAATGGGGGGACAGTACTACAGTGCTACCCAATGTTAGGAATTTTCTCTTCCTTCTTCTGTGTATCTTCTCTCTCCAATTGGAACCTTAAGATAATTTCAGGGGTGGGGGTGGGGTTTTATTGGGGTTCTTCGTGGTAAAAAAATAAGCATTGGTAAAGGGAAAGGTGTTCGATATTTGCATGACTGAGACCTAAACCTGAAAACTTTGTGACTTTTCCCACAGTGATTCAATAAATAAATAAATAAATAATAATAAAAAAATTAATATGTGAAAAAAAATAATCTCAACAGCTCTCCTCTGTTGATTCATCAAAAGCCCTGCCCCTCTGTCTCCTTGGCATCACTCAGTCCCACGACTTCATCAGGCTGCTCTCGGTGGATCTTTGCAAGTACTTCTTGCTGAACTGATCTTCCTGTTGGCTGCCTCTTCCTCATTCTGCACCTAGTTATATTTCTAAAGCGCGGTCCAGTCTTGTTCTGCCTGCTCTGGGGGAACGTGTGGACTGCCTGCGTCACTCTTAGGTATGGGAACCTGGAACAGCGTTCTCATGTGGCCCTTGCTGCCTCTTCATGGCACCCCCAGTCACTGTGACTTTGCCCACTCACAAACACAGTTTCTTTATTCTCTCTTTGCTGGCCTTCACTGTGCCGGTGACATCCAGTGCCCAGTCTCCCAAGCTTTTTCCCCCAGCCACTTCTTCTTATTCCGGGTTTAAGTCATCTCAACGCTTTAGAGAGAGCGTTTCCTTAGAGTTTCCATGGCACCTTCTCTGCTTTGACCATTACCTGCATTGTATTGAAATACATAGGAGCCCATCTTACCCTGAAATGTGAACTCTTCCAGAGGAACAGCCATATTTGATCTCTCTTGTGTCTTCCAGGCCTAGCACAATGCCTGGGACAGATTCTGACCTGGCCAGGTGTTGGCTAAACAATGTGGGAAGAGTAAGAGCTTGTCTGCACCACCTCTGTTTGTTCCCTCAGGAATTTGTTCTGGGTTTTTGTCTTCAGCTCTCCCTCTGCCTCCCCTTCCTGTTTCTGCCTCCCCTCACCTATTCTGCCCTCCTGCTCTGCTCCCATCTCCTACTGGCTGCCACATATCCTCTGTCTTCCACACTGTCTCCAGAGCACAAGTGGTGGGTGCGACACAGGATGGGTGTGGCAATCAATCAAATTGCCTATATCTTTCAGTCTTTGGGACGTTTGGCAAATAAGTCTATTTACCTGTGATTCAGTCCCCTCATTTTTTTAACTGGAGATTATTTTATTTCATTTTTTACCATTTTAATTGAGGCCCCAGGATTTATAATACTGCTAATCAAACTTTCCAGGTGTCCATAATTCCACACCCGGCCTAGCAGCAGCAGAGAGCCCACCTCCCTCCTTGGTGTCCTCTATCTCCTCCTAGATGAGCTCGATTCTGTAGACAGATATCTGAACTGGAGATTATTTTATTACTTCCCGGTGGGAGGGTTTAAGGAGTTACAGCCCATGCAGCACCTATTGATCTTAGTGTCTACTTAGGGCAAGTTGGCTCAAGTAGAGATGCAGTGCTGGAGAATGCTACTGAAGGGCGTGAGGCTCTGTCATCTGCCTCGCTTACACACTCTTCATGAGGTGTCTGTGGGGCAACACATCTTCATGCTGTTAGGTCCTTTTAAGGCCTGCCTTGTCCTTTCATCTATCTTTATTCCCTGCCTGCCATTGTCTCCTAGACCAAGTGGATACTCAGGGCATGAAACCCCTTCGGGACCTTTCACTGACCCTTAGCCAATGGGATGATCTTATGGGAAACAGCAGGGCCCTCGATCACTTCTGCCTTCCTGGCCATGTCCTTTGACACAGTGCATTCTGGAGTCATCTGCCACTTTATTCCCTCATCCTCCATACACAGCACAACTGCTCTTATTACGGAAAGTGCCACCCCCTTGTGTGGGAGGGCCACCTGCCAGCATGGGGCCATCCCAGAGCCCTCTGAGCACCATTCAAAGGCTCAGATGGTGAAGTTGCTGAGTCTGTCTCAGCCCTGGGCAGTAAAACCCATGCCTTTATTATATGGCTATCTACATGGCAGTCCCACGGCACTGCTGGGGCCCTTCAGACCCAGAAAAAGGAGAAGAGAGTTCTCTTGGGCAGAAGACCTTTGTCTCCACTCTCACTTTCCCCTTCTTGCTCCAAGGGGTTGATGCGTACACTTGACTAGGAGCACTAATCCTTCCATGCTGGTTCTGAATTCTCATAACTTAGATCTGAGGCAGTGCATTCTTTTTCATTCCATGTTTATGGGCACCCTGATGCCCAGTAGGCATTGCTCACTTCAGCAACCATCAGTCCTCAAGACACTTTTCTTCTTCTCCATACCCATCGTACTTTCTAGTGTAGGCTGAAAGTTGTGACTGCGTGCAGAGTGGGAAAATTTGCTGGGGGTGGATCAGGAAGGGGGAAGTTGGCAGGGAAGCGTGAACTAGATCAGAGGTACCCAAACTTATTTGGCCTACCACCCTCTTTTTTCTTTGTACGTGATCACCCCAATTTCTCCCAAAGCTACTTCTGCCCCCTAGAATCCTTCCAGCACCCTTGTCCCATAGGGGGTGGTAACCTCCATGTTAGGAAACCAGCAACTGTTTCTCAATCAGAGGTGCTATTGCCCCCTGCGCACCCTCAGGTATTCCAAGGGGGCCACAAGTGAAGATTCTCTACATTAGGAGCCACGACAGAAGTTATGGGGGCCAACCAGTATGATGTGGTGGTGGTGGGAGACAACAAGGAGGAAAGCAGGTTGGAAGGTGACTGGCAGGATCAACACTGAACTAGGACAGTTCTCGGGTAAACGGGTCTGGACGCCTGGTCTGGAATTAGGGACAAACTGAGGGAGAGTCACAACTGTCTTTTTGTTTCATATCTGATTCTGTCTCCAGACTAGTTCTACAGGGGAATGTCTAGCAAGGAGGCTATACTGACATATACAAGAGTTTTCACTTTCTTCTGTATCCTCCATGTTTATCCACCATTCCTGGCTCGCAACTCCTCAAAGCTTTGGGATTTCTGATAAAAGTGTCTCTAGTTGTTAACGAGGTGACTACTTTTGGAAAGCTCCAGAGCTTGGGAATTGGCTGCCAGAAAAAGCAGAGGAGAGGTTTGCAGCTACCAGACCTGACCCACAGGCCCCACCTCCTTGTCAGTTTTGCTGTCAACACCCTGAGTCAATCATTCATGTCCATCTAATGAGGCTCTCTACAGGGTGTCCAGAGAGCTTGCTCATTGGGGGTGCCAGAGAGAGTCACGTGACATCTTACCAGATCCCAAGTTCCATGAGGTCAGAAGCTCTTCAACCTGTTTCTGTTCCTCTGGCTGCTGATCTGTATCCTTGATGATCTTATGCAATGAATGAATCAGCTAGTGAGAAAATACCCCTTCCTGAGTCCTGTGGACCTGTTTGGCCCCTCTGGGCCTCTGATTTGTAAGCAGCCAGTCAAAAGCCCAGGATCACAGCTGGCATCTCAGGGGGAGGGTCACGATGATTGCAAATTGTTTGTGAGACCTTCATACTGTCACATTGGAACTGGGTCCAGAGCCCTAGACAGCACCTGATGTGGCCTAAGGAGGCTTTGCTCAGTTTCAATATTGGTCTGACGTGTGTGGCTGTGGTATTTTGTTTTTATGTCAGGTGGAGGGACTCTAGTTTTTATTTGCTGTCCGACTAGAAAGAAAGGTGGGGGTAGACAGAGATCAGATCTCTAGGCCACGAGTGTATCTGATTCAGAATTTCCCCATCTTCTATTTTTTAATTTTTTAAAAAATAAATCACCATGAATAACAGTTACAAAATTATTCGTTATTGTGTTTTATTCATATCAGGTTCCAACACCCAACACCCATCCCTTCACCAATGTAGATCTCCCACCACCAATGTCCCCAATTTCCCTCCTCTATCCCACACCCCCAGTGTGTCCCCCTCTTACCATTATGGTTTGCCGTACGGGTTCTACAAGGTTATATGTATATCTTTATGCCTACTTTCAGCACTCAATTCTGTCCAGAGTGGTAATTTCCAACTGTCATTGTCATAGTGGTCCCTTATCGATCCTAACTGCCCTCTCTCCCTTCCCCTAACTTGTGACAAGCTTCTAACCATGGGCCAACCCTCCAGGCCCTCATTTCTATTGTCCTTGGGTAATAGTCTCACACTGTGCTTTTTATATCCCACAAATGAGTGCAGTGATTCTATGTCTGTTCCTCTCCTTCTAACTCATTCACTCAGCATGATACTCTCCATGTCCAGTCAACTGGATAAAGAAACTATGGTACATCTACACAATGGAATACTATGCAACCCCCAAGAAGAATGAAATTTGCTTATAAATTTTCCCATCTTTTAAAACTCTCTTCATCCTTGACTTCTCATTATTTGTTTCTGTTGTCATTTTAGAGGTCTGATTTTTCTTTATACATTTTCTTTTTGAGTGTGTTGGGGAGGAGGGGACGATTATTCCTTTTGCTAGATTTTTCTCTGGAGATGGAGCTTGGTCATCATCGTAGTCTCTGTGTGTCTCTTCCCTGGGGTTCACTGCTAGCTGTATGTCTTAATGACTGTAATCTCTTTTTCCTGTACCCCCCCCCAAGTCTTATGTACTCCAAACCTATATGTTCAGCCATCTAATTGGTTATTTCTTGCTTTGTCTTTTAAAAATGGATAAGTGAATGTGTCCCATAATAAACTCATCATACCCCTTCTTCCTCCTCCACTACTGCCTGCCTCTTGGAAAGCACCATTTCCTCCACCATCAGCCAGAAGCCTAGGAATAATTCTGGCCCCTCCCCCTTTTCTTTTGACCTCCCCCCCCCCCACTCTGTAGCAGTACCTCCGAAGACTCTTGGCCAGCCCTCTTCCTGTCTCTTGTGTGTAGTCCTCGAATAGAATGCCCATCGTCCTTGCCTGCCCTTCTGTAACATTTCTGAAATAATAAACAGTAAACAAACACGGTGAAATGAGTGTGCACCTACAGAGCTAGAGTTTATTTAAAATGTGAAGGTTTCACTTTCCATGAATGACTGACTGTGCTGTTCTAGATTTCTGTCACTATTTCTTTTGGAGCTAAACTTGGAGTCCTCACACTTAAAATTCATCAGAACAGGTTTGCTCATTGTTCCAGTTCTGACATGATTGTTGTACTGTTACCCATCGTGCTTGCTCTTCTTCCCAACTCTTGATCATCTCCATGTTGTAGCATTTCTTTATTCCAGACTTAAAGAAATGTTGGTGGGGGGGGGAGGACAAAAATATAAGAAAGATCAAGGATTCTTTGCTCTAATCTCACATTAAGTGAAATTATTCTTGTTCACATCTTTGTTGGACTCTTCTCCTAACTTCTCCTAATCCAGGACACATTCTCCTAACTTGTCCACAGAAAAAATATGCAACTTTTCTGAAGCATCTTACAGAAACAGTTATAAAAACAGTAGTTATGTATTTATGATATTCACTTTTCTTCAATTTCAGTGATCCATAAAAATGTAAATGAGTTTGGGCATATTTGTCAGGAAATACTTGCTTGATTTAATTCAGCTTTCCAGGATTTTTTTATGTGTTTCTTTTTGGCTTTGGGGGTCACACCCATTGGTGCTCAGGGCTTACTCCTGTCTTTGCACTCAGGGATCACTTCTGGTGGACTTGGGGACCATATGGGATGCCAAGGATGAAACCCGGGTTGATCACGTGCAAAGTAAGCACCCTACCTGCTGTACTGTCTCTCTCCAGTCCTCAACTTTGTTTTAAGAATGTTTTAGAACAGGGCTGCAGTGATAGCACTTGCCTTGCACATGGCCAACCCAGGCTTGATCCCTGGCATTCCATATGGTCCCCTGAGCCCACCAGGTGTGATTTTTGAGCACAGAGCCAAGAGTAAGTTGAATACCACTGGAATGTGACCCTTGAATAAACAAAAAGTTTTAGGGTGGAGAGAGAGGACAGTGGATAAAGTATTTGCCTTTGCAGGTTCAGTTCCATGACATGATCACATAAGCACTGGAGAGTGTGGTCCTAATAAAGGAAAAAAAGAAAAATGTGCTTAGACTAAAGCAACTGAAAATAAGTATCATCTTTTAAAAGGGGAAGTGTATGATCCTGAAGTCAAAATACCACAAGTCCCATGGTGTATTCGGTTATAGCCCTTTTGAGAAGCAGACTGGTACCGTAGTTACTAGTACACATGTTTGCATCCAGATATTGCTTTCTTTTACATCTGTCCTATCCGCTGTCCTCCCGTTGTTCATCGATTTGCTCGAGCAGGCCCAGTAACATTTCCATTGTGAGACTTCTTGTTACTGTATTTGGCATATTGAATACTCTCGGTAGCTTGCCAGGCTCTCCGAGAGGGGCAGAGGAATCGAACCCGGTTTGGCTGGGCTGACTGCGTGCAAGGCAAACGCCCTATCGCTGTGCTATCGCTCCAGCCCTCTTTTACATACGCCTCATATATTTCATAACATTTCATCTTATGGTCCAGTCACATGTTTTTAAACTTACCCAAATTACTGGAGTTTGGACTGAGATCACTGTTGAATTATGCTGACTTTTCGCCCATGTAACTTTTAAAAAATATTTTCTTCAGATCAGTAAATCCCAGGAGTTGTATCTTTGGGTGAGTTTTCTGGCATTTCGTGTGGATGCCTAGATTCGTTAAGACTGACTGAAGCATGCAGTAACATATGATCACACCCCAGTAGTTAATGACCACCGAATAAAGCAGGGGTGTGTAGGGCGGGGGCAGGGTGGGGGTGGGCGACAAGCCTTATATTCTGTGGCCTAACACCGCTGTTGATTCCTCACCAAGGCCACGTGTGCTGTCTCATTCCTGTCAAGGCTCTCCAGGGGAGTTTCTTTGGAAGAGGCTGCTTGGGGGTCCAGGTCTGTTCTTGGGCCTTCCTGATTCAAGTGGGAGGCCACGGCCTGCATGTCATGCGGGCCCTGGGCCGTCTCAGCTTGTTGATCACACTCACAATGCTTTGACTGGAACAAGCCGTTTCCGCTCAGCTACTGTGGGCACCAGCCAGCATGTCTTCTGTGTGAGCAGAAGGAAAGGGTGTGTGGCTGTCGGCCACATGAAGGCCCGTCCTGCAGAGTGGCTTTGTCGGTATGGTTCCACGAGTCCCAGAATCCCTTTGAGGGTTATAAATTCCCATGGACCACAGGAGGGATTCTCTTCCCTTCCTTTCATTTCATGAAGAAGATAAGCTTGGACTAGTACAGTCTTATCGTTTCATGCCTCAGCGCTGTTCCCCATGCCCAGCACGAGTGCCTGGATCCCAGTGTTGCTGCCCCGGGATCCCCCACCCCAGCTCCTGCTTCTGTGGACCGTGCGTCAGGGTTGTGACCATTGGCAATTGCCCAGTCCCTGGCGTTGTTTCCTTCTACTCCGCAAGTGAATCATGGGAGCATCTTTATGGGCTCAGGAAGGTGGAAGCGAACTGGCAGCCATTGTCGGCAGAAGTAGGTGGCGCCTTTTCCTTCCAGGCCCACAGTGGAGGTGCGAGCAGCCGCTGGCCACGTCGGGCCAGTTCCCCTGGGCACACATGCTGCTCCATGTGAAAGGTGCTCTTTGGAGGTCACAGGGGCTATGCAGGTGGGAGGGGGCACAGGCCAGCAGCAAATTTTAGTGGGTCTAATGGGTTCCTGTCTGCTCGCCCTCCGTCCTCTACAGCTTTTCTTCCTGACGGCCAGCTCACTGACTTAGTGACCCCAGGCCCACCGAAGCAGACACAGCAAACCAGCTATCCATGGCATTCATCACAGCTCTCCACCACAGCGGCCCACTCAGATTCCTAAAATAGATCCCTCACTCCATGTGCCCACCGTGATTCTGCCTCCTTGATAAAGCCCCAGCTGATAGTCGTACATTAAAATTTGGGTAGAAAGCAAGGTCACATTTTAAGGTATTGTGGCTGTATAACTTTTGACAGAGCGACTGAGAAGACCAGGGTCACAAAGCAGCATTTGATCCACACTGAAAGAGAAGGTACAGCTGATGGGGTACCGAAAGGCAGGTTGTCGGAAGTGGAGACAACGATAAAACAGAACTCAAAGCACAGCCCTTAGATCAGGGAGCGACCCCCAAAGCTTTTCTCCTGCAAACAGATTCGAGGGGAGGGAGGGGAGCTTTGAAAGGATGCAGGAGAAGGTGCTCCAGGGAGGAAGCTCGGGCTGGACTGGTTACCCCCAAGAGGTGGAGTTCAAAGGGACAGGCTGGGGGAATCCGCACCGAAGGGAGAAAACCCAGGATTTTCTGTTCAATTGAACCGAACTGAATTCAACAAGGAATCTGCGTTTCTCTGAAAGTTGCCGGTGCATCAGATCTGGCCTGGGCCCCCTCTGAGTGACGGGCGTCAGTGGGAAGGCCGAGTGCCCCAGATTGGTGGCTGCGGTTGTGCTCGAAGACTTCCTCCGAGCCCCGTGGTGCCCGGCCCACGCGGGTAACTCTCGGGCAGCCTAGCGCACGCCCACATGTGCCCTCTGCCCTGTACTCAACTTGAGGTTTCTCCCTCCAACCTTTCCTCTGATTCTCAAACCAAGCAAAGCAACTCTTGCCCCACTGCAAGGAACTATGACGCCCCACTCCCGTCTCCCGGAAATGCCCACAGGAGCCAAAAAGCCAGGTTTACTCCTGATCACAGCTGTCCTGGGGCAGGTATCACCTTCAGGGTCCACTGTCACTGGGAACTCTGGGGATGAAGGACCAGGAGGATGATACCGAGTGCCTGCTGAGCCCATGCTAGGCAGGTACCATGGCACACCCAGAAGTGTTGGTCGGCCGAGGGATCTTCTGTCTCCCAGAGTGGGCCGCATGCTCAGTATTGGTGACTGTCCTCGTGTCTGGATCGTCAGCTCTCGCTTTGTAAACTAGCAAAACAATGACTTCCCTAGCAAGGGGAGACACATCAAAGTTTGGGGGGCAACTGAAATCCCAGCTCTGGGTATGGAATGTCTCCTTAGTATTTGGGGGGTGTCTGCTTTCAGCTGCTCCAACTATTTCTCACCGAAGTCCCCTCAGCGATAGGGCGTTTGCCTTGCGCGAGGCTGGCCCAGCCAAGCCGGGTTCGATTCCTCCACCCCTCTCGGAGAGCCCGGCAAGCTACCGAGAGTATCTCGCCCACATAGCAAAGCCTGGCAAGCTCCCCGTGATGTATTCGATATGCCAAACACAGTAACAACAAGTCTCACCATGGAGATGTTACTGGGACCGCACGAGCAAATCGATGAAGAATGAGAGGATAAGTGCTACATGCCCCCATCCTACCAGTTGACCCCCTCATCTTATGCTGTGGTCCCCCACTTACATGATTTTCACCTTTACCCCCCTGGAATATCCTGGGCACCCGCCATGGCTGAGAAATGCGGTTTTAGGGCCCAAATTTCCTTCCACGTGAGACAGCTTCTCTCCTCTCCAGTAGCCGACTTCCTCAACAAAACCAGTTTACCCAAAACACAAAGACACAGCTCATCTGATAGTAACGAACCTCCTTCTCTGATCTCGTCATTCTGTTGGACCCGTGTCTGCTGAGGCAAACCTAGACCCTCAGCAACAGGGGAACAGGGCTCCTGGCCGGGCTGGGTTATCAGTTATTCACCTCTCGAATGTTCCGGCTGAAATTTTTTCTCCAGATTTCTCAAGTTCACAAGCATCTTCATTTCTCTGTTGGCTTTTGGTTGTCTGGTTTGCTCCTACCAGGGGCAGCTTTGTCAACAAGTTTTTTCAGTCATCTAATGAATGGCCGAGGCATTTCCAAAACATGGGGCTCGGCTATCAGAAAGCTCCTCCCCCTCCCCAAAGGTGCCCCTCCCACTCCAGCCCTGCTGAGGGCGCATGGTGCTTCCCACAGGTGCCCCCCCCCCCCCACCGGCCCATGTCTCTCCTGTAGCACTGACCCACTGCATGGAGTAGCCTGGCACCCTGCCTGGGTCTCCACGTGCTTCCTGGCCTCTGTCAATCTGAGTGTCTGTCTTAGGTCATGCTTAGATCAGTAGATGTACATGTGTTAGAACCGAGGGAAAGCCCGTCTGCTCATCCTGCACTCTGAGTGAGGTTTCCACCTTCCGTGCTGATTCCAAGGTGGCATTCCCCTCCCAGCTGGGGGTGGCCCTCTGCTACCTTAGTGGTCAGATGGGGGGACGGAAGGAACACAAGAGTCAGTGTGGACTGAGAAGATGGACAGAAATGTCTTCTGATGGATTAGTGACATCCCTGTTAGTATCCACAATCCACTCAGAATCACGTCCTTGTCACCAACAGAAAAACTTTAATGTGCATGAAAAAAACTCTTCTGAAATATATAGAGGGGTGGAAAAAAATAAAATTTAAACATACAGTTTATCTATTAGTCTTATCGTCTTATAGGATACAAACATTTTTCACCTAAAATGGTATTTTAATTTAGGAAGCATTCAACTCTTGAATGTCAGGATTTATCTGGTAGAGGAATAAAAATTACATTCAGCAGAAACTGATACTTTTAAACCAATATGGATTTTAATAATAGGAAAAATTTCCCTTTACATCAGAATCAACAATGATTGCATTTATTGTAACATCACTATATAAATATGAGGATGTTAATTGACACCTCAATCAAATATTCCAGTTGCATTAACAGACATATATAAATTCATACCAAATGACAAGCTTCCCCATTATTCTCCAGCAGGAACCTGACAGCCTGGAAAGTGCTCTTTACAAAAAAAAAAAAAGGTTGTTGCTGTTTGCTTATTTTTATTCTGCTTTATAATCCTTAAGTATCTAGGTAGTAAAGAGAGCAGCAGGAGCTGGGGGCGTTTCCATGGTGAGTAAGCCCCAGATGAGCCTCTGTCCCATCTTGGGCTGCTTCCTGAGAGGACTTAGCTGTGAGGCACCTCAGGCAGGGTGAGGGGGCAGTGAGTCCTGCGTGCTGGCCCATGGCTTACTCTGCAGGGGAGCGGCCAGCCAGGGTCAGCAGAAACCTACCCGCCCTGTGTCAAGTGTGGCCAGCATCTCCTACCATCTTTCTTTCCTGGCTCTGCGGTCGGGCATCACCTGCTCCTGCCGGGGCCGGGCTGGACCTCCACACTGGGCCCATGCAGGGCAAGTGCCGTATTTGCAGTGCTTTGGCTCTAGCACTGACACCGACGGCAGGGGTGGGGGTTGGGGGGGGAGGGCTTGTATTTAAAGAAGTTTCTGCTGTTGGTCTACTGGCAGATCGTCAAACTGTTCCTAGCAAATAGCGTGATCTGAGATTTAAATGAGGAACACAGGTGCCCGAGTGACTGTGGGATTTCCCTTACAGTCCTTGAATTCCTACGGGTTCTGCGTTCCATGCTGCAGGCAGTGGCAGATCCCAGTTTCTCAGTATTCGGGGCTCAGGGTCCTTCAGCCACTGCTGTGCAGCAGGTCCAACAGAATTCTTTGCTTGGGAAAAGGAATGGGGTTCCCCAGACGACTCCTTGGGAAGTCTTGTTGCTCTGGGTTTCAGCACTCTGCTGTCAGCCTGGGAAAGCTTCGTCTGAGTAGCGCTTGGAACTGTTTTTTGACAAATTCTACAGGACTCCCCTTGTGTGCTCTGATGCTCCGACCCCTGGGGGTATGGGACCCCGCAGCCCCCAGCATGCAGCATTGAGTGCCAGAGGGCTCCTTGACACAGTGTCACTTGCCGCCAACAAGGAAGCGGTCCTGTGACAGCTGCTGTTTGGAAGTTGGATTGTTGCCTTTGCGTCGATCGCTTTCAGTCTTTGCAGTTACTCTCCTGGTCAGAATTGGCCACCTGAGTATAAGCCCCGCCCGTGTCATGCACGAACCCGGGGTGTCAGGATTGAAAGAAACTCCAGCCAGCGCGGGACTCCATGGCCGGATAAATGTTGGGGTCCTGCTCCGCCTGAACTCCCCCCCGCCCCCTCCCCTGCTGGTCCCTGCCACCCTTTCCAGTCGGGGTCTTCACGCGGCCTTGGAGAGGCCAGGCACCTGCTTCCTCGAGGCTGAATTTCAAGCCGGGGCTTCTCAGCCCGGGGGAAACAGTCGGAAATTGTTCTCTGGGCTCACCCGACGCCCGGGCGCGCGGTTGTTTTGAAGTTCCCAACAATAGGCGCCGTTCACTCCGGGCTGTGCTGCGTCCCGGGCGGGCAGGCGGGCGGGCGTCCGCGCTCAGTGTGGAGGTGGCACGTGATGGTTCACATGATGCGGGCTGGACCCCAGAAAGCCCAGCCGCTGCTTGTTCTTCCTTTGCTCTGTCATCTGGGGGCCGAGAGAGGAGAGGAGGTGAGCTCAGGGTTCCCCACACCCGCCGTGGGCCCGGCCTCTGCAGATGCATCGGTGGGAGCATTTGCCTGGGACAAGCGAGCAGCTGGACCCAGCACGCGGCTCTGGGCTCCCCGCGCGGTGGTCAGCGAGCCCGAGGGGTGGTTCTGCGCCGAGCTGGCGGCTACTAATGACGAACTGCCTTGCCAGGGGTTCAGTAATTGCTACAGAGGCAGCAAAGCGCCCTGCCAGTCAGCCGCGCCCAGAGGCCCCGGGCACAGCTGCTTGCTCCTTCCTCCGCTTCCTCAGAAAGGGGCAGCACACCGAGTGGGTGGCGAGGGACGACAGGTCTTTTGAGGCTTCTGCCGTGGCACCCACCCACGGGGTGCCCCAGTCTTGCCCCTGGGAGTTGCCAGGGGTGTGGGTGAGTGGCGCCGCCCAGCCTGTCCCCCCACCCCGCCCCGAGGCACCAACCTGCTCCTTCAGCTCGGCCAGCTGCCCCGACAGCTGCCTGACCAGGCTCATGGTGGACTCGAGCTTCTCCTGCAGGTTGCGGATCTCGTTCTGCTCACTGTCGCCCTCGCCGCTCACCAGGGACATGGCGCGCATCCGGGGGAACCAGTCCAAGTTCTTCTCCTGCAAGCACAGAAGAGGGCCACCCCTGTATCTCAGTCACAGGCCAATTCCGCCTGGGGGGTGGGGGTGGACGGCGGCAGGAGGTGCGGCTCTGGGGCCTTCCTGCAGGGCTCTGCCGGAGGCCACAGCCTGGGATGCCGAAGTTGGGGGAGCAAAGTACCCTGGCCCCAGCACACAGGTGGTCCCGGGCGTGCCTCAGTCCTGCCACCTCCGCAGGGGTCACTTCTCACTTCCCCAAGACAGGCCCAGCCCTGCCCAGGGCAGCGGGAAGTGGGAGGGCATGGCCTGGGGGGGGGGCGGTGAAGGGTCACCGACTTCCCCTGAGGGCAATCGTTGGTACTACTTCTGTTTTTTGTTTTTTGGGGTTTTTTTTTTTGTTTTTTTGAGGCAAAGTGTGTGTGTGTGAGAGTGTGAAGATGTGTGTGGATGTATGAGTCTGAGTGTGTGTCTGCGAGTATGCAAATAGGTGTGTGGTAGTGTGACTCTGTGGTAGTATGTGTGTATGTTAATGTGTGAGTGTGTGTGTGAATGTGTGTGTTAGTGTGAGAGTACATGTGTGTCAGTGTGTGCGGTAGCATGAGAGTTTGTGTGTGTAGTAATGTGAGAGTATGTATGTGGTCGTGTGAGAGTATAGTATGTATGTGGTAGTGTGCTGGTCTCCTGTCAAACCCCAGACAGCTTAACTGAGTGTGCTGTGCGTTAACTTTCTGGTACCCTTTCTGGCTGGAAAACAAAAAAGGATCCTTAATTAAATGTCACAATATTCTCCAGGATACTCTCGGTAGTATCCTGCCTGCACAGCAGAGCCTGGCAAGCTCCCATGGCGTAGTCAATATGCCAAAAACAGTAACAATAATATGTCTCATTCCCTTGACCCTTAAAGACCCCCCAATGGGGCACCATTGGGGAGGACAAGTAAGGAGAGGCTGTTAAAATCTCAGGGCTAGGATGAATGCAGACATTACTGGTGCCCGCTTGAGCAAATCGATGAATAACGGGGATGAAAGTGATACAGTGAAATAAAAATATATCCTTGCAGCAGCAAATCTAGATTGTTAAGTAGTCTAAAAGAGACTGGGCAAAGGACAAAGGAAAAATCACATATTATTATGAAATTCAAGGATAAGGAAGGATCACATCAAGAGAATATATGAGAACATTGAACTTTACTGCCAGGGATCCTGTGAATAGTGAATAGTGATAAAATAGGAAAGCAAAATATGATTTTAAAAATAACTCTGAAGAGGTCTGACACTAAGATTAAGCAAACATTTTCAGATCAGAGAAAGTACAAGTTTGAACTAGAAGATTGTGGGACAATCTTTATTTTGTTTATTCACTTATTTTTTAAGTGAATTACTGTGAGATACAATTGCAGAGTTGTTCATGACTGGGTTCAGTCATACAGTGTTTTAACACCTGTCCCTTCAGCAGTGTACATTTCCCACCACCAGTGTTGAGAGTTACCCTCCCTTCTCCCCTCTCCCCTTGCTCTCTCTCTCTTTATCTCTCTCTCTCTCTCCCTCCATTTCTCTCTTTCCTTTTGGGCATTATGGATTGCAATATAGATACTGAAAGGTTATCATGCATAACATTTATCTACTTTAAACACTTAGTTCTTATGTGGGAAAATTTTTCTGATTCATTCTTCTATCATTAGAAATTTATATTCCTCAATAACTGAATCAAATATATCATTTTCTTTTCCTATTGACTTTTCAATATTTTATAAAAAATAATTCATGTGTAGTATAGTATGAGTATGAAAATTATTACTTTTATAGTTCAGCTATTTAGATGATCAAAAATTTTGTTGAAATCGTTCTCATTAAATACTACACATTAATTATTCAATTATATATTATTTATCACTGTATTAAATATTTTAGGCCGGCTGCGATAGCACAGCGGTAGGGCGTTTGCCTTGCACGCAGCCAACATGGCCAACCCGAGTTCGATTCCT
>JAOXYA010000005.1:6097314-6111312 GCA_028565675.1 Sorex palustris | reverse complement strand
AGGAATCGAACTCGGGTCGGCCATGTTGGCTGCGTGCAAGGCAAACACCCTACCACTGTGCTATCGCTCCAGCCCTATGAAATTATATATATATGAATATATATTTATGAGATATATAAGTATAAATACTATACAAAATAACTTTATATTATATGGGCTGGCTCTAGCACAACGAGTAGGGCATTTGCCTTGCACGCAGCCAACCAGGGTTCAATTCCTCCATCCCTGTCAGAGAGCCCGGCAAGCTACCGAGAGTATCCTGCCCGCATAGCAGAGCCAGGCAAGCTACCCTAGATGTAATCAATATGCCAAAAACAGTAACAAGAAGTCCCACAATGGAGAATTTACTGGTGCCTGCTTGAGGAAATCAATAAACAACGGGAGGACAGTGCTACTTTACAAAATGGAATATTTTAAAAGCCCTTAAAAATTAAATGTTGCTACACATACAGTTCTGGAACTATTTTAACTTTTTAAAATCTTGTTCTAAACTGAAAAACAATAAAGTTTACAATAACATTATATTTAAAAATTCTCTAAAATGCACATTAAATATAACCAGTGATGAGTCCATTAAAGCAATATTTCATGTGGCTTTTACTTCTGCTATGCAAAAATAATTGTGTCATATGATTGCATATTTGTGTTTTCTGTACTAAGGTCTATGATATTTTCATTGACTAAATTATTGAATAGATAGATGGTCCAAAACTGGAGTTGAAAAAATAGCTCAAAGGTCTGAGTTCGTTTTCAAGCAGGAGGCCTGAATTTGATTACCATCACTGCATCATACCCCTAGCAACAAAGGGAACGACCTGCGAAAACTGGACCAGCAGTAGCACCTCCCCCCATGTTCAAAAATTTAAATATATAAATAATGTAAAACTACCTTTTCTTTCTATTGACTTAAAGGTGTAAATTCTCTAAATAGAATGTGAGAAATTCAAGTGATATAGTATTCAGTTCATATTTCAAGGAGATAGACCAGTCAAAAGGTTTTAATTAAAAATGCTTTACAAGTGTTATACAAATAAACTGTAAAGGATCACAATAGTCTCAATATAAAAAAAATCACAGTCACGGTCATGGTTCTCCCGTTGTTCATCGATTTGCTCGAGCAGGCCCAGTAACGTCTCCATCATGAGACTTCTTGTTACTGTGTTTGGCATATTGACTACGTCACGGGTAGCTTGCAGAGTCTATTTTATTTTATTTTTGCTGCAGCGCTAGGGATTCATATGATACTGTATCATTACAAATACCATGTAAGTCCTGGCAATGCCGCTGCCCCCACCTCTGCGTGGGCTCCTGACTCCTTCCCGCCTCTTCCCTGGGGAGTGTCACATTTTTCAGAGTCTAGAGTTCTTTTCATCACTTGTCTGTTTGCGTTGGTTCTTCCGACTCCTCTTCTGAGAGCAGCCACCTGTCGTCGTCTGCAACTTTCTATTTCTCTTACAGTATCTCTCGGCTGCCTTTCATGTTTTTGCAAAAGGCAGTGTTTTCCCATTTTAACACCAGACAGAATCCCATGGGTGTGCTGACTGGCCTCTCCATCTGGCTATCTGTGGATAATCGCCCAAGCTGTTTCCATATTTTATTTTTTGTGAGTAACGCTGCCATGAACGTGGGGGTGCACAAACTTTCCAAATGGGCGTTCACATGTTCTTTGGGTGTTGCTGGTATTGGTATGGTATTTATAGTTTTTTCATATTTTAAGGATCTGCCATGTCATGTTACCTACGGGTCACACCAAGCTATGTTCTTGTTGACAGAGGACCAGAGTTTTGACACCCCTGCCAGTCTGTTTCCAATCTCTGTGACATAGGCCACAGTTCAGATGTGAAGTGATAACTTCCTCTGGTTCTGATAGATTCTCCTTAATTTTTCTCATTCCTATTGACCACTTGCATGTCTTCTTCGAAGAAGCATCTGTTCTGATCTGCTCATGTTTGAACTGGGTTTTAAAGTTATTTCACATTACATGGATTCATCAACTATTTGATGTACAATCACCTGCTCCCCTGCCTTTTGGTTTCAGGAGCTGGGTTTTATAGTCTCTGGGTCTTGGCCGTTAATGGGATTACACAGTGGAGGGGGCAGTTGGTGGGTGTAATGCCTACATACTAGAAGATGGGGGATCTGGGTGGAGGAGGCCCAGTCCCAATCCGAGCAGGCTTGGAGATCTACGCCCCGGGTCCCGCACACCTGGGTTCCTCTGTCGGTTCCTTCATGTGTGATGCTCGTCCGAACATGTGGAGAGTGGTCTTAAGTATGGCTGTGGCTGGAACCGGAGGTCTTTTGCTGCCAGGGCTCTGCTCGGGGTGGGGAGGGAAAATCAACCCACCCTCCTCTAAGGGGCCCCAGTGAGGACAGCCAGGCGCGGAGGCAGGAGACTCTGCTCTGTTTTCTTCCGGGAGCTGGGTTTTCTAGTCTCTGGGTCTTGGCCATTGATGGGATTACATGGTGACGGGGGCAGTTGGTGGGTGTAACGCCTACATACTGGAAGATGGGGTCCTGGGTGGAGGAGGCCCAGTCCCAATCCAAGCAGGCTTGGAGATCTATGCCCCGGGTCCTGCATACCTGGGTTCCTCTGCCGGTTCCTTCATGCATGAGGCTCGTTCGAAAATCTTATTATCTAGTTCTTACTCTGGAGAACCTGGCAGGCTGCCAAAAGTATCCTGCTCACACGGCAGAGTCTGGCAAACTCCCTGTGGCATATTTAATATGCCAAAAACCAGTAACAGTGAAGGGGTCTCATTCTCCTGACCCTGAAAAAGCCTCGAATGTGGCACTTTCTAACATCTCAGGGCTAGGACAAATAGGACAAAGGAGACATTACTGGTGCCTGCTCGAGGAAATCGATGAACAGGATGACAGTGACAGTGATTCCTGTGGATCACTTGCATGTCTTCTTCGGAGAAGCGTCTGTTCTGATCTGCTCATGTTTGAACTGGGTTTTAAAGTTATTTCACATTACATGATTCATCAGCTATTTGTCTGATGTGCAATCAATCACCTGCTCCCCTCCCTTTTGGTTTCTGTGGTGGTTTCTTTAGTTATACAGAAGCTGCTAAGCTTGATAGAGTCCCATTGATCCTGTTTGTGCTGCTGCTTCTTTTGTCATCAGAGTTGATACCCAAAGGCATCTCTGTGGATGTTATGGAGGTTGGGGTCTGTGTTTCCTCTCTGGAGGTTGGGGATCAGGTCTTAGGTTCCGGTCATCCATCCGTCTGAATCCATTTCTGTGTAGGTGTCCGTGATCTACCTTCCTGGTTTTGCGTGTGGCCTTCCAGCTTTCCCAGCGCCACCTGTTGATGACATCCTCCTTGCTCCTTGTGCTGTTGTCTTAGCTGCTTGGTCAGAGCTTCGCTGTCCACATTCATAGGGAGTACTTCTGGGCCCTCAACCCTGCTCCACTGACCTCTGTGTCTGCCTTTATTGCATCAACATATGGTTTTCATTACTACTGTTTGCTAGTATAGTTTGAAGTTGGAAAGTGATACCTTTAATTTTTGTTCTTTTTTTCCCCTTAGAGTAACTTTGGCTATTTTATAGTTAGTTCCAAATACAATTCATTATGCACGCGTGCATGTGTGCACGCACACACACTCTAGTTCTATGGAAGTGTCACTTGGATTTCAGTAACAACTACACTGCACCTATACTGCTTTAGGGAATCTAGCCATTTTGAAGATGATAACTCTTCCAAGATCATAGAGTACCTTTCCTTCTCTGTCTTTTCTTTCAGCAACCTCCTAGAGTTTGCAATACACAGGTCTTTTCATTTCTTTGGTCACACTTTTCTCAAGCTATTTGGTTTTGATGCAGAGATAAGAGGGAGCATTTTTCTTACTTTTCTTTTTTGCTAGTAAATTATTGGTGTATAGAAATGCAGTACACTTTTGTATGTTGATTTTGGAGTCTGCCACTTCACAGTCTGATTCTGATCACTCCAAAATGCCTGCCAGAATTGCTTCTTGTTTGTAATAGAAAACAAACACTAACACAGTCAAAGTCTTCTGTAGAGACCTATTCAAACTACGATTCTATTGCTATTTCCGGTGTTGGACTGAAGACTTTGGAAGCCACTCAGTTCTCGTGAAGAAAGAATTGGTGGAAATCACGGGTGGATACAGGATGAGGGCCTGGAATATCACAGAACTCAAAGAAAACCCCGGGTCTTCCTCAGCTTACGGCTCCCTTTGCCAATACGTCATGCCTGAATTAGGAAGTTTTGCTTTTCGGATTTCTGTGTTTTGTTTAGTTTTCAAGTCAGTCATTTCAAAATGCCAGTCACCTTAGAATGTAATGTAAACGCCTCAAAGCCTCTCTCAGAGTTAAAAATGATGGACCACAAACAGAGGCGGAATCTTAGAGGGCCACAGGAGTCTTTCGAAAGTGCATTGTGTACTTCACATGGGATGTTTCCAGCTGTCAGATGGTCCTGACGTGGAGCCATACGGCCCAGTGACAGTGTTGCTCTCCACCGAAGATCTGAACGGGCCCACAGAGCAGGAGCTGGGGGCTCCTATGTCATCCCTCCATGCAGCTACAGGGGCCGGGGTGGTGGGGGGCTCTTCTGCCAGCAAAGATGTGAGGAGGCCACAGAAGATCTGTGCCTTGATGACCTCTCCTGGCTCAGTGGACATGTCCATGGTCACCCTGTTCCCATGTCCTTGCCAGGACACTCCGAGAACCCTCCCTCTGCACCCCATCATGGGAAGAGTGAAGATGAACACAAAATGGATTCGGTGCAGCTTGAAGTGACGTGGGACGTGACGAGGGGGAAGAACCAAGCGGATCCACTGAGTCAGACCCTCAGTTGGGCGGTCCCAGGGCTTGGGACAGCGTGACAGTCTCCCACCTCACCTGGGCTCTCCCCTGTTGACACTGGTAGTCAGTCAGAGCAAGTGACGGCCAGCGAGCGTCACACCTTTAGGAGAACACGGCCTGCTCGGTCAGGTGTGTGAGTGGCTGAAGGACATTCTGGGCCCACAGAGGGACACTTAATTCGGCCACATGGGCTTGAGGGGCACGTTGAGCCACAGTCACTGTGAAGCTCTGGAGGATTTTGTCTGCACAGGGGTCCCAGCACAGAGCTGAGCTCTCCCCAGAGACACACATAGCTGAGGAGACTTGCCTCAGAGCCACGCTTCAAACCACCCCCGAGTCCCTTACAGCAAGGAATGCCGCAGACAGGACCTGAGATGACGCCCGAGACGGAAGTGCTGAGCGTCACATTTGTCAGACTCAGCAGATCTCCGCCGCTGACACAGTCCTCAGGAGAGGAGGCTGCCGGCAGCGCATGCTCTGCCAACTGGCACCTGATCTCCCTGGGCAGGACGCAAACTGGGACCCCAGCCTGATGGACCCCCAGCTCATTCCTGGATGCGTCTGCTCCCCTCTGGAAGGAGGCCAGAGTTCTGCGTAAAATGCCCGACAGTGTGGAGCTAATATTCCAGAAAGCCGCCGAGCGCGGAAAGAGACCTGACGGTAACGAGGAGAACCGGGAAACAAGAATTTTCTTGGGCACAGTGGGAAGAAATCTCTTTATGAAGGTGACGAGAACTGCAGACTGCAGACAAGAAGAAATGGCTCCGGTCGGGTCATCATGTCCAAGGGGCCTCTGTGTACCACACAAACTGCGCCCCACTAAACGTTTGGTCTGGAAGAAGGGCCGGATCCAAGCCTCCTGGTTCTCAGCTAATACCTGCCCTGGAGCTGTTCTGTGGCAACCTCTTCCTGCCCTGTCTAGTCCCTTCCCTTCCCTTGGGAGTGTCGTGTTGAACCAAGAGCTGGCTGTGCCTCCTCGCTGTGCAGTGCCATGGGCAGGATGTAGGGTCCCACCCCTCTGCACTCCAGGAAAGTGCTTTCCTTCTAACCTCTCTTGGGGGCATGTCTCTGTTCTGCGCAGTCTGTGCAGCCGGTGTGTGTGTGTGTGTGTGGGGGTGCTCCCATGTGTGCTTATGCGTGTGTGTGCATGCATGTGTGTGTCTGTATGCGTGTGTGCATGCATGTGTGTGCATGTGCATGCATGCATGTGTGTGCATGTGCACACGTTTGTGCATGTGTGTGCATGTGCACACGTTTGTGCATGTGTGTGCATGAGCGTGTGCGTGTGCATGTTCATGTGCGCATGCAGCTCGAGTCAGCTGGGTGTGTGCAGCCCATGTGTGTGTGGGGGGGGCGCTCACGTGTGTGCATATGCGTGTGTGCATGCATGTGTGTGCATGCATGTGTACATGTGTGCGTGCATGTGTGTGCTTGAGCATGTGTGTGTGCATGTTCATGTGTGTGTGCATGTGTGCATACAGCCCGAGTCAGCTGGGTGTGCTGTGAGCTGCCAACTGTTCGTAGGCACTAAACAGGAGGTGGGGAGCCTCCCACAGCCGGGGTGCGCGTGTGGGCTCTGGTGCGTGCAGCTGTCCTTGTCCTTGGGTCCAAGGCGTCCATTCCTGTGAGGGGGGGGGCTGTGACTGCTTATGGCCACTGGCCACTCCCGGCAGGAAGCCGCAGCCAGGGGGACTTGCTCTGCCCACGCCTTCCTGCCATTGTGTGGCCGGCAGCCCTGGGCTGACTTTTGCGGCCCCGCCCCTGGCCCCACCCACTGCGTGTTTCTGGGCCTGTGCCTCGTCCGGGGTGGGGGTACAGGGTGGCCACTGCAGTGGGCTTGACTCCATTCACGTCTCGTGCACCCTGGCAAGGAGAGGGTCACTGCAGCGGGGGCCCGTGTCTGGGATGGACGCAGCCCCACCAACTTTGTCCCTGTCTGGACCCTCCAACCCCTGCACCCCGGGTCTCGCCTGCTGGGTCCTGTTGCCCCACCCAGGTTCCCTGCAGGCCAGGATGTGTCCGAACCAACCTGTGGGAGGCCCAGTGGCTGGTCTGACCCTGACTGGCAGGGGAAGCCTTGAGAGTCAGACCCCAGAGTCGGGGCCTGGTGACCCCTGCTGGGACTCCCAGAGCACTTCCAGGAAAGGAGCACAGACACTTGTCTGCTCTGCGCCCCGCACAGTCCTCCCCAGGCAGCTGGGCCTGCCCTGGGATCCCGACCCCCTTTCACAGAGGCTCTGAGAGACGCTAAGATGTTGCAACTCCAGCCAGGAAATCAGGGTCGCGCCCCTCCTGCCCGGGCCAGGGAACCCAGAGCTGGCACCTGGGAAAGATCACCCTTCAATTGAAGACACGTGTCTCAGTCCAAACGTGGGTGGGGAAGGAAGGAGGTTTGTGGAGTTCCTGAATGCGCACACTGGCTTAATTGTGCCTCGGAGCCAGTGCAGAGGCCCCTCAGCCTGCCTTGAAATGTAAACATTTTAAAAGTGTCATTAAGTCATAAAGTCTTTGAAACAGGCCCTGAAGAGTGAGCTGCTCCATAATTGGCTTAATTGGCTCCCATTACACAATTAGCATAAATTAGAAATAATAGACTCGGGAACACGTCATTTCATAATCAGGACACATAACAATCACAGAAGTGGAGGCTGGGACAGAGGCGAGGGCTGAACAGAGACCTCGGAAGATGCCCGACTTTCACGGCCCAAGGTCTCCACCGGCACGACGCAGACGCTCGGAAAACTAAGCAACGTGGATCCCGAGCCCAGGAACGGCAGCTAGAGGATGGCCAGCCTTCCCGCCTGATGCAGCTGAGGGAGCAGGCAACTAGACTCTTCTCTCACCAGGAGGACGCTGCCCTTCTCCCCTCGTCCGTCCTCTGGGACTTCCTGCAGGGAAGGGACGATGCTCCGAAGTGAGCCCGCTCTGCGTCTGTCTGTGGGCGCTTGCACAGAGACCCCCGAGGGCTCTTACCCCGTGTCCCTCGGGGCAGTTTTCCCCACACCTGGGTTGTGTGTCCAGCACACCCAAGCAGCAGCTTCCTGCCGTATCTTGGCCTTCCCACTGCGTTGATCTTTTTAATGTTTTTAGCTTGGAGGCCTCATTCAGCGGTGCTCAGGGCTGACTCTGGCATCTTGCTCAGGGATCACTCGTGGTAGCACCAGGAAGGAAACCCTGGCCCACGCGTGCGGGGTAAGGGTCCTACCTGCTGCTCCACCTACTTCCCACTGAAGACGTGAACAACATTCGGCTGTGCTGGAACTCAGACTCTAAACCCTTGCAGTCACTTCACGTGTCTATGAGTCACGTCAGGTGACCGGAGGTTTCTGTGAGTTCTGTGCTAATGCCCTCCTTGTTCTCTCCATGTGTGTTGGGTCCCCCAAGAGAAAGGATTATTTCTGACGCTTCCCTCTCTGTCCAGGCCACAGCTGGGCTGGGGGCCTACGGCGGCACCCTGGGCTGGGGGCCTTGCTTTAATTTCCTTCCAGACCTGGCCTACGCCACACCTGAAGGAAGGTAGGGAAGCTGCCGTGAGTTGCCATGCCGGGAACGACAGCAGATGTTCATAAAGATGCGAGCTCAACGCCCTTGCTGACAGTGCACTGATGCCAAAGCTGAGCCAAGGGCTGACAGATGGTACCAGGATAAGGCATTTGCCTTGTGTGTGGCCGACCCTGGTTTGAGCCCTAGCACCGTGTATGGTCCCGAGCACCATCATAAGTGATCCCTGAGCACAGAGCTTCCGAGAAAGCTCTGAGCAGTGCTGAGAGTGGACCCCAAGTCAAATGACCAAACACAAGGGTGAACCAACATCCAATTAATAAATTAGTACCAACATCCAGTGGCAAAGGAAGACTGGAAACAAGACAGGTGGAAAGAGCCGAGAGGGGCCCTCTGGTTGGGAAACGGCTCTGTGTGCGGCTGGAGAGACGCCAGCTGCCCACTGCCCTATGTTCTTTGTCTCTCCAGAAGGATCTGCTGGGAATCTGGAGTAGGCGCTTCTGAGTCGGGTCTGCCAGCCCCAGGACTTTAGAAAAGGCGATTTGGATCAGGTGCAGCTGCCCGTGGCATTTCACTTCCCTGTGGAACTGCCGTGCTGCGTTCCCTGGTCACGGGACTTCAGAGGGAGGAGGACAAGCTTGTGGGTGTGGGCCAGCCTGGCCGCAGCTCTAGCAGCAGGGAGGGATGGGCAAGGCAGCCGGGCATGGGGCTGTTCTGAGAGCCCCGGACAAGGGCCTCAGGGAGGGTTTTGAAGTCGGGCCGATGGGTCAGCCTCTCCCCAGCAACCGTCCCTCTGGGGAAAGCCCCTGCGATTTCCTCATTCCCCAAGCCCACGGTTTTGTTTGATCTCTGATTAAAAAGGCTTTTGTCCTTTCCTCTTTCCAAGTGAGTCAGCACTGGTGTGCCGTGCATGTCCCATATGTGGCGTCTTACATGTTCCGGAGCCACGCCACAGCCACAGCGCCCGGTGGACCCTCCACTCGCACTCCACCACTGCATTCATTTCTGTCCCATTTGCGTGCCATGCTGTCCTCCTGGCCACACACGCTCCCCCTGCATCTGTCGGCTCCAGGATGCCTTCAGTCACACCCAGTCCGGCGTACACGGCGAGAGTCCGTCTCTTCCAGATTCATCTTCCAGCTGAACAGAACTGCAGAGTACACGCATGTGGGAGATTCCTCTCCCCATCACAGTGCTGCTGGTTCTGACTCCTCGCTGTTATGAAGATGCTGGGATGGACAGAGGAGACCAGAATCTCTTGGGGGAACAAAGTTTTTATACTAGGCTGATGGATCCCTAGGAGTGGTCCTGCGGAATCATATGGTGGTTATTCCGCTTCTGAAATATTCTGAGGTGCCTCCTGCTGTTTGCTGCGGGAGGTCACACAGCACGCAGGCCTTCCCCACACGCTCACCACTGCCCTTTCCATCAGTCCCTCTAGATGGATTCTTCATCTGTTTACAATCTCGGGATTCCTGAGCAGTGGCCCCACCTCTGCGTGCCTTGCGTTTCTGATAAGAGCATTTGAATAGTTTGAGGGGTTCAACCGCCAGATTTCACTAATAGGTGATGCCCAGTGTGTGTGTGTGTGTGTGTGTGGACCAGACGCCTGTCTTCACTCACTGGGGAAGTGACTGTTGAAAGCCTCTATTTTACGGCTGGGCTCTGTGTTCTTCTGCCGTTGAGTTGACTGTGTATTCTAGATCATGTAATGTGATACAGCTGCAAGTGTATTCTCCTTCTAAGGTGTTTGGTCTTAATGATCTTACTGTTCAGAAGATTTCAGACAGTCCCATTTTGTAATTTATTTTTAGTTACTTACATATTTTTATTGGAGTGACACTGCATTATAGGATTATGTAAGTTTCAGGTGTGCATCATTAAAAATTAAACTGTCTGCACAGGCAAGAGAGATAGGGCAGGGGTGAGGGCATCTGCCTTCTACGTGGCCATCCCCAGTTAGTATCTGGCACCACACAGGACCCCCTGAGCAGAGCCAGCACTGAGTACTGCTGAGTGTGGCCTCAAGGGCCCCCCATATATGTACACTGTATTATAAACTGTTAGTTTACATACTACATAAACTGTAAATTTAGCACTAAGATTTCAATTCTACCCTCTCTTCCCTGATCTATTCACTCACCTCCCCCTAGTCACTGTGAATCACTCCTCGAGTCCAAGTTTCTGTTTGATTGATTCCATCACTGTTTACTTTCTTTATCACACAAACCCACTCTGTGATTTTTTTCTCCCGCCTACTTATTTCACTCAATCTACGATCTTTTAGCTCCCTCAAATGTGAATCGTGACTGCCCAGTGGGGGCAGATAATTAAAAAGTTTTAAAATAAAATTCTGGTTATCAGTGTCTGTTTGGGCTGGAGCAATAGCACAGCGGTAGGGCGTTTGCCTTGCGTGCAGCCGGCCCGGCCGAGCCGGGTTCGATTCCTCCACCCCTCTTGGAGAGCCTGGCAAGCTACCAAGAGTATCCCGCCCACATGGCAAAGCCTGGCAAGCTACCTGTGACATATTCGATATGCCAAACACAGTAACAACAAGTCTCACGATAGAGATGTTACTGGGCCCGCTCGAGCAAATTGATGAATAATGGGAGGACCGTGACCATGACCAGTGTCTGTTTGCTGTGTTCACCAGTCTTGTGTCCCTCTGTGCCGGGTGATGTATAACATGTCTAGTGTGAAAGGGGGCTCGGGAGGGGAGCGTCCAGGAAGCCCCTTGGGGCTGGATCTTTCCTTAGGGCTGAAAGCATCAGTGTGTTATGTGTCCGGGCGCCCAAGATTCTGCACCCGGGACTTCGGGGGCCTCCAGCATTCAGTCACTGCAAATGCCACTGCGACCAGCGGGGTTCGGGGCCTCTTCAAGTCAGAGTTTCGACAGGCTGGGGGGATGCACAGAAGTGAGGTAACGGGATGCGGTGGAATCCGACTTCCATTTGAGCAGTCCCCACCTCCCTGCTGCGTTCTTAGCGTCAGTGGCCAGGACTCCCCTGCCCACGGCCTCCCCTCACCGCTCACTCTGGTCATGGGGGAAAGCCGTGTTCCAGCCCTCGGGCGCTCTGCAGCCCCCACCCCTGCCCTCACCGTCCCCTCGGCATTCCCCGTCCCCCTCAGCATCTTATGCATCTGATTCCGCCCAGGTATTAGTTCCTCTTTTCTCACAGGCTAATATTTTACACTAAATAAAATTGACCTGGGAGCTACGTCTAATTTCATTGGACTTTCAAGAAATGACCTTGGTCCTTTTATCACTACGAAAGAATCTTCCTGACTGTTTACCATCTGTCTGAAAGCCTATTTCGGATTAATTAATTATTCCTTAGGGATTCACTGTGTTACTTCAAAGATCTGTGTCCCACTTGAACTGTCTTACTGGTAGCACTGCACTACACTGCACTGCATGGCACTGTCCTCCCGTTGTTCATCGATTTACTCGAGTGGGCACCGGTAATGTCTCACAACAAATTGTGAGACTCGTTGTTACTGTTTTTGGCATATCAAATACATCATGGGGAGTTTGCCAGGCTTTGCCATGTGGGCAAGATAACTCTTGGAAGCTTGCCAGACTCTCCAAGAGGGGCGGAGGAATCGAACCCAGGTCGGCTGTGTGAAGGCAAATGCCTTACCCGCTGTGCTATCACTCCAGCCCATCTTACTGGTAGTCTATATTCATTCTTATTTTCATTTTTCATTAGGGGCTACTCTCAGCACAGCTCAGAGAGATGATGCCTTCTTAGGCCACTTGGTAACAGGGATCAGACTGGGGAAATTGTGTGTTCAAGATGGGTGCTCTAACCACTGAACCATCTTTCTGTCCCCCTCCCCCCACTGTCTTTTAATCCAGTGATCAGTCAGATCAGTTCTGTCTTCCACTGAGTTTTCATGGACCGGTTGCCATGACTGATCCTTTACTATCCTTTCAATCTGTTCCTTCATTTGCACTTTCTATGAAATGAGCATTTACAAATATTGAACATCTCCATATGCTTGTTTGAAGGGAGGGGGGAATCAGGACTCCATGAATCTGTCATTTATATGTCACTGTCACCGTCCTCCCGTTGTTCATCGATTTGCTCGAGCGGGCCCAGTAACATCTCCATTCTAGACTTTGTTGTTACTGTGTTTGGCATATCACATACATCATGGGTGGCTTGCCAGGCTCTGCCCTGCAGGCAAGATACTCTCGGTAGCTTGCCAGGCTCTCTGAGAGGGGTGGAGGAATCGAACTTGGGTCGGCCATGTTGGCTGCGGGCAAGGCAAATGCCCTACCGCGGTGCTATCACTCCAGCCCCCTGTCATTTATATATTTTCAACAAATCTAAAAAATTCTGCTCCCCTTAAATAATATTATTTCCCCATGTTAACCCGTCTCCTCTTGCCTCACAAGTCACCAGATCCCCCCTATGCTGAGGTTTTCTATTTCACTAGCCTTTTTCTTTATTTTCCTCATGAGTCTAGCCAACGGTTTATCGATTTATCGGTTTATCGATTGATTTAACAAAAATGGATCTTCATTGATCTTTCTGGGTTCTATTTTGCTTATCTGTACCCCGAGTTTGATTATCTCCTTCCTTCCTTGGACTCTGGGCTTTGTCCATTGCTTTTCTAGTTCTTTTGGGTGTAACTTGATTGCGTCTTTGAGACCTCTGTTGGGAGATGAGCTTCCCTCTCTTACCGCAGTGCTTTCTTTTCTCTCCAGGCATCAACTGGTTGTTGCTGTAGTTCTCTTTCCCTGGTGGCCCTCCAGCTGTTCCATCTCCAAACGTCTGTGCTTTCTCCTTCTCTTTTTAGAATTCATCTCTAAATCATCGCTTGTGGTCAGAGGACTATGTTTGATATGATTTCAACCTTTTTAAGTTGATTGAGGCTTGCTTTGCATCCCAGCCTGTGACCTTTCCTTGGGGACACTGCATGTGCACTTGGAGAAGAATGTGTTTTCTCCTGCTCGCGCACGGAGGTTCTTTCAGGGCCGCTTCAGGCCATTTGGTCCGACGAGTCATTTAAGACTGATGATTCCTAATTGATTTTCTGTCCTCAAACGTTTTGGGTGGACTGACAAACATGATGGATTTGCACCCATCCTGCCATGTCCAGTCGCTTAAAACTCCTCATTGAGATCAATAGTTTTGAGCAGGGGTCGCGCCTATGGGTGAGTCCAAGTTCACAGACAGGTGCCAGATAACCAGAGAGAGGATTCGTGAGGACTCGTTTCCCCTTTAGGGGCTTCTCTCTCTCTCTCTCTCTCTCTCTCTCTCTCTCTCTCTCACACACACACACACACACACACACACACACGCTCTGTGACACTGAAGAGTGTGCTTTCAGTATCTGAAAGCCCGATGTGTTGCTGTCAGTATCTCCCTTAGGGACCCTTTAGTGTATTTTGATTCTCCGTTGCTCTGGGTGCCTGTGTACTGAAGAACTACTTCCTTTATCATTCACTACTGCCCATCCCTGTTATTTTATGAGTCCTTGTCCTAAGGTCTTGAGTTTTATGAGTCTCCTGCCCCTGCGCCTGGCTGCCCTCGTCGGGGCCCCTTGGAAGGGAGTGGGTTGAGCTTTCCTCCCCGCTCCAACCAGGGCTCCGGCAGCCGAAGACCTCCAGGACCAGCCACCACCATGCTGAGACCACTCTCCGCACACATGAAG
>JAOXYA010000005.1:6068312-6081346 GCA_028565675.1 Sorex palustris | reverse complement strand
GCCTCTGTGGCAGGGCATTCCCTTTTGTTCTCTCTCTCCTCTTGGGTGTTGTGGTTTGCAAAAGAGGCAATGGGTGATAATCATGTTGGTCTATAGTCTACTTCTAGCATGCTCCTCCCATCCTGGGAGGAGGGGATCCTCCCAACACCCTTTTTATTCCTCAGGATGAACCACCCAATCTCTAGGCTCACATTCATAATCTCGATGGACTCATAAACTCAAGGTTTCAACATTCTGCAGACAAAGTAGCACTGGTTTTCTTTTTTTAGGGTCTCTTTTCAATGGTCGTAGATGCATGCTAACCTTAAAACCCGTATTTCTAACCTAGCACCCCATACAGACAAAATACCTGTCAAAGAAGGCTCCGAATTGAGAGCTTCAGCTCTGAGGGAGATCTGGACAGAGCCCCTGGGAAGCGGAGGGCAGCCCTCGAACCGTGAGCGCTCTCCTCCCTCACATGCTACAGCATAACGCACAGACGGTGCCAACCACACATGCCAATGCCCGGGCGGCATTTTCCAACCAAACTTCTTTCTCATGTTTTGAATGGAATAATAGGAATCTATTTCCTCCAGAGTCCCTGGCCCCTGCACCTTCTCGAACCCCCATGTAGTGTGTTTAGGGAAACCTGACCGCGAGGAGGAAAGCCACTAGCTGACGTTCGAGGACCACTTCCGTTCCAAGGACCTGCTGCGCCCACCCAGGGCATGACACAAACCCGACTCTTCCTTTTAAAGAAGCACCTGCTTATTCTATGACCTGAGCGCCAAGCCCCTCTGGACAGGAAATGGGGATATTCTAGCACTGTCCACTGTCACTGTCCTCCCGTTGTTCATAGATTTGCTCGAGGGGGCCCAGTAACGTCTCCATTTTGAGACTTGTTGTTATTATGTTTCGCATATTGAATACGTCATGGGGAGCTTGCCAGGCTCTGCCGTGCGGGAGAGATACTCTCGGTAGCTTGCCAGCCTCTCTGAGGGGGCAGAGGAAATCAAACCCGGCTCGGCTGGGCTGGCTGTGCGCAAGGCAAATGCCCTACCGCTGTGCTATCACTCCAGAATATTCTACTATACTTAAATCCATTCTAAACAGAACAATAAGATAGATATATAGTGTTCATGGCCATAAACTTGCCCACACAAGGTCACCATTAATTATACTCACCCTGACACTGGGGACTGGTCTTTACAACAAAGTTATTTTTAGCATGATTTGATGTTTATCCTCAACACTCAACAGTCCCATAATCACCTTGACTGCCCATTAAGATCCCGCATATTAGGAACCTTTATGGCTTACGGTGTTTGGTCACTTGTCCATTTGCATTTGGACATGACATTGCAGATACTCTCTCCTGGATGGCCTCAAGCTCTTGAGCAGTGGTAAACGAACGGCAGGGAGGTCTGGGCATGACTTAAGTCAAAGCAGCTTCTCACAGGAAGTGTGAAATGGCTTCTAATATTTCGGGGAAAGATTGTAATGTAAAAAGAAAAACAACTTCAGGGAGAAGAGAGCCATAAAGTGGCCACTCCGCCTGCCCTGCCATTCCGGAGTCTCATTAATTCCGAGTGGCCAGATAGAATGGCGGAGTGAAGAGGAATTAAAAACACGTGGGGCAGAGACCGCTCGACACCTTTTGCTCTCTCTATAATGAAAACTATAAAATAAAAACAAAAGCATTGGAACAGAATGCGTACTTGAAAGAACTTCCAATAAAGTACTTCCAACTGAGCATGACCTCAACACTGCTGATTTGACATTTTAGCTGGGTTTTTCTTTTGTGTTTTTCTGCAGCGCTGGGCACTGAACCCTGGGCCTCCTAAGAGGGCCCTGGACACACTCGCCCAGTGAGCTCCACCCCCGGCGCAGGGAGCTTTGACAGGACACCGGCTTTCGTCGACCCCGGCTGCTTGTGCATCAGAGGGAAACAAGAGACCATCTGGCCTCTGATGTGAAGACTGACAGGGACCCTGGTGAAGAGGGTCTGACAGAGAAAGTGCCCCTTCCTTCCGAGCTCTGATTTACTCTACCTTGAGTTGGAGTACCAGGTCCATGCGGTATTTCCCCAGAGGATTTATGTCATTGAGAATCAAAGCAATGATGATATCAATTCCATTCGATTCATGAGTAGCAATACACGTCTGCAAAACAAATGTTTGTCAGAAAACATTCTCTTTAGCTAAACACGGACACTAGAAATCAGGAGACACAAGCTAGAATGACCTCAGCTTTGGGACCTGAAAAATATAATTATTAAGATTCGACTTGGAGAGCAAATCGAAGAGAAGTCAAAGGTTTATCTTTGACTCACTCTTTTGCCCAAACTCTATGAATTGATTCATATTGATTACGTGGCTTTGTGTGCAGAACACAGAGAGAGGCTGTGAAACAAGGGTCATGGCGAATAAATCGTTTTTTACAGAATTTCAAAGAATGCTGGTTAAGTTAAATACTCTCTCAGTCGATACATTTTAAATGCTTCCCAACAAAGCAGTTAATTCCAGGGATAATTCTATGACCTGCTGTCTTAGGTCGGCGAGCACGCCGAAAGGTGTGTGCCCTGCCGCCCTGCTCTGGAAGCACACAAAACGCTTGAGGGCACTACTAACTATTCCACCTGAGTGACCAGTGATGCGAGGGGGTGTGCTGGGGACAGCTGATGGGACACACCCAGGCACCCGTGAGGTTTGGGGGACACACTATCCAGCACCATGGTTGGGGAAACAGTGGATTCCCAAAGTCTTTTTTTTTCTTTTTGGGTCACACCCAACAATGCTCAGGGGTTCCTCCTGGCTCTGCACTCAGGAATCACTCCCGGTGGTGCTCGGGGGACCATATGGGATGCTGGGAATCGAACTCTGGTCGGCCACGTGCAAGGCAAATGCCCTCCCCACTGTGCTATCGCTCCAGCCCTGATTCCCAGAGTCTTTATGGGAGCATTTTATGAAACAACTCGGGAGAGAAATGCATCATGCACTTGACCCCTGCCGTCTGCTGGGCTCAGGCGCCTGGCTGAACTCATGCCAGAGAACTGGAGAACCAGGCAGGGTCCTGTGCAGGTGGACTTTGTGGCTGTCTGTGTGACAGTGACGCATCGGCACCCAGGGGTTTGAAAGACCGACGGGGACGTGAGCCGCAGGAAGAAGAGGCCAGGGACTGAGGGATCCGGGAGGGGGCTGGCCCTTTCCAGAAGGGGCTTCCTCTCCCTGCCTGCCAGGGGTCTGTGGCTCCCAAGCACTGACACCTCCTCTCATACCTCTGCCGTCTTTCCTGAGGCTTGTCCACCAAAGCTGGGGAGGCTGGATTTGTAGGCGGGCCACCGCAGGTCATCTGCCCCCAGTTTCCCTCCATCCGAGTACAAGCTGCCCCAGGGGCTGTCAGCCGTGTGTCCCGTGTCCTCCCCCTAGAGCTGACCTAGGACCAAGCACTGTCTAGACCCAGTTTCACCAACAGCTGCCCCCTCTGGTCACTGCCCAAGGAGACAGAATGAAACAGAAGGCAAGGAAGGCAAGGCAAAATCCACCAGCCCTTCACTGTGTATTACGGGGGGGAGAAGTGCTCACCCCAGGATCATTTATGTAATTCTGTGTTCTCATTCCAGTGCCTACGTATGCATGTGTACGAGCATATATGTGTGCTTTCACATCTTTGTGTATGCACACGCATTACAGATACATGTCTATGTCATGTGACTGGCAATTTATTTTTCACATTCCTTTTTCTCGATTTAAACACTGACGTTTAGTCTCACGCTGCTTTAAAATGATTCCGGAAGTGCTGGGGAAACTCCTTCCTGGCTGGGTCTGTGCCTGGGACAGCCATACCATCAGCTGTGTGTGGAGGGGAACAGTGAACTAAAAACCCCCTGGGGGTTGGGGGGGTCCCTTCCCTTACTCGGGATTCTGTCGCTGTCCCCATGGTGGCCTGGATAGCCAAGGAAATGGAGTTAACCCAAACATTCTGGAAGGGAGAGCTGATGACACCTTGCTCTGGGAAACGCGACGTGCTCCAAAGGCTGTTTACACAGACGCTACGCCATCCCACTTTATTTGATCCTATTTGTCCTGTTTCATCCGGTTTGCCCACCTGCCGCAGTGCTCCAGACTTGCTCTGTGCTCGGGGCTGACTCCTGGGGGTGCTTGGGGACTCTACAAGTCTGCCAGGGATTGAACCCGGATCAGCTGTGGTCAAGGCAAGCACCCCACCTGCGGTCCAAACACTCCTTTCCCGGAAGCGCCAAGTTCCGGGAAGGCCTCTCCTCTCCGGGCTTGTCTCAGACTCTTGACGTCAGTCCCCCCCTTGGGGACCGCCCTCCCAACTTCCATCCTGGTGGCAACAGTGCCTCTCTCCTGAGTTCATCGTCTGTCCCGGGACCCCTGCAGGTGGGCAGGGGAAACCTGGGCACAGAGCTGAGCGCCGGCTGGGTGGGGGAGGAGGGCTCTCCAGGGGGGCTTCCTCCCACTGGGAAACTGAATGCCTGCATCTGACAGGGAAGAACGATGTGAAGCAGGGGAAGGACAGAGGCCGCGCAACCTCAGAGGCCGGGCCTGCCCCCCTGACCCTCCGCCCCTCAGTCCCGGGCGCTGGGCCAGGGGCGTGCCGTGCTGCTCACCTGGTTCTCGTGGCACGGGCCCTGGCAGTACTCGGTGAGGCTCTCTAGGGTCTGGTTGACCAGTGCCACGTTCTTCTCGTTGATGTAGAGCCCCAACAGCCCCAGGCCCCCCGTCGTGCTCCCGCAGATGCAGTCCAGGAACTGCAGCGTCTCGCACACCAGGTTGTAGTTGGTCTTGTTGTTCTGATTCCTCAAGAAATTCTGGGGCAAAAAAATGAAGAGAGAGACCTTAGGGACAATACAAGGCACGTGTCCTTGCTTTCCCATGGTTCTCAGCCCTTGGTCGGTTGCTACTCCAACTTGGGAAGCTCCCCGGCGGCCAGGCAGAAGGGAACTGCATTTTATGGAAGGCCGTCCACATCGGGGCACAGACGCAGGACAGCGGTTTTCTCCTTGCTGGGCTCTCCAGCAGGATAGCAGGGAGGGTGCTTGCCGTGCACGCAGCCAACCTGGGTTCGATCCCCAGCATCCCATAAGGTCCCCCAAGCACTGCCAGGAGTAAGTCCTGAGTGCAGAGCCAGGAGGAACCCCAAGCAGCACCAGGTGTGACCCCCAAACAAACCAAACTTTCAGCTAACATAGTAGAACAATTGTCTCCTTCCAACCACTCATGCCGGTCCCCGGGAAACCATGATGACAGGGCCAGGTTTAGGGATGAAAGCACACCTCCCACCCCCGGGCGGTGATGCGACTGTGAAATGGGGGTTCAGTCTGGGCGGACAGAAGTGGGGCGGCCCTTCATCAGCAACAGGCATGGTGCCATGTGAGTGGGAAACTGAGGAATAGCCTGTGCTGCTCAGAAAGATAACGTCCGTGCGTGGGTCTGTGTCTCCACACACATTTCTGGAAGAAACTGCAACCAATGGCAACAGCCTCCCCTGCAGTGGCCGGCAAGTCGCAGGCCACACAGGCAGATGCTCGCCTGTCTCGTGGGTCCATGACCTATTTCGTTCATTTCTTTCACATAATTTGAGTTTATTCTCTCCTGGAGCCTCCTCCCCGCTGTCCACTGTTCTTATCATGGTCCATTTGATAATGGCGTGAGTCCAAATCTACGTAATAGGAAACTTCCTGTTTTAGCCGCTTCCGGGCATACAGTTCGGGGACATGAATCGTTCCTGCCACACGCTCTGTCCCCATCACAGACAGAGCTGCTACCAGCCTGTCAGACAGGGCCACGACACCATTAACCACTCACGATGTCCTTCTCCCTCCTAGCCCAGGAAATGACAGGCCACTTCCTGTCTGTGACTCTGGCTACTGCAAGTCCCTCTGGGCAGGGGAGGCAGCGTCCACCTGTCCTGCTGACCTATTTCACTTCGCACTTGGAGCCCGTCTAGACCCAGTCCCACCTTCTGCTTCTCGTTTCAGCCATCGGTGGCCTCTGATTCCTTCCACATTTTAACTCCTGTGGCTAATTCCACCCTTGACTCTTACCAAAACCAAACCCCCTGCTGCACAGTGCTGGGCACCACGGGCTGGGGTTTAGGTGCTCCATCAGACGCTCCTCCCAGCGCGGGTTCCCCGAATGCAGAGAGGGAGTTGGGGCAAGCAGATGGGCTGGGCTCAGGCCCACCCTGGCCTCTGCCTGCACACGGTTACCCACGGTGCCCCCAATCAGGGTGGGCAGGTCTGGGAGCCGTGGTCTGGAGCCTTCCCTAGCGCCCACTCCTAACCCCTGGGAGTGGGGCAGCCCCTCGCGAGAGCAGACAGGAGCCAGATGCTGCAGCCTGCAGCTGTGGTCAGGGCCACAGTGGACAGTCCCTCTCCTGGGAGGACGAGCGGGGCAGGGAACGGCAACGCAGGTGCAGGAGTCAGCCCTAGCATCGCCAGGCACCAGTGGCCGGCAGCACGCAGGACTTGCCCTGTTGGGGGGTGTTCTTATGGGCAGATGGGGGACAGAGTGGAGGGTTTCTTCAGGCCAGCACAGACCCACTCCCCTCCACTCGGGTCGCTGACCCTGGGGAGATAGACTGGGTGTGCAAGCAGCAGAAGTCGGGCCTACAGTCCCGGGACCGCAAGTCACAAACAGGAACACGGACCCAGGGGATGGGAGAATGGGACATTGCGAATGCCACGGCCAGGCCAGGGAACGGATCTCGAAGACTCTGCAGCAGCCGGGCAGGGCGGGCGGGGCGGGCAGGGCCAAGGTCCCAGCAGGACTGGACAGCACCACAGGGCACCGTGGGCTGTGGCAGGGGAGCCAGGTCTGGGGGGCACCTCCGCGCAGGGACGGGCTCCAGCCTGAGTGCTCGCTGCGCACAACCACCCAGGCTTGGGCCGGAACGGGCCTCTCACACCTGCTCCTGGCCTGGCCGGGCAACCTGCCAGCTCACGCACGTCCGCCCGCCCCCTCGCGCCCCTGCCCCATCAGGCACCTGAGCCCGCCCGGCCCCGCCCCTTCCCCACACCTTCCCACGCACCTGCGCGCTCGCCTTATCTCGCCTGCTCAGGCACCTGTGCTTGCCCGGCCCACCTGTGCACCCCCACCCGCCACGCCCGACCCCACCCCCACACCTGCCCTGCCCCTCCCCCATGCACCTGCGCCGCCCCACCCCCTCCCCACACCTGAGCCGACTCCGCCCCGCCCCCACACCTGCAGCTCTCGGTTGTGGTTCTCGCACAGCAGCTGCAGGAAGCGCAGGATGGGCCGCATGACGGCGATGGCCGGGCTCATGCTGGCCTCCTCGGCCGACCGCTCCTCGGCGCCGCCCCCGTCCGCGCCCGCGCCCGCCAGGTCCAGCTCGGGGTCCAGGTCCCGCCGGTACGCGCAGTAGGCTCTGGAGGTGGCCGACGAGGCCTCGCTCAGCTGCCCCTTCATGCCCTCCTTCAGCGCCGGGCACGTGTCCCGCCCTGGAAGAGGCAGAGCGGACTGGCCATCGGTCCCCTGCGTGTCTGTCCCTCCCCTTGGGACAGCAGGACCGGGGCTGCCCCTTCCCCGCCGAGAGGGGTCCCAAACAAGAGAGGCCCGAGCTGGGACTCGCAGGGTGGGGATGTGCTGGACAGGGCATACGGGCCGGGCCACAGTGGTCAGGAACACAGTGAACGAGGCATATGGCCCAGGTCATAGTGGACAGGGCCATACGGGCCAGGCCATAGTGGACAAGGCCACTGTGGATGGGGCATAAGGGCTGGGCCACAGTGGACTGGGCCCCAGCGGAGCGGGCAGTGTGCCTCTGCTGGCAGGAAAGATGTGCGTTGGCGTGTGGGAGGCAGGGACCCTGGAGGCCTCGGGACAGCAGGGTTTCGGGGTGACCCTTACCTGGAGACAACCCTGCAGTCCTGAACACCCCCAGGAAACCCTTCCTTAGGCCTGATGCGGCCCACTCCTCCTCGAAGTCCTCGAAGCCTGTGACTGCATGAAGCGTCCCAGGCCTGGGAAAAGGGCCTTTCCATGTGATACCGGGGTATCCCCAAGCCATGACACCAGCAGCTTGTTTTTCCTTTCGGGGGGGGGCCTCTCATGTGGGGTCTGGAAGCCCAGGGCTCCTGCTGGGGATACGGCCAGCCCGCCGGGGCCTCACTGACCGCAAAGCCCTGAGATGCAGTGATGCTTGGGCACTGAGGTGCCAAGGGCCAACGAGGACACTCAGGGCTGCACTCAGCAGTGCTCGGGGGCCACAGGGTGCCAGCAGGGATAGAACTGGGGTCACTCTCGCCTGGACCCAGAGTCTGCTCAGAGCTGCTTCAAGGGCAACCCAAGGCCATAATCACTTCAGGAGGGAGCAGAGAGGGGGTGGGAGAGGGAGAGAAGGAGAGAGAGGGAGGGAGACAGAGAGGAAGGGGGGAGAGAGAGAGAGAGAGAGAGAGAGAGAGAGAGAGAGAGAGAGAGAGGGAGAGGCCTACACCCGTCCTCCCGTCCCTGTCCCCGCAGTCCCGGGGGCCTGTACCTCGCATGCGTGGGCCAGGCATCAGCCGCTCACTGTCGTCGTCTGTCCTCTTGCTGCCCAGGTCTGCGGTGCTCACTGTCACTGTGGATCTGATCTCTTTCTGAGCCGCCTTCATTCGGTCATAGAGAACTTTGAAGAATTTTTCTGACTTTTTTTGCTCGTGCAGCTGCTGGTAGAAAGAATACTGCAAGACAAGACACTTTGAGAACTCAGTTCCCGGGCGGGGCAAAGCAGTGTTTTTACACTGGAAATAAAAGTAAGCATTAGGGATAAAAGCACACATTTAAGTGCTGCCCATTATTATTTCATAAATTGACAGTTTCTGCCAGTCTCCTGTTCTATTTAATGTATACTAATAAAAGTTTGTATTTGCTTAGCACTTTTCACAAAAAAATGCAACCTGTTTCCACATGCTACTTAGTTCACCCTTAGGGGTGATTTAAATATTTTTTTTTTAACAAGGGCGCTGCAAAAGTTGTATGTTATCATAAGGTCTTGGATCAATTTGAAACAAATTGTGTTGATTGCCTACTTCGTGCTGGGTTCTGTGGCCTTAGAGATTGAACACACACACACACACACACACCAGGTAAGATGAAGCCCACCTGTGCGTGAGACATCACACACACACACCAAGTAAGATGAAGCCCACCTGTGCATGAGACCACACGCACGCATGCACGCGCGCACACACAAGCACACACACACACACACACACACACACACACAGAGTCTCCGTGAACCCCAGAGCAGAGGCAGTCAAGAATTCCATGATCGGGGCTGGAGAGATGGTACAGCGAGAGGGCCTAACCTGGGTTCCATCCCGGCATCCCATATGGTCCCCCAAGCACCGCCAGGAGTGACGGCTGAAGACAGCGCCAGGGGTAGCCCCTGAGCATTGCCGGGCGTGGCCCCACAACAGACAAAAAGAATTTCATGATCTCCCCGGACCAACGGAGCGCTACTAGTGGGAGTGATTTTCCCTTCATCTCAATCCCAGTGTGTTACCATGGCAGCCCACTCAGAGGCACCAATAAACAGGCTCTGAGCTCACGAGCTGCTGGGCCCCGCGTGGGATCCGGGTCAAGCCGCCCCGGAGTGAGGAACCTTGGAGGAAGGAGTCGGCACCAAAGGCTCCCCCTGAGATCAAGGCCGGGCTGAACCCCAAAGGCCCCCGCCCTCCTGCTTCCTGCGGGCGGCTCCCGGGAGGAGCCCTGCTTGTGGGAAGATGACGCTTTCAGTGGCGGCAGAAGCTCCAAGTCATGGACGGGAAAACCAGGGGACAGACACAATCCCAGCATGACAAGAGGCGCTAATTGCAGCGAGCAGGGAGACTGGGGGTGTGGGGGAGGCCGAGAGAGATGGAGTGGGAAGGAGTAACGCTCCCTCCCTGGGCTGGGAGGAGTGGTCCGACCCACAGGGCAGCAGCCCGAGGTGTGCTTCCTGCAGCCATGCCCGGGGTGACCCAGAGGCCCCGGGACGCCCCCTGCTCTGTGAGGCCTCACTCAGACAGGCTTCACGCCTACAGGGACGCCCCCGAGCAGAGGGCAGGCAGCCCCCCTCCAGCACGCCAGCCGCACTGTGGTAACCATAGCAACAGGCCGGCTGCTGCTGAGAATTCGGGGGACACGCAGCTGACCCAGCATCTGTGCACCGCCCCCCCCACCAGCCACACTCACAGGGGAGCCGGATATTGCCGACGTGATGGGCTTAGAAGGGACAAGGAGCACCAGGCTGGGCACGGGGAGGTCGTGGGGGCCGTGTGACCCTACCAGGTTTGTCATTCACCGCGAACAGGCAGGCGTGAAGTGGCGCTGCCAGGGAGCGATTTGATGAGCGGCGTCCGACAGTAATAATGATCACCTCTCTGGCACAAAATAGCAGATTATTTAAATAAACGATGCCCTGCTGAGCCCTGGGCTCTCGAGAGCTGAACGGTGTGATCCCACCAAAGATCAAAAGCACGTACGTGTGTGTGTGTGACGCACACAGGGTGAGGCTTCCTCTACTCAACACACAGGTTTTACTCCGCAACCATCCTCAGCAGAGATAGGAGGACAAGAAGGAAAGTGGGGTGGCTGCAGGGAGGCTCAGAGAGCCAGGGAGGGGTCCCAGGAGGGCATGGGGGAGGGAAGGCATCATCTGGAAGGAGACAGTGCCCGGGTCAAGGGCGCAGTCCCAGAGCCCAGCTGTGGGTTCAGTCCTGCTCAGCTGAGCTCTGCGTGGGGGCAGCTCTGATCAGCACCTCTCTGGGTGAAAGGGCGGATCGAGTGAGTGGATGGAAAGCACCAGAAACAGCCTGGCGCTGAGAAGGCAGGATGCAGCCCACACCATCATGGCACGTGCCCTCAATACCCCCCAGAGAGCTGCTTTCTCGTGAAGAAGATTCTGGACAGAAGGAACGACGCAGGATGCAAGAGGAGAGCGGACATCCACGGGACAGAGCCTGTTAGCAGGTGGGCAGGATGGGAAACTGAGGCAGGAAAACATGTCTCCGTCTGCACGTGGCCGTCGCAGGGGTGCCACGACCATTTACAAGGGAGAAAACAAGGTCCAGAATCCGGGGAAGTGAGGTGGGGGGGCGCGGGGGGTTCAGCCTGGAGCGGGGATTTGTGGCCCCTTGGAGCTGACCTGGCCTGACCTTGGGGACACGCGGGAAGAGAGCCTGCAGGCAGAGCACTCCGGTGAGGCGAGCACTACAGGCTGCGCCCCCGTGGGAAGGGAGACATGTTTCTCTTCCTGAAATAATGCAGTGCCACTGACCCGGCAGTAACTGCTGCCGCTCTAAGACACCGAAGGTCCAACACAGGAGGGGGATCAAGGGCAGGGCACGGGCGGGTGACAGGCAGGGAAGGCAGGAACCAGAGTTGGGGCGTCCGGGAGCCCGGCAGGCAGGCACAGACCAAGGCCTGAGGAAGCACCCCCGAGACACCAGCTGGACACCTGCTGGATGGGACCCCTGGGGCAGCGACACGGAGCGGGAAGAGGCTTCCAGGTGAAGCTCCCGAGTGAGTCCTCAGAGCCGGCGTGAGGACCTGAGAGACAGCGGGTGGCTTGAGTGACCACTGCTGGGCTGGGGCCGCCGGACGGGAGGGAAAATCCTGGCCGGCAGGGAACCCAGCCCCATGCGAACTCTCGGAGCTTCTGTTCACCTTCAGCAGAAAGGCAGGGGCTGGACATCCAAGGAGGGGCCATCGTGTCCTTCAAGCGGGTGAACCCTAATGGGCAGGGGGCGGCTCCCAGAGACAGGGTCCACCGGGAGTGGACCTAGAGCCATCTGGCAGGGGTCTGGCTACCCCGAGGGGCAGGGCCAAGAGCACTGGGAGACGGGGCCACAGGGCAGGCACCAGAATGCCACACTCTGACCCATGTGTGAGAGAGACCACGCAGGGCTGGCAGGAGGGGGAGGGGGCTTCTCTGGGGGTCCACGCAGGGATAGCCGGAGGGGGAGGGTCATCTCTGGGAGTCCACGCAGGGCTGGCCAGAGGGAGAGGGGGCATCTCTGGGGGCCATTCGGGGCTGGCTGGGGTATGCATGGGGGTGAGGGGGTCTCTGGGAGCCCCCGACCGGCCGAGAGGGCTGCGTCTCATCACAGGGAGTGCACCTATGTCCCCCACAGACCCCGGAAGACCTGGCCAGGGGGGCAGCCCGGGGCGTCCGTACCTGTGTCTGCGTGTTGCCACCCTCCAGCAGCGCAATGCCCAGCAGGATGCCCTCCGAGAAGATGCGGTCATTCTTGGTGCTCACGATGACATCGATGACCAGCTCCGAGGCCCCCTCCCTGTCCAGCAGGCACTGGATGTCCGACATGGAGGTGCCCGCCTTGTCCGAGTCCGGGCCGGAGAAACTCCCTGGGGGGGTGGGAGGGTGAGCCACCCACAGGCAGGACGGTGGACCCCGTCTCCCCACATGGGGGGCTTGGCCCCGACAAAGCGAGCTGGAACAGAATCTCAGGTCCCCAAAACATCCAGGGGCCATGGAGAGTGGGGAGGGGCGGGCAGGGACCTGGGTCCCATCCCATGAGCACAAACGGTCCCCAGAGTCAGAGGAACTGAGCCCTGCTGGGTGTAAATCTCCCACCAGGAGAGTACTTGTTTTAAAAAGTCTAGGGCCCAGTTTTCTAGGCCATTTTGCTACTCTATGTCTCTTAATGGGTTGGAACAATAGCACAGCAGGTAGGGCATTTGCCTTGCCCGGCCAACTTGGCTGACCCAGGTTCGATTCTTCCGCCCCTCTCAGAGAGCCCGGCAAGCTTCTGAGAATATCTCACCCGCACAGCAAAGCCTGGCAAGCTCCCCGTGACGCATCCAATATGCCAAACACAGTAACCTGTGTCACAATGGTGATGTTACTGGGCCCGCTGGAGCAAATCGATGAACAATGGGAGGACAGTGACAGTCTCTCTTAATTGGTGCATTTAGACCATTGACATTGAGAGAGATTACTGTAGACTGCTCGATTTGCTCGAGCGGGCCCAGTAACGTCTCCATCATGAGACTTGTTGTTACTGTGTCTGGCATATCGAATACGTC
>JAOXYA010000005.1:6047503-6059328 GCA_028565675.1 Sorex palustris | reverse complement strand
ACACACACACACACACACACACACACACACACACACACACATTCTCTCTCTCTCTCTCTCTCTCTCTCTCTCTCTCTGTCTCTCTCTCTCTCTGTCTCTCTCTCTCTCCCTGCCCATGGCTCAGAAGAGTGGAGAAACTGAGTAACCAGGCACACAGGGTGGATCCGGGGGGAGAAGCGGGATCCCCACGCACTCAGCTGTCCTGGGCTCACTCAAACACAGAAGGACCGCGCAGGGGTGCAGACACCGGGCGCCTCTGCTCCCTGCAGCCCTGCAGCCCTGCAGCAAGAGGCCAGCACCCCGCGCCCCCCTCATGCCCCTGAGCTGCTGCCTCCCTGCACCGTGGCCCCATGGTCGCACCCTGCACAAGCCAAGCCGAGACATCACTATCCCGAACTCCAGGGGAAGGAGTTTTAGGTGAGCCCCCAAACCTTACTGCGATGACAGTATTTGTCCCTGTGTGAGCGCCACCTACCCCAGGTAAACTAAGCAGAACAAACAAACACTCTCCGTGCTCAGATCCAAACTCAGGAGAGGAGGCCAATCACCACAGGGAGACAGGAGAGCAAGATGAGCTGGCGGCCGGGGGGAGTCTGAGGGAGTATGAGTCAGTTGGGTAGATAATGAACTTTCCCTACGTGCTCAAGCAATCGTGAAAATATTGGTACCTTTAAAGACAACGGCCTGAAATAGATTCCCGGCACTGTCAAAATATTACACACATGAATCTGAACGCAACGTTGACAATGCTAATTGAACCTTCCATAGATTGTTTCGAAATTCAAGCAGGAAGGAGAACTGTGGCCGGGAGGAGGGAAGGATGAGTTTCTGATCTCACGGCCCGGGCGGTGGGATACAAACACAACCAGAGCTATGATGCGAGCTCAGCAGACTGTGGCACAGACAGAAGTGCTGGGCAGAGTGGCCAGAAGGGGACGGGGACGGATTGGGGGGAGGGGACCCCTCCACCCGCTCTAGCACAGCAAGACGCAACAGATGCATTCTCCTCTGGCCGGGGGCAGTGACCCCAACGTGAGCTGCACAGTCTCCAGATGCTACAAGAAGATGCTCCGAGGACCTGACTAGGTGTGGGCCCCGCTCAGAGACAGGACGGCGGGTCCTACCCTCCGACCAGGAGACTCCCTATTCATGAACTTTATGGCCCCTGAGAAGTCTCTGGCGCTGACAAGCCTCTGCAGAGATGTAGAAACACAATCGAAATCTCTTTCTGATTATATCAGTAAATAGGTCACACTGGGTAGGATTCTAAAATGAGACCAGGGGCCGGATCGATAGCACAGCGGGTAGGACGTTTGCCTTGCACGAGGCTGACCCAGGTTCCATCCCCAGCATCCCATAGGGTCCCCAAGCACCGCCAGGAGTAATTCCCAAGTGAATGAGCCAGGAGTAACCCTTGTGCATCGATGGGCGTGACCCCCCAAAATTAATTAAAATAAAAAAATAAAATGATGGGGCTGGAGTGATAGCACAGCAGGTAGGGCGTTTGCCCGACCCGAGTTCGATTCCTCCGCCCCTCTTGGAGAGCTCGGCAAGCTACCGAGAGCATCTCACCCACACGGCAAAGCCTGGCAAGCTCCCCGTGACGTATTTGATGTGCCAAACACAGTAAGAAGTCTCACAATGTCACTGGGCCCGCTCGAGCAAAATCGATGAACAATGGGAGGACAGTGACAGTGACAGTGATGGGGACTGGAGCAATAGCACAGCGGGTAGGGCATTTGCCTTGCACACGGCTGACTCGGTTCGATTCCCAGCATCCCATATGGTTCCCTGAGCACCGCCAGGAGTCATTCCTGAGTGCATGAGCCAGGAGTAACCCCTGTGCATTGCTGAGTATGACCCAAAAAACAAATTAATTAATTAATTTAATTAAATGGGACACACACACGCCACCATGAGAGGCAGACACAGCGGCAGAGATGCCAGACAGGCGGCCCCCAGGCTGACAGGTAGGAAGGGAAACCCAGAGAGCAAGGCGGGATTAATGCAACGCCGACAGATGTCTGGCCCCACTGACCGAGAACAAGCACAGGAGCAGGGGCGGACAAGGAGCCCAGCCTCCGGGACTCAAACCCGGCACCGAAGCCAGGGACAACGGGCACAGGAGAGGGGCAGGCGCGCACAAGGGGCCCCTTTGTGCCTGGGTCCAGAGCGGGTGAGAAACTCCACGCTGAACCTCTGGGCGTTCACATCTGAGGAGCATTAGGGACAGGAGACGCGTCTTTCCTGTCTGGCAGTCAGACTCGCTCAGTTAATCCCCCGAATACAGATGACGGCGGGGGCCCGTGGGAGATGCAGAATCGGCCTGTCTCACGGGTCCTGGGCCTGGGGCCTCCCAACCACAGCTATCCCCACCCCACCCCTGCAAGGCCAGTATTCGCGCCCCAGGCAGCAGACGGTCACAGGGGCAAAGACTGATGTGGGAATTTTAAGAACAACTTCTCACAGAGATCAAGGTCGTTCTGAAGAGGAAACTCAACTTTGGGGGGTGGGCCCTGAGTGCTGCAGTGTGTGACCCCCCAAAAATAAAATAAATAAAATAAAGGTCCCAAGAGGGGTCAGAGCAACGGAGCGGGAAGGGTGCTTGCCTTATACAGGGCGGGCCCAGGTCTAACCCCCAGCATCGCATATGGTCCCAAGAGTGACTCCTGAGCGCAGAGTAACAAGTATGCCCTGGCCCCAAATCAACACACACACCCCAAATTCTTCAAAGAAATAAAGATCCTAAGAGAAACTTCTCAAGTAAAGAAGAGAAAGGCAATTATCAGATGGCGTCACTCATATGAGGGATATAAATAAAGCCAAAGAATTGGGCCAAAGAAACTCGCTCCTAGGCTTGCTGAGAACAATGAGGTTACTGCGGGGAGGGGTTACTGGGACGGGAGAGGTCATTTAAGTGTGGGGGGGGTGGCACTGGGTGGTGAGATCTGCACAGACACACAGATGTTAAGATACTGAACCTCGATGATACCTCAAACCCATCGTATTTCCATTAATGATATAGCCATTTAAAAAGAAAAAGCAAATAGCTTAATAAAATTTCTAAAGAAAATAACTTGTTGCATTCTAAAATGAAAGGCAGAATGACAAGGGTTGAATCTGAATGGCAAGTCCCTTGCACCCTGGCAGGAATCCCAGTGGTCGTGGCATCGGGTCCCTCTGATATGCCACCGGATTCTGCTCCCTCAGATTCTGTCGAGGGAGATTTCTGTACTGAGGGTCATCAAGAATATTGATCTTTCTTTTCCAGGAATATCTCTATCTGCTTTTGCTTTTAGGTTAATGCTGGCTTCATAGAAGTTGTTGGGAAGGATTCCTCAAATTTTAAGAAAAAAACAATGTTAGTTGCTTATCAGCAAATAACTCATTTTCTTAATAAAAATTATTTAGAGGGAAATCCTGCAGAAAAAGCAAGCAAAGCACGAGAAAGGCAAGCTCACGGGACAGAAAAACACCAAATGAGCTAAGGACATAGAAAGGCTTTCTGTTCTTCACATCAAAAAATAACAAAAGAACCAAAAAAAACAGCATTAAAATGGCAACCATATTTTTACTGCTAAAACTGATAAGGTCTAAGAATCAGACCACAAGTCGCATCACCAGGGAGAAAGTTACCCTCCAACACTGCTTGTAACGGCTCATCGACCAAACTGAAATACAGGAAGCTGTCTCTCGGGGTTAACTGTATTCTCCCCTGTGTGCAGAATTATCAGAATCAACCTAAATCAAACCAAAACTGAAGCACACATTAAGGGGATGCAGAGCACAGACACCAAAAAGGGCAGAGGTCAGCAGCAGCCTCAGACACTCGTTCACGTGCTTGGTGAATACCCGTTTCTGTCGCCCATGCAGCGAAAAACTGCTGCGTATCCACAGACACTGAAAACACATCAGAACCCAAAGCTAGCAGATAAGAAACTTGGTTCTATTCTGTTTTGTCATTTTTATATTGTTATACCTGTCCCTGGCATACTAAAAATTCATTGGGGGCAAGAAAAACCAATTTGCATGACAGACTGCATTTCTCCAATAACCAGAAACCTGCCTTTTCAATAATAATAAATCAATACAAGCAGTTGAGTCTGGCAAACTCCCCGTGGCGTACCCAGTATGCCAAACACCAGTAACAATGAAGGGTCTCATTCTCCTAACTCTGAAAGAACCTTGAATGTGGCACTTTTTTAAAAAAAAATCTCAGGGCTAGGACGAAGGAGATGTTACTGGGGCCTGCTCAAGGCAATCGACGAATCGACAAACAGTTGAGCCAAAAGATACATAAACAGCCTTGTAATATGTGATCCTATTTAGTAATTTACTCCTATTTAATTTTTGAGTAATCATGTCACTTAAAGGATTATATTAAATTACACTCTCAGTCCAATCGCCTAGAAGGATTCAAATAGGCTTGTCCAACAGTGACTGAATTTCTCATCTCAAGGGGTTAATATTTTCTACATGTTTGAATTTTTGGGGGAACAACTGGCTTGGAAATTGATGCTCATTATTCGAACCATTTGTAAAAGATATTTTACAGAATTTCCATTTGGAAACAAGATTATATTGCCAACAAAGTACCGAGCATTAATCCTCCCAAATCATTTGAAGATTATGAAACACATGGAATAGAATTCTTTTCTAAGTGAAATAATATGGAAGTTGCCATTCGGTGCTTTTCCTCCAAGCAGAGCTCACATGTGTGGGTAAACCAAGATGGGGACTGACCAAGGGTCACTGAAGTGTCTCACGGCCTGGCCTTCCAGGCCCCTGAGCATGCGTGGCAGTGCCCCTTAGCCTGGCCTGACCCCAGCCCAGCCCTTCTCTATCGCATGTCAGGTCCTGTCCCTCAACCAAGCGTCCAATGTCCACTCGACTAAGCGTCCACTGTCCACCGCCAAGCAATGCCTTCACCTAGGGAATCTCACTGAGAGCCATGTAAGATCTCCAGTCTTCACATCTCTTTCAAACTGTGCATTTTTTCAGGAGAATAGGGTAGAGCCATGCAGGAAAATACCAGAAACTTCTGAGGAGACAGGAATCCTTCCAAAGCCCTCTGCATTTCGTAGTGAAACAAACTGGGGCGGAACACACGTACACGGGCCCGGACTCACCCTCACCTATCAGGCTAGATGAGGGTCAGTCCCCTCCGTCCCTCAAACGGGGCTGCTGGTCGCTCTGCCTGGTGGCTGAGAACCCTCACCCTCAGGGCTCCCTGCCTCTCCCCGCAGGCCACACCCAAAGCAAACAAGGGAGGAAGTCAAAGACCTGAAAGATCAGTCGTGCTAAGGTACTTGGAAGTGCTCTATGAATCGTGCCGATGCCGGTGTTGTGATGAGTGTTACAATGGAACAACGTGAGGAACAGTCACAAGCTCCCGGCTTGGAAATGCTACGAAAGTTGCCTTACAAAAACAAAGTGGCCTCTTGGCTGTGCTACAGTCTTCTGACGTATGTGTATTCTCTGCTGACAAGACAACTTCTCCCAGATCTCCATATTCATTTTTTCTTTTTCTCTTCTTCTTTTTTGCCTTTGGCTTCTTGGGTCACACCCAGTGATGATCAGGGGTTACTCCTGGCTCTGCACTCGGGGATTATTCCTGGCAGTGCCCAAGGGACCATACAGGATGCTGGGGATGGAACCTGGGTCGGCCGCAGGCAAGGCAGATGCCATACAGGCCCTGGGTCTGTGTGTTCTTTTTTTTTTTTCCAGAAAAATAGAAAAGTTTATTGGAAAGCAAATAGAGAAAGAAACTTCCCAGCAGGGGAGGCACTTAGTATTGGACTAAATATGACTCACCTTGTGGTGTTTTTATAGGAAAACTGGTCTTTGTGTTTATTTGTCAAGTGACAAGAATATTACGAGAATGCAAGGATCCTACAGAGTGGTAGGTCTTTTCCGTTATCTACTGATGATTTGCCTTAGGGTTTTCCCATTATCTCAGTCTCTGGTGCACTTCAACTGTGGGGCAGAATTTATGGTCTTGGGAAAATTGCTAGGGTCTGTGTATTCTTTTTTTTAAAAAAAAAAAAAGAAGTACATTTTTATTTATTTATTTATTTGCTTTTTGGGTCACACAAAGCGATGCACAGGGGTTATTCCTGGCTCTGCACTCAGGAATTACCCCTGGCAGTGCTCAGGGAACCATATGGGATGCTGGGAATCGAACGCAGTTTGGCCGCGTGCAAGGCAAATGCCCTACCTGCTGTGCTATTGCCCCAGCCCCGGGTCTGTGTATTCTTAAAGGCTGGATGAAACACAAAAGTCATTCTGCACCTGAGTCATAGAACTTCACCCGGATCCCTACCCTGAGATCCCTCTGCTAACCAGAACTCTAAGTGAACTGTAACCTAAGACCTTATGAACAAAGACACCTGGGTCCAGCTGCTACATACACTTGGGATTCGGAGAAAAACGTGTGTTTGAAATCGGTCCCCACCACCTTTCATCCCTGCATCACATTTTACTTCACCTTTCTGCATCTAAATTTAACAAGCTGCAAAATCCCAGGGCAAGAAACACCAATCTATTCTGGGGACACCCGGCCGTCACCGTCCTGGCAGGGGGGAGTAGGGCAGGGTCCGCGTGGGAGAGGAGTCCACATCCTAGGGGAGGTGTGGACACTAGAAGCAGTAACCAGCAGACACATGAGACGCTTTCAAACACCGCGGTGAGTGCAGAGAGGAGAGAGCATGAGAGTGGGTCAGGGAGGGGAGGGGGGGCTAGGACACCATGGGAGAACATTCTGGAAGACTTCAGCGAGCTCAGATTGGCTAACCATATGACAATCCGGGGAAGGAGGATCTGAAGAAAGGGAATATGCAAATTGCCTGAGATGAGCCCAGGCCTGGTCTGGCCGAGATGAGAAGCAGAGAGACGATGCGTGTGGGCAGAGCCGGGCCGGGGTCCGTGGGGGTGGAGGCGGAAGTCAGCGTCAGGAACTTCCCGAGCTGCATGAGGAATGCAGACTGCAACGGAGGTGAGTGACGGGATCTGGTCCTCAGGCCAAGACGGGCCCAGCTGGGGGTGTTTGGCAGGCGGCTGCGGGTGGATCTGAGCGTGGCTGTCACCCAGGAAGAGGAGCGAGGCCGGGCCTGGGTGTAGGAGCGACGGGGGGTGCAGGGATTCATCATGCAGAAGCAAAGGGCTCGGGTGCGAGCCCCCTCGCATGGCCAGGGCCCGACCATCATGTAGCTGTTCCTCGGGGAAAGCCAGAGTCCAGCCACCACAGCAGGGCCCGTGGAGAAACCCCTTCTCCAGGTCCGACAGATGTGTGAGATCGGCCACACGGACAGAACCCGGTCTCCAGTCTGCAGAGACGCCACGCTCCGTCCCCGAGCCCAGGAATGCTCATTTCCGGGCGTCTTGTTGGGGTGTGTGTTCCCCCATGCGCAGCCCTAGCACCAGGGAGGGCCACGCTGACCAGCCCGCCCCTGGCTCCGTCCTGGATGACAGCTTCCGTTCAGGCCATCCCGAGAGGCGCTTGGCCCTCCCTCAGAATCTAGCAGGGGAGATCAAACAAGCGGTGACAGAAGGTAGAAAATGAAGGGATGGGGGGCAGGGGAGGAGCTGGCATCTAGGTCCCAGGGCCAAAGGAGCTTTTGTGCAGGAATCTGAACCCAAGAAAACGAACGAATTCGAACCAGAAATGATGAAGAACGGAAAAGATGCCGGGAGGTGGCGATAGCTGACACAGAGAAAGAAAGACGGAGACAGAGAGAGGGAGACAGAGAGACAGAGAGAGAGGGAGAGGGTGGGGGAGAGAGGAGGAGGGAAGAACAGGAGGGAACTCAGGGTCCCACAGAGGCCCAGGAGGGCACAGTGAGGGGCCAAGGAGAGACGAGGAGGGCGGCCAGAGGGAGGCCTGGAGCGGGGTCCTCACCCGTCCAGAGGGAGGGCGTGACCCTGTATGCAGCCCACCCGGGCTCTGTCTCCAACGCTGCTGAGGGTCCCTGAGCACCGCCAGAAGTGAGCCCTGAGCATTGCTGGGTGTGGCCCCCAAAAGAGAAAAGCAAAATAAACTAAGCAGGGAGCGGGGAGAAGAAGCCTTGGAATCAAAGGCCTGTTTAGACGGAGGGCGCCAGTGACCCCGCCCGAGCTCTCCCTCCCCTCCCCTGCCGGAAACCAATGGGCAGGGTGGCGACAGTGGGCTGCGGCTAGCACGCGGGCTATGCAGCTACGGTACACAGGCTATATGGTTACAGGGGGTTGGAGCCAGCACACGGGCAGTAACACCTGCTTTTTAACTGATTCTCATAAAAACCTGCATTACATCTTATTGGGCTGGGGCGATAGCACAGCGGGTAGGGCGTTTGCCTTGCACGCGGCCAACTTGGCCGACCTGAGTTCGATTCCTCCGCCCCTCTTGGAGAGCCTGGCAAGCTACCGAGAGGATCTCGCCCGCACGGTAAAAGCCTGGCAAGCTCCTCGTGACATATTCGATCTGCCAAACATAGTAACAAGTCTCAGTTACTGGGCCCACTCGAGCAAATGGGTGAACAACGGGAGGACAGTGCAGTACAGTGCTACACCTTATTAATTTAAAATTCCAGACAGCTAGTAGTGCAGGGCTTGGTGAAGGATCTTGCCCAATTCAAATCAGCCCCGCATACATCCCCCGCAGAACTCCACAGAATCACTCCTGGGCACAGTCCTGAGCACCACTGAGCGTGGCCCCCAACTCGGGGGGATGGGGGTTATATTTATATGTAAGTATAATCATTCAGGTCCAATCACAGCTAGGAACCATGGCCAGACACCGTCCTCAGGCAAGCAGCCCACCTTCCCCTTACCAAGCGCCCACCGAGCGCCTACTCTAACCTGCCCAAGGGGCCAGATCTAGCTATGGGGTGATGAAGTGTTTCCTCAGCGCTGAGAGAGAAACAATCAAGGTGTGATCCGTGAGCAGGAGAGAGAATGCGTGTGGGAAGCTTCTTAGCTATCGGCGTGAGCACTCAGTGCTAGCTCTGACGATCAGGACAAGGACAGAGGGCATCAACCGCCCCGAGCAAAGCCTCCGGGCCAGCAGGGCTGAGAGCAGGGGCACACACACACACACACACACACACACACACACACACACACACACACACACGTCTGTCTGTGGTCCAGCCCCATCTGCATTCGCCCCTCGGGAGGGCGCTAACCGGTGGCACCCAGGAACCGATTCTAGCACTCTTTAAGGAAGTCCCAGATCCGCCACCCACCCGCGGCTGCAATCCCGTCCGCCTCCTGCTTAATTTATCACCTCTGAGGTCTCCGTGTGTCACAGACCCTCAATAAATAATGATGGATTTCAAATTGGGAAATCGAAGTTTTTAATAAAGATATTAATAGGCTAGGCTATTTAATAGACCGTGCCATAATGAAATCTGAGCTAAGAATTACGCTAAACTCGTTCTTTTCAAATCTCACTGAGCTATATTGAAATGCCATAAGCAATATTAAATTTAAATTTAGAAATAGAATTAAAATTATTGCTAAAGACCCAGAATGACTCGAGTCCCCTCCCCGGAAGTGGGCGATGTTTGGGCTTATTTCTTGTTCACCATCACAAAACCACACCTGGTGTGTCAGCCAGTCCCGGCCGGAAGTACTCACAGTGCCCCTGATGGCCCAAAGGAGGGGGTCCACCCAGATGCCCCAACTCACCCACTTCGGCCAGCGTCCGGACACAGGACTCCACTGAGGCCTTCTGGGCCGGGCTGGGCCAGGTGCAGTTGTACACGCGGAAGGCGGACTGCAGCAGCTGGGTGAACACGGGCTGGTGCGTCTGCAAGAGGAGAAATGGCCGTGACCCTCCCGGGGATCTGTGCAGCTTCTGAAAGGGCCCCTAGAGTTAAACACGGGACCAGCTACACCATTCAGGCACGATTTCATGAATCTTTCCTTTAAACCTTACTGTGTCGCCATTTCTCTGACAAGGGAGCCTACGAAGGTCCTTCCAAGACATGTTGGGAAATTCATCAGTGGCACATGAGTCATCCTTTATACCGGGCACCCCAGTATAAGTGTTTGGAACCGTATACAAGGGGAACAAATCAGAGCACACGGGGCGTGAGCTCCGGCCCTGGTGCCACTACCTTCAACACCACAAACACAGGCCAGGGCTTAAAGTCAGATCCATGAGTCTAAGAACACTCAAGACTCTTTTCCCAATACAAATGCAGCAGGTGCGATGAATTTCTCTTTGGGTTCTTGGAGACAGGAATTTTTTTTTTCTTTTTGGGTCACACCTGGCGATGCTCAGGGGTTACTCCTGGCTCATGCACTCAGGAATTCCTCCTGGCGGTGCTCGGGGGACCCTATGCGATGCTGGGAATCGAACCTGGGTAGGCCATGTTGGCTGCGTGCAAGGCCAACGCCCTACCCGCTATCGCTCCAGCCCCGGAGACAGGAAATTTGTGGACCAAATAACTTTCATTGGTGCTATCCTCGGATGTTAGAGTGCTAGACAGAAAACACCCAACAGGCCCTCCCCAGAGGGGTCATCATTTCAGACGTCAAGGGAGTCACTTCCTGTGCTTGCCGGTGTCTCTATTTTTCACTCACCAGATTTGCGTGATGTCACTCTATATAAGGAGGCACGGGCCTGCTGACTTTATATCACTTCATTATTACGTCACAGATCGTACTTCATAATCAGGAACCAACGTTTGCTTTTAGACAAATTTTCCACTGGCCAACATTAGCCATCGTTGGACGTGCTAGCACCGGTGGAATTAGACTGCCCCGTTTGTGGGTGACGCAGCCGTCACATTGTAAGGATGTGTGGGGATATACTGACATCTGTATTCCCCTCAGGAGTGCCTGAGGGAAAATCTGGGTCCCACATCCCAGCTCATCCTTCCCAGCCAAGCTGCCCCCGGGGAATCACTCAGCATTGCTGTCACTTAGGGAACCGCTACACCTGGTGGTTCCATGAACAGGTGAGAGTGTTTCTTTCATGCTTACAAGGAACAAGAATGATTCTGGCAGGGCCTGGCCAGGTGGCCTCAGGGCCTGGCCAAACACCTGGCATGTGGCGGCACAGCAGGGCTCTGGCCCTGGGCATGCCATGGTCCCGAGGGTCCCCCCACTCCCGACACTCAAATAATAATTTCGTGTTTAGGCGAAGTTCGGGGAACTCAGAAGGGGATGGAGCGGTCACTGACGCGAGGGGTGAAGGGGAGCAGCCCCTGCTGTCTGCTCACCCGGCCGCGCCTACCTGGAGGCTGGTGCTGTTGTCGGAGAAGGGTGAATTGAAGAAGCCGCTCACGATGCTCATGATGGACTCGGTGACGCACTTCTCCAGGAAGGTGTCGGCGTGCTTCCTGTCCGTGGTGGTGTTGCACACCTGCAGGGGGCAACTGGCTGCGTCAGTTCTCAGTGTTGGTGCACATGTTGGCACCAAAGCACTTCCACGAGCACCTTCCACGAGCACCCCGGAAATGCGGCTTCTAACACGCCTCCTGCTGTCCAGGCCTTGAGCGGGCCCGGGTCTGTCCCCAGCGCTCTGCAGCAGCATCTCCTCCCTGCCGGGCGACTGGCCCCCTCTTCCCGGCTCCGTCCCTCCTACCCTCGTCCTGCACCCTCCTCCCTCCATCCTCGTGTCTGGTGGGGCAGGAAACGGCCTTTCTACACGCCACTAGAACATGGGAGAGCAAACGCTCAGAAGTGATGGGCTGCCTGCATAGGCTGGAGACGCAAACACGTGGGGTGGCTGGAGAAGACAGAAAACCAAGAAGACAAAGTCCGGGGCTGGAGCGATAGCACAGCGGGGAGGGCGTTTGCCTTGCACGCGGCCGACCCGGGTTCGATTCCCAGCATCC
>JAOXYA010000005.1:6035316-6047403 GCA_028565675.1 Sorex palustris | reverse complement strand
ACAAAATCTCCAATGGAGATGTTACTGGGCCTGCTCGAGCAAATCGATGATCAACGGGAGGGCCTTTACCTTTACCTATCAAAAATTCATAAACCTACAAGGAACTTCTCATCACCCCTTAGACCATACTTTGCAATTATTGTCACTCTTAAGTTGTCTTGAAAACCAAACCCAGGCCTGGAGAGATAGCATAGTGGGGAAGGCACTGGCCTTGCATGAGGCCGATCAGGGTTCAATCCCTGTATCCCCCCCCACTTAATCCCCCAAACACTGCTAGGAGTGATTCCTGAGCACAGGGCCCGGGGTAAGCCCTGAGCATTGCTAGGTGTGGCCCAAAAACAAAACCAAAAAAAGAGAAACAATTACCTCCCCCGCCAAAAAAGAAAAATCATTTTGATGAAAAATGAAAAAAAAAAATCAATCCATCAATCATCTTGCAACCTTATGGCCCACCAGAGTTAGAAAACATTTTCCAACAAAGCCAGTCTCCTCTGCTGGAGGGAAGGCCACATGCTGCACAGTACTGGCAGGAAACGGCGGGACTGGGGGTGTGGCTCTCTGCCTTGCGTGGCTGAGGTTCTGGGTCCAATTCTGTTTGCCACATGGTTCCCAAGCACCACCAGGACTGGGGGTGGCCCTAACTAGAAGCCCCCTGCTGCCTGCTGGGGCATCAAGATCTAGCTCTGGATGATGCTCTGTGGAAGGACACACTAGACTTGTAAACTACCTCTCTGATAGTCCCTACAAGACCAATCTAGCTCTAGAATAGGCCCCATGGGACGTGCTAGACTCATACACTACCTCTAATGCTCTCCACAAGACCAATGTAGCTCTGGTATATGCTCTGTGGGATATACTAGACGCGTGAACTACCTCTCTAATACACTTAGGAGGCTAACTGCTCGTTTCTTGCTCCTCTCCTCCTGTGCACGTGAAGAAAATCACCTGGCGTATTTGTTGCGAAGATAAGACAAACAGGCAGAGCGCCTGGGGCTCGGGTCTGCAGAGGCCAGCGACACCGTCTGTCTGCGTGCGGCTTCTCAGAGGGTCCCTGGCAGAGCATCTCTGGCTCTCGCACTAACCCTCAAAGTCAACAGCTGCTCACTGCGGTTGCTGCACTACAGGCCGTGCTCAGACGCCTGGTCTGGATGAGGCAGCGCCTCAAATCACTTCAAGTCACAGTTCCGAGAACACGGACCCTCATCCTGGGCCTCAGAACGCTTCTCCCTGAAACAGCAGCTCCAGAGAGAACTTCCAGCAGAGTGGCTCATCACTTGGTGAGAAACCCTTTACTAAAGGAAAGCACTGAGGGAGCCCCTAGCCACAGTGCTCTCCCTCACAGGGTGCTCCTCCCGACAGTGCTCTCGCCTCAGAGTGCTGCAGACCAGGGAGGAACAGGCCTGAGGAGGGGCAGACGAGCACAGGGACCCTCGGCCTCCTCAGCGAGTAGCAGGGCTGCTTACCCACCTCCCCCTGTGCATTTCCACTGGGGCGCCGAGGGGAGGGGTCAGGGACACGACAGCAGCCCCTGCGGGACATGGGCAGCAGGTGAGCGGGGCCCTCGGAGGCAGGCCGGGTCCCAGCAAGTGCTGGGAGCAGCGACGGGGTTCCCGGGCACCCCAGCGTCAGCCAGGTCTCGTGGGGGACATGGGGGTGCTGGCAGGCTGGTGCCGCAGTGCCGGCAGCCGTGCTGGGCGACCCGGGGCGACTACCTGCCCTCCTGAGGGCCCCAGGGCTGCGAGCCCTGCCTCTCGGGCCGGTGCTTTCCTTTCCCTCCTCCCAGTGTGGCCCCGGGGCCTGCATGCACCTCACTCATGGGGATGGTCACTTAGAAAACACCCTGTGGTCCACACGGCGCTGACGTTTGTGGGCTGGTGTCCACGGCACCTGGTGTGGCCTCCAAAGGTCTCCGCACCCACCAATGGGCAGCTCCCCGGGCACCCAGGGTGGGGCCTGTTCCCTGCCCGGCCACTGTTCACCGAGAGCACTGGACCCCAGGCGACGGCCGGGGGGGTGGGTGGGGGAGGGTTCTGGCCCATGGCACGCTCAGCGCCACATAGAGCCTCGGCTGGGGCTTGAACCGAGGGAGCGTAGCCCCTTCCCGGGTCTGGGCCAGGCAGACGCAGCACACTGCGGGAGTTGAGTGCACGTGCTCACACACACACGTGTCTGGGGCCACACGCTCGGGTCCGGGGGTGTGGCTGCAGGGCCCGCCCACGACAGCACTGGAGTTGGCCCGAGGATGGGAGGAGGCGCCCCCACCCTGCCAAGGGTCCCCGCGCCCCACAGGAGTGAGCCCCGGGTGCTGGCAGGCGCAGCCCTGCACCCCAACAAGAGCGCAAAGCGGCCCACTCTGAGTTTCCCGAAAAGCGCCCTGTGGATACAATCTCACCTTCCTGGGGAGGCGGAGGTTCCCAGGAAGAGCCCAGGAGAGGGGGCGTTCTGGAGACGGGGCCGCGGGTCCCCCAGGGCAGGCTGCCAACAAGGCCTGCCCCAAGCCGCCCTCCACCCCATTGGTACGATTTTATATTAAATATTGCAGACCTTACTCTTAATTCTGAAAAAAATACTTTTACTTTCCTCAAGTTGTTGGTCCTTTAAGTGAACAATATACTTTCTAAAGGAATACTCTGGTATTTTCCCCCTTTAAGATATTTCTCGGAGTTTTATTTGGCAAAGAAGTATAAGAACTTTAAAAAAAAAAAAACAAACATTTCCAGAGGGAATATCCTTTACCGTAAAATAAATTCGTGTGATTTGGAAGAAGACAAATCTCGATGTATATCTTTGACGTATGTGCCAATCTTACAATACAAAAAGATAAGGTTTGTGGAAATATTTTAAAAATGTAAAAACCAGTCCAGGCCACGTCACTGTCGAATCCTCACCAAGCTGCCCGAGCCCCTCGGCGAGTGCCCACGCGCCCTCACTGCCGGCCGCCCTTCCCGCTCTCGGCCGGCTCCGTTCTGGAAAACAGAGAAAGCAAGCCAGCAGATTAGAACATTCCCCGCAGCCACAGTCCCCTCTGCATCTCCCACGGGAGCCGAGAACCGAGTATCCCCAGGGCCAGAGAGCAGAGGACGAGAGAGGCAGCGCCAGGCCCCCGTCTGGCCCCGAGCCCTGCCAGGGGCGACCCCTGGGCACACAGCCAGGGGTGAGTCCTGAGCTCAGGGTGACCAAGCCATGGAAAATACCGAAGCGGTTATTCTAACTTCCTTCTTTGCATGGAGATAGACAAAATTATATCCCAGAGGGATGAAGTGACTTTCCAAGATTTCGACAGTCACCGCTTACCTCAGTATGCCTCTCCGAGTAAGACTACCTTTACCTTTCAGCCAAGAATCTAGGGGGCCAGAGAGAGTCCAGCAGGCAGGGCACTGGCCTTGCGCCTGGCCGCCCAGGGCTGATCCCTGCCACCCGAGGTGGTCCCCCAGGCCCTGCTAGGAGTGACCCCTGAGAGGCGAGCCAGGAGGAACCCTGAATACCACCAGATATGGACAAAAATTTCATTTACTTGTCCACTAAAATCTTTTCTTTACCAATGCATTTTAAAAAAAATTTCTTCTGAAAAAAAAATTAAAAACTTTTATTTTCAGGAGCTAGAGCCCCTAAAAATAGCACAGTGGGGAGAGCATTTGCCTTGCACACAGCTGACCCAGGTTCGATTCCCAACATCCCATATGGTCCCCCGAGCACCGCCAGGAGTAATTCCTATGTGCAGAGCCAGCAGTAACCCCTGTGCATTGCCAGGTGTGACCCAAAAAGAAAAAAAAATTCTTAGTTGAATCAGTGAGGTATACAGTGACCAAATTGTTCATGATTGTATTTCAGTCACAACCTGTTAGACCTAGACTTACTTGGTTAGAATCAGAATCCCTGACACTACTGTTAGTAAGAAACGAGTTCACACCTTCCATTTGATAGACTCAGAATTACGTATCATATTTTCTCTATGATTTTCCCCGCACTGCGCTGCTTACTGATCGCTGAAGAAAAATATCTCAAAGAAGTGACTACTTTCAGGGCTGCCAATAATATAACCAGAACTTTCACATGTAACAGACTACCAAGACTGAAAGAAATTAGTTTTTGTCTTTTTCTAAGTAACTTGAAAGTTCATAATGTTGCAATACTATTGCAATAAAAAGTATCAAACCAACCAGCAGATTTGGTTTGATACTTTGAAACATTTTTAAAACTTACAATATAACACGGCAATAAACAAATCCAAACCCTACCAAAAAAGAAAGAAAGAAAAAAGTACAAACCCATTTTCCTCTTTCAGATGCTGATACAATTCGGCTCTGTTATTGACCGAGTTCAAGCGGCCGGCGAACTCCTGATGCTTCCTGGAATTGGCGGTATTGATCCGGCTGCTCCACAAGGCCAGCAGGGACATGGGCCCTGGGGGACAGGGAAAGGCAAGAGGAGGGGGACGTTATTCCCGCAACGTTCGCTCATTCGCTGTGGTTCGTCCTGCTCAATTAGGGCGGGAATAACTTCCTCTTCTTGGGGAACTGTGTGTGGGGGGGTCTGGGACCATCACCAGCGTCGCAATTTGCTGGGGGACTCGGAGGGCTGAAGGTGACGTTACGGTAAGAAGCATTGGAGCCCCCGGGTGGGGCAGAAAGGGGAAGGACAGAGCCATGGACAAGCACGGCACGGGCACTCTCGGGAACAGTGCTCAGAGGGGAAGAAGGCCGCCTGCAGAGGCAGGCCAGGGGGTGGGGTGGGGACCAGGGCCCAGAGGGACAGAGACAGGCCCAGTGCCAGGGAGAACTGGGGCCCAGGTGGACACAGAGGCGGGCTGGGGGGGGGGTGGAGTGACCAGGGCCCAGGTGGACACAATGACAGGCCGGGGGCGGGGACGAACCCGGGGATACTGGTGGAGGGAAGCGGGCACTGGCCAAGGGAATGGTGCTGGAACACTGTGTGCCTGGAATTCCATCAGGAATAACTTTGCACATCATGGGGCCTCAATAAAAAATCAAAAAAAACCATAATGCCAAGAGCTGAGGCCCTTGCAGGTGGGCAGCTCCCGGCCCGACCCCGGCGCCCACAAAGTGCCCATCTCCCTCACCTTTGGATTTCTCTGCGGGCGGAGTCTCGTCCACCTCCAGGAGGGGCTTTTTGTTTGGAGGTTCTGGGGAGTCGGGAGAATCCTTTATGATCTCAGCTTCGGCCAACTCCTCCTTGCCACGTTCCAGGATTCCCTTGAGCCTTTGAGAGGGAGAGAGAGAGAGAGAAAGAGAGAGAAAGAAAGAGAGAGAGAGAGAGAGAGAGAGAGAGAGAGAGAGAGAGCACTTCAACTTTTAGAAAATCTACAAGGGTTCAAAATCAAATCAAACTTCTTAATGCCCGTCATGATGAAAGCTGTTCTCCCAAACACAGGGAACACTCAAAAGCACAATCAGAATTTTTTTTTGTTTTCTGCTTTTCTTTGGGTCACACCCAGCGATGCACAGGGGTTCCTCCTGGCTCTGCACTCAGGAATTATCCCTGGAGGTGCTCGGGGGACCATATGAGATGCTGGGAACTGAACCCGGGTGGGCCGCATGCAAGGCAAACGCCCTCCCTGCGGTGCTATCGCTCCAGCCCCGCAACCAGAATTTAAATAACTTAGACAGTTTCCTACTGTCATCACAATAATGTATTAATTCAGGAATGCTGAGCCGTAAAAGATGAAAATGGAGAAAACCTGAAGAGCGTGAAATTTCAGAAGAAATCACTATTTTAATTTTTAGAGATAGGATCTGACTATTACTTCAAAGTGGAACCCGGAGCTCTCTTTGCTCCGTGTTCACGCGCTGTGGAGACGCACTATCCTGGGGTAGAGTGACACTGGCCCCTATCCTGGAGGGGGTTTGGGCAGCCATGGCGGTGCCCTCCTGCTCTGCACTCGGGAGCCCCTCTCCTTTAAGGAGCCAGCGCTGTTCAGTTCAGCACCGAGGAAGAACCAGGCTGGGTCCGACTCCTCACTCGTGCTGGACAGAGCCGGTGCCGGCCCTGGCATCCACCGCACCGCCTGCAGCCCTTCATGCCTTTCCCTTCGCACCCCTGACAGTGGCGGACGGACCCGGCCCCGCTGCTGCTTTCAAGCGATGCCTTGACAAGACTGTCAAGAGGAGGAAGGGGCTCCGGACCAGAACGAGCCAGCTCTGTGCCCTGGGACGCCGTGCCCAGCCATGCCCTTCCGGGACCCCCGGGCCCTGTTCTGCGCCCCAGGACCTGAGTCGCTCCCCAAGGCTGCAGCCCCCCGTCCGCTGCTCTCTCCCCACTTCTGTGTCTATCTCTCCTGCATAGCCCCACATGTCGCCACGCCTGGGATCTTGTGCCAAATGCCCGGCGGGTGCTCAGTTACTAGTCACTCCACGGAACAGTAAGGTTGTGCTTTTGCATTCCATCACATGCTCAAACACTGAGAGCACACAGCAGAGAGCACAGTTTTCAGAAGCTGCTTAGGAAAAAATTAAATATTTCCCTGCCCCTAAAAGGAAAAAGAAAAAAATCCCTCCCCTGTTTTTGGGGCGGTTGTTTTTAGGGGCCCACACCCAGCAGTGCTTGGGGGTTACTCCCAGTTCTGTGCTCAGGAATCAATCCTGGCGGGCTCAGGACCAGAAGGGGTGTTGGAGATTCAACCCAGGTCAGCCAAGGGCAAGGCCAGTGCTGGGCCATCTCTCCAGCCCCCCAAAATCCTTCTTAAGGACCCAGAGGCGTCCTTTAGACTCCAGAATGAGTCTGTAATCATGCAGTGAAACAGACAGGAAACGAGCTACAGGGTGGGCGAAAGCTCAGAGCAGGTCAGCACGACACGTCACCTCTCGGAGTCCTGCCAGGGCTTCTCCTGCTCGTAATCCTTCATGGCCTTCTCAGACTTGTCCTCCTTGTCCTCCCTCTTCCTCCCACGCTTCTTCCGCTCTTCTTCCTCGGGAGGTTTGCTCCGACACGCCATCAGGCACTCCAAGACTCTCTGGTGCTTCTCCGAGTTGCTGATGTGGGCCCTGACGAGGGTTTCCAGCTCATTCCACATGATCCGGTACTGCTCGTCTCTGAAGCCAAGATTCAAACCAGGCCCTTAGAGAGACACTGGGGGCAGCGACAAGCGCCCCCCCCTCCCCCCGAATGCCGAGACAGGAGCGGCAGGCTGGCCAACGCCTCCTTCCTCCCCCGGCAGGCCCCTGCACGGCGCCGCAGGGACCCCACCCCCCCACCGGCCTCTCCCAACTCGAGCCCCTCCCTCGCAGACACTTCCCATCTGCAGCACAGTCCCCGGGAAGGGCCAAGCTACCTCTTGGGGCCTTTTCCTCGGGTACCGACTGTGGAGATAGGCAGAGGGTCGTTCTTCCTCTCCATATCCACGAGGTTGTATATTGTTTTCTGACAGTTTAGGATGTCTTCCTCTGTCAAAGACTCTTTCACAATAACGCTGGCTAACGGAACTACCTGTTACGGCAGAGGAAGAGGAGAGAGAAGCACTTGAGAAGCCGGCCCGGGCCCCCCGCGTGGGCCCACACGCGCCCACGCTCCCGCCAAGACCGTGTGGCTGACCTCGAGGAAGCCGACACTCACCGCCTGCATGTTAAAAATGGTGGTTTGGGAGATGATCATGGGCCAGTAACGCGTGTGTTTTTCTAATTGATCTTTCGCGCGTTCCAAAGGGATCTCAAGACTTCCGTCGATTTTATATCTGGGGTCTAGAAAAGGAGTTAATCTGTTTTCCCTCATAAATTCACCAAAATCCTAATGATAACCAAATAAGATAAAATTAGAAGCTATGTCCTACTGTTTCAGTATGGATTACATGTCACAATCTGTCTCCCTGGCGGCCTGTCTGACCCGCGGGGAGGGACCACCCCCCACACCCACACCCCCGCCCCGTATCACGCAGCTGGAGAAGTCTCGGTTCACACAACGGGACGGAGAAAGCCCCGGCATGAAAGGACTCTGGGTTCTTCCCACCTTGTAAGAACAAGGGACATTTCCCCCCTTCATTTCCATAACTTTAACTCTTTTCTATGATACACTGATAACAGAATGAGTGATCACATTAGAACCTTAGCTTACTTAAAACTATCTTCAGCGGATGGCCAAATTTCTAACTTTAAATGATGGAATTAAGATCATTTTAGTCTTTGTATTTAATTTTCTATATTTCCAAAAACTCCTACTTATTTTTCCCTCGAGTTCAAACAAGATGTAAAAAGAACCCCCCCACACGGCCCAATCAAATTTCTTATAGCTTATAGTGCGTTGGTGTACTTTCAAGGTGCAGTAAACAAGGGCCAGAGAGAGACAGGGTGAAGGCACTTGCCTTGCACGCGGCCGGCCTGATCGGACCCTCAGCACCTGCCCGAGTGAGAGACAGCTGGGCACAGGAGCAAGCCCTGGGACTAGCAGCTGTGGACAGACCCTTCCCTCTTCACCCCAGCGGACAGCCACCCACATTTCAACTTCACCCTCACCGCACAGAGAGGGCAGCTCGGCTCTGGCTGGGAAGCATGTCTGCAGGGGGGAGCCCTGGTCTGACCACCTCGAGAAGTAGCCCCTGAGCACTGCAGGCTGCGGACCCCCCCCCCAAAGAAGCAGACAGCCTTAAAACACTGATTCTAAAAAGACAGCAAGATGAAAACAATCAACAGAATTTCGTCCCCCAAAATTTCCTTATGGTCAGTAACCTGTTGTAGAAAAATTAAGTGTTTCAAAGTAACAACAGTTCAGGCTGGAGCAACAGGATAGCAGGGAGGGTGCTTGCCTCGCAGGCTTCGATCCCCGACACCCCATAGAGTACCCTGAGGCCACCAGGAGTGATTCCTGAGTGCAGAGCCAGGAGTAAACCCCAGCACCACTGGGTGTGACCCAAAACTAAATAAAACCAAAAAACACCCAGGGCTGGAACGATAGCACAGCGGATAGAGCGTTTGCCTTGCATGTGGCCGACCTGAGTTCGATTCCAAGTATCCCATATGGTCTCTCGAGCAACACCAAGAGTAATTCCTGAGTGCATGAGCCAGGAGTAGCCCCTGTGCATTGCCGGGTGTGACCCAAATATCAAATAAATAAATAAAAATAAAACACTAGAGGAGCAGCAACTCAAATGCTGTCGTCTGCCATTTAATTGACTAGAAATGAAGCTCCACTGATATACTGTTTCCTTGCATAATTGAAACCCAAGCACAAAAATGTGTAAGTCTGCAACTGTACCTCATGATGTCTCACTATAAAAAAAAAAAAAAGAAAAAAAAAAGAAATACTGGCTCAGCTCAACCTCTGTTCCATCCTGCACTGTGGTTTGTCTACGTTCTCCAGAGAGTGTGCATGGCGCGATGGGTATCTAAGGACGCCAGCGAGAATTCTCCCCCGAGCAAAGACTGCCTGCAGTACGCTTGCCCAGTGACGACAAATGAGCCAGCGGCGGCTCAGACCCACCTTCTGCGTCAGAGCTTAGCACTGACCTGGCTCCCCCCACCCAGCATGAATGAGACAGACAGAGAAGCGCGAGGAGAGCTGTGGGCCTTACTGTGATCCGGTAGTCCGTCACTCTCCCGCCACACCCCTCGCTGATCGAAGGGGGGTCTTCTAGAATGGACCGAGAGCTGCTGAGGACGTGCAGGAAAATCTCTCCTCCGTGGCTACTGAGCATGTGGCTGATGACTTTGGAACCCGACTTTCGCGGCTGCTCCAACAGGACCGAGCGGCCTGTCCAAGGCGAGAGGTGGGTTAGGCTGGGACCGCCCAGGTTCCCGTCCCCTTTCATACGTGGCCCTTGACCTCTGACTGTCTGAATCTCCGTATTTTCACCAGCAAGGCTGACCTACTGGAGGAGCACTCGAACCCCGGAGTCTGGACTCTCCTTCGCCTCCGCTCGTCTCCGCGGGCTCTCAAAGTACCTCTAGCACCTTGCGGCTTGTAGTTTTTCAATTACAATTTTATATACGATTTTCCCCCTGGATGCCAGGAAGAAAAAGGAGACAAGCGCTACAAAGCCCTCACGTTATCTAGCAGTCTCAATTTACTGCCACAAACCCCACCTGCCTTGTTACCAAAACTACTTCCCATTTCACAAGACTGAACGTTATTTTATCTGGACTTTATATAATAAACACTGTGCTTCCTACAAGAACACAATTAGCCTTGTTTGAGAGGCAGCCTGCCTCTTCTTGGTTCAAAGTCTAGCTGATCAGGGGAATCACCAAGCAAGATTCAGCACATGGAACCCAATCAATCGTCACAGCAGATTTAAGGCCAAATGCCGAAGAATCACATAACAGTAAAATGTACTTTTACAATAAAGGTACATGGGGGCTGGAGTGATAGCACAGCGGGTAGGGTGTCTGCCTTGCATGCGTCCAACCCAGATTCAATTCCCAGCATCCCATAGGGTCCCCTGAGCACTGCCGGGGTAATTCCCAAGTGCATGAGCCAGGAGTAACCCCTGGGCAATGCCAGGTGTGACCCAAAAAGCAAAAACAAAAGTACAGGGTTCAAATGAAATCAACCCACATATGCTTTGTAATTCATACGCAACAGATCAAGAGAGATGGGCTGCTGGTCAACCACTATAAAGTTCAACCTGAACTCGAATGCTCGGAACTTAAGCGAAAACACAAAATAAAATACTTGTGTCATCCATAAGGGCAGTGGTCTACGAGACCTGAGCTTATTTTCAGGTATCAGTGAAATGGCTCCAGGCTGATCACTGCGTGGACCTAGTGCCCGGCTCTGGAGTTCACACGCCGACACTTCTCAGAGATCTCTCTGGCACTCAGCTCGGAGTCAGTCATGAAAGGCTGAGAGTTACCATTCAGTAGGAAGTTGGTGAGGCAGGAGGAAGGCCTGCTGTTGACGTCGACGGGGGAGATGCGGTAGGCGCCTGTGCAGTAGTGCAGCTCTGCAACGGAAAAAACACTGATGGGTGGGAACGGAGGGACTATGACCCAATGACAAAACCTCCTTCCTCACACCCGGGAGGACTCAGGGAAACGCATCCCTCGGCAGTGCGTCCAGCACCGCCCTCTCCCCCTCCCCCTCCCCCTCCGCGCTCAAGCACCCACCAACACCCACCGATGTTGTTCGTCCTCGGGGTGCACCACTTCAACGTGATGGTCTCCTTAAAGGAGCCTTCTCTGCTGCTGCCACCGACGTGGGTATCACCTTGAAAGTAAGCCAGAGAGACAGCCACTGACTCACTCGGTCCCACCTTCCAACCGTTCACCCCAAAGTCCCAGCAGAGGTTGGGCCCGAAGCAGGAAATACTTCTGGGAGAGCGTTTTGTAGACCCTCCTGGAGAAACACCGACTGTTTTAGAGCTTAGTTACGTGAGAGAGAAATACTTCCTTCTCCTCCAAACTTCCTATTGGAAGACTCCAGCCAATGAAACAAGGAGGGAGCAGAGGAGTCTCGAGACGAGAGGTGGATGCTGGCTGTGGGATGGGAGACAATTCCATCCCCGCACAGAGAGCTCCAAACCAGGGGGTCAGGATGAGTGTTCCGGACCAGGACAGCCGCGGCAGGAGGCGACAGGACAGGGAGGAAGAGTTAACGGCAGAGCAGAGGCAGACGCATGGGGCACGCTTCAACGCTAACACCCGGTGCTTGACTGCACGCCACGAGTCCGGCCGTGTCCCTGCACTACAAACAGCCCCTCAAACTCCACCAGGAGGAACCCCCAACACTCCCTTAGAACTGGGCTGACCCCAACCCCCAAAGAGAAAGAATCCAGAAATGAACAATGAGGGATGAGTCTCAAGGCTCCGTCAACAGAACCGGGTGGCCAGAGGGGTCCTCTGGTCTGAGCCCAGGAGGGCAGAGCTGCTCACAGCCCCCAAGACACAATCGGGCCACACTGCCCTCACCCTTGCAACTCAGCAGCAATTGCCCACATGCAACCTCGGGCCGGGCCAGCGGCGGCTGAGGGGTGCCACGCTCAGCGCTGCTGTTGATATGCTTCCAAGTCCCAGGGAAATAGCTGTTTTAAAAGTTGATGCTATCTGCTTAAAGTAGACTATAGACTGAACATGATTGCCACCCATTGCCTCTTTTGCAAACCACAGCACCCAAAAGGAGAGAGAGAACAAAAGGGAATGCCCT
>JAOXYA010000005.1:6022153-6035216 GCA_028565675.1 Sorex palustris | reverse complement strand
GGTTAAATTTGCCACTCTTTCCAGTCTAATAAAATGCTTTTGAGGGAAAATGATGACCAATCAAGTACCCTGGAAAAACATAATTGTCATAAAGTTTTTTCTTTTGTGACTTGAGCATCTAAATTATTTTGACAATTCAAAGCAGAAAATCATACAGAAAGCCAGGAATGTAATCAGTACCACTAAACAGATGTTTGCTTGTAGTTTTTGGTACCCAGAAGTTTTTTCCCACACATCGCACAGATGCCCTTCTTGTAGGCACAGCCCTGGCAGTAGTGAGAACCAGGCTGGTGAACAGAACTTTTGCAAATTCTGCAAGTGGAGAACTTGTTCTTTCCATATGGATCAAAACTTGCTTTTTTTTTGAAGTCAAAGCTTACTTTTCGTTCAGCTTTCTTCCACCACTTTCTGTGGTATTCCTAGCACCATCCTTCCAAGTGTCTGGAGTGATGACTCTACCAACTTTCTTTTCACACTTCTCATACACCATCCTGGCCCAACACAGCCCACAGGACCGCAGAGCCCCGACGCCCGGGCAGCACTTGCCTTCTGGCCACCACGCCACTTCCCCAAATTCTGTCTTAAGGAAAATGTCAATCTATCAAGCATTGATCCTACCTCTGTTATCCATTACCTTAATTCCATTTGTCATTTATAGTCTTTTCTTTAAAGAACTAAGAGTATTTTATACCTGGAAAATAGCAAAGTGATAAATATTAACCCTTTTCAAGTAGAAAAATTAAGATTTTGGGAATGGAGAGTGGCTCGTTGAATTAATTCTATGATAACAAAGAATTTCTTTTTAAATCTGTTTATACTACCATTGTTTCTAAGTATTGACTTTTTGCTATGATACTGTGTTTAATTTGGTTTAACACTGCTCAGAGCTTTTTAAACATGGGGAGGTCATATTAGGTCTTTGGCCCACAGTTGGAAATCTTCTGGTTAAAGGATGAACTTGCTCCAGTGAATGTACAGAAAGGTCTGTTCTGTGCCTTGGGAGCAAAAAAGAAATTAGATGTCTCTTGTTTTTAAGTCAGTCCTTTTAAAATCTGGCAACAGAGGTAAGAAAAGATATTTTGCCAGTATGCTGAAGATGAATTTTAAAAATCTGAGTATGATTGGTTGTCAGAGCAACCTTTCATTCTGTGCTCTGATTCCATGATAGATGGTCAGAGAAATCTTCCCATTGCAAAGTGAATAGACAGAGACAGTTCACACAAGAGCAGGAAAGGTGGGGTGGGGGGAAAGAGAGAGAGTAGTCGGTAATTTTTGCTGCATTTGATGTTTTTAGGACAGCCTCACAAGACATTTTCAGTCAAAGCTTTCCATGGTCAGGGATGTTTTAAATTAACTTTTACAATGGCTTCAAGGGAGCTCTATTGTTGTGAAAGCTAAGATGGCCACTTGAGGTTTGAATGTTTTTATAAATATGTTTGTTCTGCAAAGCCCCCACCCCACTCTTTTATTAGAAAGCTTAGATTTCCCTCATGCTGGCCAGTGGTGACATAGGGCCATGAAAGTCATAAATGCCTTCAATAGGGTTAGTACCAGGCCTAGTACTCACAGAAAAGGCTCAGTATGTGTCTGTCTGTATCTGAAAGAATAAATGAGCTACTTTTAGCCTGCTGGAGTTCTCCTTTCACTTGGGTCCTACAAGTTTGGGAAGGCCAGAGGAAAAAGTTCCCCCTTAGGCTCTTCAGCTGAGACAGTTCAAGAGCTGTTGCCAGTTGTGGTCTAACTTGAAAACCTGTGGCCTCAGGGAGCTACTGAACAAAAGGAACAGCCCCCTAACCCAGGCAGACCTGCCTAATGCCTGCTGGACTCTTACTGCAAACTTTTTTCTTCTTTCTCTGCCCTAGTGATTTATTTATATGAATTTAAGTTAATATGTAACCATGTTTATTTAATATGTGTACTAAATATTTAAATTATATATATTTACTACATATAATTGACCATCTATATGTATCAAACACTGAGGATACAAAGGTAACAAGTGGCTTCTATTCTCAAGAAATTTAGATTATGTGAGAAGAAAGAAAATAGTTTATGGTACAACTTCAATGTATGTCATGTAAAGTAAGTACAGGGTTTTAATGAGCAGACTATAAAGAATGAGGGGTTTATTCTAAGAGAAGCCCTCTTGATGGCCTCTGGTGAAAAAAGAATGTTGATATATAAAATTTGTACATATTTTCATGAACTTGTAAAACATATGCTTTACCAGTTTTTAATTACTGTTCATTATAGTAGAAAATGGAATTAACATTCATAGACTTCCAATACTATCCATTACTATAAGTCCCTTACCCCAGCACTTCATTAATTTTTTTTTCTGCTCACAAGAAGCAAGGTTGACTGCCTTGAGTTTTTTTTTTTTTTTTTTTTTTTTTTTGTATAGTCTGTGTGGGATTAGCTATAATGAACTCTGTTGCTAAATAGAGTGGGGAAAAGGAATTTGGGTAATCCACTGCATAACTGAATTAATCTCCAGTGTGTAGCATAAATATGTTTTAAAGTGGGCCAGCGCGATAATACAAAGGGTAGGATGTTTGCCTTGCACGCGGCCGACCCAGGTTCGATTCCCAGCATCCCATATAGTCCCCTGAGCAGTACCAGGAGTAATTCCTGAGTGCAAAGCCAGGAGTGACCCCTGAGCATTGCCGGGTGTGACCCAAAAAAAAAAAAATTTGTTAAGAGTAATGAAAAGTATCATCTTCCCACTCACTTGCCTATGGGGCTTGTGGGGGGAGGCAGTTTACACAGTTTTTTTGTTGTTCTTTTAATGGCAAGGTAAATGCATACTACGAAACATTTTTGACTTTTCCAGAGCTGAGAACTAGTACAGCGGCAAGAGCACTTGCCTTGTACAGAGTGTATCCGGGGTGGTCCCTGGTACCCCACACACTCCCCCCCAAACCTACCCAAACTGATCCCCGGCACCCCACACACTCCCCCAAACCTGCCAGGAGTGATCCCTGAGCACCGCTGGGTGTGGCCCCAAAACCAAAGAAACATATTTTTAACTTTTCTGTGGTTTCACATACAGGAAATGAGCACGCAGGTTCCTCGAAACTGTGTCACTGTTTTTTCCTAAGTGCTATTGGAGTTAAAGCCTTCAGTTGCCTGGTGTTCATAATTCCTTTCCCTAAGCAGGTATGTTATAGGAAAGAAAAATTTAAATGGAGTTAATGTTGATAGTAGCGTTTCCTTGTGCAACGGGAGATTTTGTTTGGGGCCACGTCCGGCTGTGCTTAGGGCTCACTCCTGACTCTGTGCTCGTGGGTCGTTCCTGGTGGTGCTTGGGGACCGTACGCAAGTGCCCGGGATTGAACTGGATTGGCATGTACAAGATAAGTGCCCTACCTCCCATATTATCTCTCTGGCCCTAGAGAAGGTTTTTAAATGGATGTTTTAACTGTAACATCAAAAGTCTATCAGGTGATATTTATTGAGGTTCTCTGAATGTAAAGAAGACTTTCATTAAATATTCCACATGTTCTTTGTTCACGCTGTTTTCGTTTACCCTCTGATTGGTTTGAAATTTGGGTTGCCTTTTTTTTTTCCCCTTTTAATATCTTAGTAGTCCCAGTGGGAAAGTAAGGTCAGGGGATTTGCTTTGTTTTTCCACTCAGGGAGACCAGGACAATTTTTATGTAGGTAAAGGCCAACCAGGCTCTTGGAGACAGCAGGGCTTATGCACAGGGGACCAGGCAGCTTTCTGATGGGCTCAGATCTTATCCACATGAGTTTCAATGTTCATGCTGTGTTCTACGAGACCAGACTATGTGTATAGTGTAATCTTTGAACTTCCTTTTTGGTTGATACGACTTTATTGGGTTATATGAGTCCCTTGCATCAATAAGGACTTTCAGTTAAAAAAAAAATCTTTATTTTTAATTTTTTTTGCTTGTTTGGGGGCTGCACCCAGCATTATTCAGGGTTTACTTCTGAGTTTTATGCTGGGGGATCACTCCTGGTGGGGCTCAGGGGACCATATGTGATGCCAGGGATTGAACCCAGGTCGGCACCTGCAACGCAAGCACCCCTACTGGCTGGACTCTCACTCTGGCCCTGGGAACTTTTTTGTTTGTTTTGTCCCAGCTGTTCTTAGGGATCACTCCTGGTTCTGAGCTCTGAATTACTTTTTGGTTTGGGGGCTGCACCCAGCATTGTTCAGGTCTTACTTCTGACTTTTGAGCCAGCGGATGATTCCTGGTGGGGTTCAGGGGACCATGTGGGGTGCTGGGGATCGAGCCTGGGTCAGCCCCCGCTCCGCTGGACTATCTCTCTGGCCCCAGCCCCGAGATTGTTTTTAACGGAAATGTCTAAGCATACCAGTTCCAGAAACTGTTGAATAGGTTTAGCTCCTTTGTTCGGCTCTTCTTAAGACGTCTCTTTTTAAGGGTTTTAAGCCACACCTGGCAGTGCTCTTGAGTTACTCCTGGAGGTGCTTGGGGAACCCCGGGGTGCCAGGGATCAAGTCTGGGTCAAGCCTATGCAAGGCAAAGACCCGACCCTCTGTGCTGTGTCTCCAGCCCCGGACGTTCTGTTTTGGGGGTTTGTGTTTGGAGGCCACCGCTGCCAGCGCTCGGGTGTTGCCCCTGGTCTGTGCTGGTGGGGCTCAGCCCTGCCTCCCAAGGCAGAGCGTATACCTGGTCTGTTGGGCTAGCACTCTGCTCCCGTTCGTTGCGTTTCTTTTTCTTTTTTGGTGATATACCAGAAGTTTCCCGCACTGGAGTAGTGTTGCTAAGAAAGCCAAGTTTCCCAGGTCTGTTTGACCAGCCATGCCCCTTTAAGAAAATCAACTGTTCCGCGCACTCACCTGGAAGCCTGTGTTCTCTCAGAGAGCAAACGGTACCGTCCAGTTGGACCCAGGGCTATGACTGCATCTCTCTCATTGTCCTTTCAGAGCCCCCACCCAGACAAAATCACTACTCTCGAGCGAATTTTTTAATTTTGACACCCACTCAGGAAACTGTAAGAGTTAGACTATAACAAACTTTGCCTAAGAAGCAGATGTTTCTCCAGAAGAGGTTGGCACTTGGACAGCCTTACCTGACGCCAGAGGCCTCTGAGCTGGCCTGCCGGGTTGGTGAAGGGAGTCTCAGGCCCGCCGAGCAGAGCCGGCTCAGGAGGGCCTTCTGGGCAGAGACGGGCAGTCACTGGCCGCAGGAGACAGGCCGAGCCCAGGTCCGGCGGCCAGGGAGTGTCCTCACCGTGGGAGATGGGCTGGGATGTGACTTGTGGTAGAGCTCAGGCCTTGCAGGTGTCTGGCCAGGGGCTTGAGTCCCAGGACCAGGGAGATCGCTTGAAGGTCAGGGGTTCAGGGCCCACCCCGGGGCCCCGAGCACTGCTTCGGGGGGCTGTTCCTGTGGCCCCTCCCCAAGAAGCTAACATAAGGGGATGTGTGGCTCTGTTTGAGCCTCAATTCTAATCTCAGTTGCGGGTGTTCCTCCAGAAATGACTTGCACAATCGAGAAGGCCCTGGCCGACGCCAAAGCGCTGGTCGAACGGCTGCGGGACCATGACAACGCGGCAGAGTCGCTGATCGAGCAGACCACGGCGCTCAGCAAGCAAGTGGAGGCCATGAAGCGGGTGGGCACTTGCCTTCCTCGGTTCCAGTTTTCCGCTCGTTTCTGTGTTGCTTGAAGTTTATATGTGCTTGATTGGTAGTTGTCTCTTTGAACTTTCTCTGAACTTCCTAAGTAGCTGGAGTGAGAGGTTTTCTTTTGGGGGGACAAGAATGTAATTTTCAGGGGTGGAGTGATGGTACAGCGGGAAGGGCACTGGCCCTGCACACAGCCGGCCTGGGTTCAATCCTGGGCACCGCATATGGTCCCCTGAGCGCAGAAGCAGGTGTAAGCCCTCCACACCTACCTGTGTGGCCCCAAAACAAAACCAGCAGCAAGTTTTGGAAATGATACAGACACATTCGAGCCATCACAGACTGTAGATGGGAACGTCTGTGGCAGAGCTGCTTTGGCAAGTGTTCTGCACAGCCTCAAAACAGTCACAGATTTTTTAATTGTTGTTTGGGGCCACATGTGGCCGTGCTCAGAGTTTACTCCTGGTTCGCTCTTGGGGGTCGCTCCATGGGAAACGTGGCACCATCCAGGGTGCTGGGGGTCAGACCAAGTCCCCTACTTGCTGGACTCTCTCTTCTTGCCCGGCTGATGTTTTTATAATTAAGGTCATTCTGGCAGTTGGAAAGTTTTGTTGCATCGTTCCATTACATTGCTTTTTACTCAAAGTGTTAAGCATCTTTTCAGGAGTTTATTTCTTTTCTTTAAAGAAGTGTGCCCTTTGGTGTGAGGGCGGGGGTTTCACCCAGCTCTGCTCAGAGCTTACACCTGGCTCTGCACTCGGGGATCACTCCTGATGGGGCTGGTGTGCAAGGCAGACTCCGTTCCCCACTGGGCTGTTCTGCGGCCTGTGGGAAGTGTGTCTCTAAAGCGTTTTCCCTCTCAAGCTTATATAATCGACATATTATCCTTTGCAAATTAAAGGTGTGAAACTGATGCAGGTATATGTCGGAAAGTGATTACCACAGTAAGGTTAGCTAATGCACCCATTGATTTACATCTGTGTGGGTGACACTATTTAAGATCAACTCCATCCGGAATATTTGATTGGTTCTTAAAAAAGGAACTCTCCCACCTTTGTTTGAAGTCTGTGGAATGTGAGGCTAGGACACAGTAGTCATGGTGATCAGAGAAACAAATGGAAGTGATGGACAGGCAAATACATCCCTGTGGAATAAGCTCTGTATGTCACAAGTCAGCTGCTCTCCTAGCCCATTCTATGACCTGAAAGCATACACAGACCATATAATTAAATATTTCCTCTCGTGTCCTTTTTCAATCTTCATTCTAGTATCAGGAAGAAATTCAGGAACTGAATGAAGTTGCAAGACATCGCCCACGGTCCACGCTGGTCATGGGAATCCAGCAGGAAAATAGACAAATCCGAGAGCTGCAGCAGGAGAACAAAGGCAAGACACGTTTCCACTCCCTGGCGCAGAGCCAAAAAGAGAACCGTAATCTGCAGTGGGTAGTTTCGAAAATGGGAAAATGGCGAGCTAAAGTTTACCTCGGAGTTAATGCTAATTCCATACACCTGTCACGTTCATTCTTCCTTGTTCTAACTTCCGTGTGAAGGTTCGCCTGGCGTGGAGACCGTCTGGGATTCTCACCCTCAGCCCCAGTCTGTGCGTGTTGTCCTGCTCGGCGGCCGCAGCCGTGGCTTTCCCGCTGGCCCGCCCTGTCTGAGGTTCCCTGGCGTTGCCGCCTCTTCCCCAGCCCATGCTCATTATAGGCATCAGATTGATTTTCAAAACTGCATTTCATCATGTTTTTGCTTTGGAACTTTCCGGTGGGGCCAGAGAGCTAGTCCAGTGGGTCAGCACCTTGTATGCGCCCCCGGGATCTTGGCACGCAGCCGGGGTGACCCAGAACCCCAAACTCCTGTTCTTCGCGCAATGATTCCTGCGGCCGCCTTTCCCGTTCCAGATGCCTTGTAGGTCTTTATTCCACGGAACGCTGGCGCCTGTCCTCAGCGTGGGTGCCCAAACACTCCCTCCAGCAGCCGGGCTCCAGCTTGGTGCCCTCCTTACCACTTTCTTCTCTTCTCTACCTTTTTCTCTTCTGGTTTTTGGTTTGGGGGGGTTGGTGGAGGGTTGGCCACACCTGCAGTGCTCAGGGCTTGCTCCTGGCTCTGCACTCAGGGCTATCACTGTGGAGGGCTGGGGGACCATATGGGGTGCTGGGGGGTCGAACCCAGGTCAGCGACAGGCAAGGCGAGCTCCCTCCCCGCTGTCCTCTCACTCAGCCCCAGCTCCTGGGGGTGGGAACAGCGCTCCTCTCTGCACCCAGACGCCAGGATGAGTTGCTTGCCCGACTGGTCTCTGGCTCCGTATCTCGTGGTATTCCGACTAGAGACCATTGTCCGATCACTGTTGCTCAGTAAATGTTTGTTGAAGTGATTCTCAAAAAAGCATTGAAAATGGTCATGGCAGGAACTAATAGACAGTCCCGTTTGGTGTTCCTGATTTCTGTATGGCTACATTTTCCATGTAGTGTTCTTGTTTTCAGATAACCTGTTGAGGCCAGGGGTGTGGCTCAGGGGCCAAGTGTGTGCTTCGCATGCGGGGGCCCTGGCTTCGGGCCCAGCACATCCCTGAAGCATTTCCGAGACCATCTCTTGTCCCCTTCCCTGTCCTTGTGCCCAGGGGCTGCACCCATCCTCGGCTGTGGAGCTCACACATATACGATGACATTTGTACAGTTTGTAATAGATGTGATGTGGAAGAGAACGACTTAACTCACTTGAATAAAATATACTGTTACTCTTGATAGAATTACGTACATCCCTAGAAGAGCATCAGTCTGCCTTGGAACTTATAATGAGCAAGTATCGAGAGCAGATGTTTAGACTGCTAATGGCGAGCAGAAAGGATGACCCAGGTATAATAATGAAGCTAAAAGAGCAGCACTCCAAGGTAAGCCGTTCTGCGGCTCTAATATGGGACGGAAAAGAGGGGCCGCTGGGTCACTTGTGTTCTCTTTATTTCATTGCAGACATCTGACTTCCTATCTGTCACCGATTCCTTCATCTCTTTGACATTTTCTGCCTGTCCTCATTTTACTCATTTCTTGTTCTTTATCATTTACTGTTTTTTTTTTCTTTTAACTCCCATTTTTCCTTAGTAGCCTTAATGTATTCTATAAAATAAATTTTATTTGGGAAGTAAAGGTAAGTGTTCACTTCAAAATAATTATTATATGGGTGTTTGTGTTTAAGAAACCTTTCTGATTTGTATTTTGATGTTGTAAAATTTTGAAACGCTGAAACTTTCTTAAAACTCTGAGGTAACTAAGTGTAGATTCTTTATTCTGAAGCTAATTACCCAGATTCTTGCCTTTTGAATATAATAGAAGGGAACCCGTCTGCTAAATGTTTGGCCTCTCTCCCCAAAACATGTATTGGTCAACACCATTTTATAAGACAACGGAACCAGTTAGAGGCCAGTGTTTTTTTCCCTACCGTTCATCTGACGTGCCTGCATCCCCATGCCTGTGGTTTTACTGTTTGGCCCATGTTTGCTACAAGTTCTTTTTCCTATTTGCATTGAACTGGAAACTGAATTTAACTCCTGACATGAAATAAAAGTATCAGAACTGATTCTCTTTCTCAATTATTTAAAATGCTTTTTCTTTTGGGGCTTTTTTGGGCCACGCCCGGCAATGCTCAGGGGTTACCCATGGCTCTGCACTCAGGAATTCCTCCTGGTGTGCCAAGGATCGAACTCGGGTCTGCCCCATGCAAGGCAGACGCCTTCTGACTCCCACATTTAAAATCTAAAATGTTTTTTCTAGTAAATCTCAGTGCCATAATATTTTTTTTTTAAACAACAACAACTAGCTGAGTCTTGTGGATGTCTGTTGGGTCAGAGTGCAGGTGCTTGGGCACAAGGGCCCGGATTGGGTCCCTGGCCCCGTGGCCCCTGCCGCACCAGGGCGGGGTCTCGCGGCCCGTTTGGCTGGGTGTTGCTGAACGTCCCCCAGACCACTGCTTGGGAGTCTCCCCAGAGGAAAATATTTCTTCTGTCTTAGAAATTGGTATTCGAAGCCTTGTGCCAAGTGGGAATGTAATAATTGCTGTTTAATGTAACCCACTTAAGCAGTTTATCTCCTAACCAAAAGGTAGCCTGTGTATTTGAGTGGGAATCATCTCAGCATAAAATCTATCTACTCTTAATAAGACTTACAAAAGCATTTTGATTTAAACTGTGGGCGTTTTTTAAGATACAAAGATTAATTTACTTAGTACAGCGGGTAAGGCTCTTGCCTTGCACACAGCCAACCTGGGTTCAATTTCTGGCATCTCCCAGCCCTCAGGTATGATCCCTGAGTACAGAGCCAGGAGTAACCTCTGAGTGCCACCAGGTGTCGCCCCAAAAGGCTAATAATATAATAATAATAATAATTATATAATTAGTTGACTTAAGGTACAAAGATTAATTGACTTAAGTTGGTAAAATAAATGTAATCTTAGGAAACTCAAAATGACCTGTTCAGTAACTTAAGAAACAGAGATATTAAGCTGCAGAGAAAAGACACCCTGACTAAACATGTTCTTTACGATTCATTCATCAGAGCTGGTAAAGCGAAACTTTCTTAGGATGTCAGCCGTCATATTTCCCTTAAGTAGATTGAAATTTTCGTGTAAGTGCTGGTCCTTGCCCTCCATAGAAGTGACTATTCAGTTACTTGTTATTAATTCTAACTAATACATATCAATGTTTGTGATTTTGATTTTTCCCAAAAAGGAGACATTTCCGTTCAATTACAAACTCATTGCCACTTACACTGGCGTAATTCTCATTATCACTAGGTGCGTGAATGAATGGGTCCCACCACTCGGCCACGCGCGCTTGGGGTGTGGTGGGTGACAGACGCAGACCAAAGGGTCTGGTGTCGGGTAGCCAGTGATAGAGCCCAAAGCCGAGGTGGTGAGTTACTACTGGGCTGGTGGGGATGCAGAATCAGTGCTCGCAAAAGGAAGGGTCCGAAAAAAGAAAGAAAACCTCTCCTGATCCAGCTTCAAATTCACGCGGGGAAGCTGTGAGGATGGAGGGAGACTCCAAACTGCGTGTGTGTCAGAAGCCCCAGCGTGCCTGCTCACGGGGGCCTTTATGCTAGCAGCATGTTGGAGGAAAAGATCTTTTGATATACAGTGGCCGAACTTGCACCCACTAGAGGTTTTTGAGCCCACGTTTAAGTCATTGAATCATTCGGATAAGCCATTCTCATCCAAATATTGGTTTCTACGATATTTTTGAAGAGACAGACGCCTTTTTGGAAATGTTAAAAGAACAAACATTTCAACCAGTTGGCTAACACGCATGAACTAACCCTCGTTCACGCTCGCGGATGCCGGCTGCTGTTCGTATTAACATTGTGATGGCTCTGTGCTACAGATTGACATGGCCCACCGTAACAGCCCCGGAGGGACCTTCCTCGATGCATCCCGACACATCCTGGAAGCACCCCAGCACGAACTGGAGAGGAGGCACATGGAAGCGCATCAGAATGTACACGGACTCAAACGCTCACTCGGGGGTGTGGGCGGAGAGGGACAGTTTTAGATGTTCCTTGGCATGGAGTTTTCCTCCCAGATCAGCTCAGGAAGTGAAATAGTTTCCAAGAATGCTTTCAGTATCCGTGCCAAAACAGTCATGTAGAAACTTGCAGTCTTGTCCTCATTTTGTGTGTGTAACACATTAACTGGAGATGAGGAGACTTTTAATCCCACTGAAGTCATGTCTTGGTTTTGGGGCCAGAGAGATCATATAATAAGGTGCTTCCACATTTGATGGAGTTTAAAGTAGGAGGCAACCAATCTTGGAGGGAAATATTCTTTTTACAGACATATATATAGAGAGAGAGAAAGAGGCGGGGGGGAGTGTAAATTTTGGGGCTGGAGCAATCGCACAGCGGGTCAGGTGTTTGCCTTGCATGCAACCGACCCAGGTTCGAAATTCCCAGCATCCCATAGGGTCCCCTGAGGGCCACCAGAAGTAATTTGGGCTGGAGCGATAGCACAGTGGGGTAGGGTGTTTACCTTGCACGCGGCCGACCCGGGTTCAATTCCTCCGCCCCTCTCAGAGAACCCAGCAAGCTACCGAGAGTATCCCGCCTACATGGCAGAGCCTGGCAAGCTCCCTGTGGCCTATTCGATATGCCAAAAACAGTAACAACAAGTCTCACAATGGAGATGTTACTGGTGCCCGCTCGAGCAAATCGACGAACAACGGAAGGATAGTGCTACAGGATAGTGCTACAGTGCTTTGACAAATAGTCTTTCTTCTAGAGAAACCCATCCTTGCTGCAATGCCAACATAGGATTACAGATCTTTCCCTGTGTGAGAAACCTATCTCCACTGGAAGCCCACAGCCAGGTCCTATTTCTTAGCTCAGTAGGTGTACCCCTGAAAACAGAATCCTCATTCTCTAGACAGACCTCAAACCACTGTCTTCAGTTGCTCTTTTTCTCCTACTAATATGTCTGATGCTGTTTTATTAATTGATCATCTGAGGAAGAAAACTAGCCTGTAGGGGAATCCTCCAGTCTGCCTTTACAGGGGCATAAATGCTTTTTATTTTTATTTTTTTTATTAGTGAAATACCATGAGGTACAGTTGTAGACTTACAAATTTTTATGCTTGGGTTTCAATTATACAATGATCAAGTACCCATCCCTCCACCAGTGCCCATTTTCCACCACCACGGATCCCAGAATCCCTCCCACACTCCATCCCCCCGTCCTACCCTGCCTCTGTGGCAGGGCATTCCCTTTTGTTCTCTCTCTCTCTCCTTTTGTGTGCTGTGGTTTGCAAAAGACTGTTCCACATTTTACTAGGACTGATCTCACAGGCTGGAGCTATAGCACAGTGGTAGGGCATTCGCCTTGCATGCAGCTGGCCCAGCAGAGCTGGTTTGATTCCTCTGCCCGTCTCGGAGAGCCCGGCAAGCTACCGAGAGTATCTCGCCTGCATGGCAAAGTCTGGCAAGCTCCCTATGACGTATTCAATGTGCCAAACACAGTAACAACAAGTCTCACAATGGAGACGTTACTGGGCCCACTCAAGCAACTCGATGAAAAACGGAGGACAGTGCTAGTGCTGCTACAATGCACTACAGTATCTCAAGGGTTGGGCCGACCACCTATTGAAAAAATAGTGGAACCCAACAAAACTATTAAAGGCAGAGAAACTATGAAGATAATAGGCCATAAAAGGCTCAAGAGATAGGACAAGAGTTTAGGCCGTAGCATTATATGCAGTCAACACTATTCAATCCCTGGAAACACATGTGAACCTGTGAACACCTCATGTCTGACCCCTGAGCACAGAATAGAGAATATCAGCTAAACACCATCATATGTTCCCCCTTTAATTAATTTAAATTAAAAAAGTAAAAGTAAAGGCCCTCCCGTTGATCATCGATTTGCTGGAGCGGGCCCAGTAACGTCTCCATTGGAGACTTTGTTGTTACTG
>JAOXYA010000005.1:5981281-6022053 GCA_028565675.1 Sorex palustris | reverse complement strand
TATATATATATACTCACACACATATGTTCTGGCACACACATGGACACACACACATACACTGACACACATACCCCCCCGGTGTCCTGTGCTTCCTGAGAGGTCCTGACCTCAGGACTGGGCCGACAAAGCCTTTTTGTGTTTGATGTCTACTCAGACAAGGGTGGGTCTTGATTCTGTGCTTGTTTCCTTGGGGTGGTTCTGACTTGCTTGGGGGACTGGTCCCGGGCCCTCAGGCTGGCTCTGGTGGCCTCTGGCCCGAGCCTTCATCTTCAGAAACAGAGCTGACGACTGGGGCTGCACGTGCCCCACAGGGCAGGCCTTGGGCGTCCTTCCTGCTCACCCCTCACCCGGGCTGGTCGTGCCTGTGTGTCCCCCCGACCTGGGCTGGTGGTGCCTGTCCCCCCGGGTCTGGGAGAGGCATTGCTGCACTGCGTGGAGAGTCTTGGCCCCTGAGTCTGCCCGTGGTGCTGGCGCTTCCTGACTGGGAAGAACGCAGCGGCTTCTCCGTGTCGTTCTGCCTGCTCAGAGGCGGTGGCTTCCGGGCCGTCCCTCCTCGGCCAGGCACAGGGGATGGGGAGCGGCGAGTGATGTGAGCTGCCCCAGCTAAGTCACTGGCACGTGGGGTGGAGTCGGTTGTGTGCTGTGCGTGGCCTGTTGTGTTCGGGGTGGTGCACAGGACTCTGGACGTGGGAGGGACGAGCAGTTGCCCGGGAAAGCGGCAGAGCGGGGAGGTCACCAGGGAACGAGGCGAAGTCTCATCCCGCGCACAGGACCGCAGCGGGGTTTGGGGCCCCCCGTCTGGCCGCAGCTTAAGTCAGCAGGGCCTGGGGGTCGGCCCCGGCCCCACCACCGCCCCGTGCTGCGGGTGGGGACCGTGGTGAGCACCGGCCCAGGCCCACCCAGGCACCTTCGGGTGGAGAGAGCAGGTGCCAGCGACTCGGAGAAGGACCGACACCCACGTGTGGCTCCCGGTGGGCCCCGCACCCTGGAGGGCGAGTGAGCAGCCAGCAGGGGGCGCTGCCGAGAGGGCCGGCAGTCACCCCATCCTCGAGTGTCTGCCCCTGCCAGTGAGGGGCTTCCCTCCCTCCTGTTTCCTGGCCGGTTCTGTGACTCCCGAGACGCGCAGCTCGGGATCGCCCAGCTCGGGATCGCCCGTCAGCCTGTGGGGGGAGCTGCCGCCCTTCGTGCGGTCTGAGCCGTTGTCTCCTGGGCTCCGCGTTTCCCACCGGCTCGGCCCCGCAGGACCAGGGCTGCTCCCCTCCTTCTGCGCCCTCCACGCTCCCAGCCACCACGGGTGGGATGCCAGCAGTTTCTCCACATCCGACCCCGGCACTTAGCCGGGACCCCAGCGTTCCCAGACCCGGGACCTCAGCACTCCCGAACCCGGAAGTCTACCATCAGACCCGGAAGCCCAGCACTCAGACCCAGGACCCCAGCACTCCCGGATCCAGAAGCCAGCACTCAGACCCGGAAGCCCAGCACGCCCAGAACCCCAACACTCCCAGGCCCAGAGCCGGGGCAGCGCTTCCGGCTCCCTTTGCAGTGCACTGTGCTTCCTGCTCCCTTTGCAGTGCACTGTGCTTCCTGGTCCTTTGCAGTGCACTGTGTTTTCTGGTGTCCCCTCCATGGTCCAGCAGCGTGGCTCCGTTCCCCTGCCCAGTGCCCTCATCTGTCTTGGCTTCTTCCCTCCGTCCACCCTGCTCTGCTGGTCCCTCTCACTCCTCCATTCAGCTGTGTCACTGCAGTCCGCAGGCGTGGCACGCCGTGGTGTCTGTCTGTCTCTGTGATATGGCTGCAGTGGACCTTGTGTTGTCTGCTGCTCCGGGAGGGAGCGTGTGGGACGTGTGCACGGCACACAGTTCCCCGAGTGAGTGAGGGGCTGCAGTGCTTTCTCCTGTGGGCCGGGGTGGGCCAGTTCTGTCGGCCAGTCACTCCCTTCAGGGCTGAGTGGGCTGTGCACCGTCCTTGCCAGCCCTGAGCAGGGCCCTGGATGCCAGCTGGGAGCAGGAGGAGGCCACAAAGCAGGAGCTGGCCAGGTCACAACTCCTCACAACACTGTGCCTAGCCAACGATGGCAGGGGCACTGCCCTCTAGCTGATGAAGTGGGGGCCACTGCTTGTTAGCTGGTAAGTCAGGGGCACTGCCCATTAGCTGATGACGTCGGGGCACTGCCCGTGACTTGACATAACTCAGTTATTCTGGGCATCTCTGTAGTGATATGTGGGAGAAATTTAAATGGCACCAGAGGAAAGGCACGTTTGGGTCCCGCAGACCCACCGGCCCCACGCCTGTCCGCTCCTGGTACCCTGCAGCCAATCCTTGATGATTGATTGCTTCCTGGAGAAGCATTTCGGGGGCAACGGACGTCTTAGTCTCTGACATGACCTGAAGCTGCAGATGAGGCCATGGCGGCCCCCTTAACTCCACCCTCCAGCCTTCAGTCCCCGACCCCCAGGTCCGCCCTGGAGAGGGTCGTGCTTTTTCCACTTAGGCTGAGAAGCAGGTGCGAGGGAGGGAAGAGTTGTTGATGGTGCCCGTGAGGAAAAGGGCTGTTTCTGTGGACTTTCAGCAGCTCGAAACGTTGCCCATGGGGAGCCTTTAAGGACCCACAGACCCTTTGTCGCTTGGGGAGGGGCCTCCCAGGCATATGCGTGTGGTGACCTGGGCACCGGTGCTGGCCCACTCCAGAAATCCTGGCCTTGCGCTGCACAGTGCCAGGACCCGAGCCGGGGGCCACCAGCCCTCACAGCCGCCTCTCGGGCCCCTCTGTGACCTTTTTGCTTTCTCAAGATCGCATGAGACTCAGCCGAGCTGAAAGATATTTTAATGACTTGCAAGTGAATGAACATCCAGATCCACGAAGTTCTAGAGAACAGTGCAGTGACCGAGCAGTGCTTTGTCACAATCGTCTTGGATCTATTTAAAGAACCGAAGTCGAAGCATCCGAGAGGCACTTTCATCCTCTCTTCCGCTCTCCAGGACGCTGGCCTGGGTGCCCGGAGCGTGGAGGCAGCGGGCAGTGTCCTGCCTGTTACAAAGAGTCTCCCTCAGCTGCCGAGGGGTGTCGGGAACCGGGGTTTTTGCTCCCTTCGAAAGATGTGCACCGCACCCTGTTTCCACCGCCGCCTGGGGACAGCAGAGGGCACGCGCCAAGTCCTGTTGGGCGCTCCGGCCTGTCTCAGGAGGGGTGGAATTCCAGGCTGCGTGGGAACGGCCGCGTGCGGCTCTCGGCTCTGCTCGGTTTGCAGGGTACAGTGAACACCTTCCCTGTCTCGGCCGGGCCCCGTGATGGCCTCAGACTGGGAGGAGCCAGAGCAGCTCCAGGGGCTCGAACCCGGGTTTAGTGAAATTCACGAGTCCCCCGGAAGGGCAGCCGTGGGCAGCCTCTTGCCACGTCCTGAGGGAACATGCCTGCGGGAGGGCCCGCTCGCTCCGCAGATCCCGGCAGATCCCAGCAGGTCCCGGCAGATCCCTCCAGAAATCCACCCCCTGCTTAGAGCTTAAACAAACACAAACGGTTCCTCCCCAGTTTTTCCTGACCAATATTCCCAGCTATGTTTAGCCATATTTTATTTTATTTTTGCTCCCAGGAAGGGAGATACCATGTTCATCCTGTTTATTCAACTAAAAAAAATCAGTTTTCTTTTTCTTTTCTTTTCTTTTTTTTTTTTTGGAAACATAATCTAGTGCTGGTAAAAATGTCTGACTCAGTAATTTTGGAAAGAACTACGTCTTTCCACAAATAGAGAAGCCCACACACTAGGTCTGCTGTGTGAGCCAGTGACTTTCCGTGACGTCAGGAGACGGTGCAGTTCTGGTGGGGGTAGGTCCGGGGCCGTGCGGTTGTGGGGCGGGGGGTCTGCGGGTCTCGAGTCGGGGGCATCAGCTCAGGCGCTGGTGCCGGGTCACCTGTAAGCGACCTGCAGAAACCCAGAGTGTGAGGTGGAGGTGGGGGCCGGGCCCGGCTCTCACGACTTTTCCTCGCGAGGGCTTGGAGGTGGCTGTTGGCAGGTGCGGCCCCGCCAGGCACGGGCAACAGGGGCGAGTGCCCACGGGAGTGGTCTTGTCGGGCACTCGGTGTGGAAGGACCCACTTGAGCGTCGTGCTCTCTGCGTGGTCTTGCTTCTCCCGATACTGCTGGGGGCTCTCACTGTTCGGGGCAGCCCTCGGGGGTCTCTTTCTGCGGGGCTTGTCTGGTGCTGACGGTGCCAGTGATGTGGTCGCCCCCCCCCAGGTCCCATGGGTCTATCTAGAGCTGGTTTCTAGAAAGTTCTCACTTGGAAAATGCTGTGCCTGGTCAGCCCGAAAGGCCAACGTCTTTGTGGACTTCTTGAATCATTTGGATGAATCTCTCTGTTTTCGGAATCAAGAAAGATCCTTTGCTTGGAAGCAGCCTTTAAAGGGGCCTTTGGAAGGCTCAACCTTCGTTCTGGGTATTTGTCTCTCCGGCGCTTGAAGTCCCGGGCAGAGGAGCCCCCGGGAAGGTGGCGGTTGGTCCTGGGCTGGGGTGTGGTCAGCGTCAGCTCTGCCCTTTCTTCTCTTTAGAGGCTCAGGTCCTGTCAACCCCACGGTGCTTTTTTTTTTTATTTTTGCTTTTTGGGTCACACCCAGCGATGCACAGGGTTTACTCCTGGCTCTGCACTCAGGAATTACTCCCGGTGGTGGTCAGGGGACCCTATGGGGTGCTGGGAACCAAACCTGGGTTGGTCGCATGCAAGGCAAACGCCCTGCCCGCTGTGCTATTGCTCCAGCCCCGCTTTGTTTTTTTTTTAAGTTAAAACATTTTCTGTTTTGTTTTGGGGGATTGCAGAGATGGTGCAGTGGGTAAGGCATTTGCCTGGCACTTGGCAGCAGCTGTGACCCACCCAGCCCCGATCCTCACCCCATCCTGGTCTCACCCGTGTACTGTCTCTCAGCCCCTAGCCCCACAGTATTTTTGATCGAGATATCCGAGCAGATTTTTAATTCAGATGAAAGGGCGTGCAGAAGTATGTGTGCTGGAGGAAGCCAGGGGATGAGTAGGACTCCCCGATGGGGTGTCAGGACCACCCGAGGCGTTGGGTTCTGTGTGAGGGAGCCCATCAGAGGGACAGGCCAGTGGGCAGGGGCTGGCGCGGAGAGGCTGCCAGGAGTGATTCCCGAGTGCAGAGCCGGGAGTCAGCCCCGAGCATCGCCAGTGTGACTCAAGCCAGAAATGAGAGAGAAAGTCCCTGGTTCTGCCCAGCTGAGCCTCTGAGCTGGGACGCTGGTTCTGTCCACGGTCTTGCAGGGCTGTTGGAAGCTGCTCTTCTGGTTCTGGTCTAAACAGGAGTCTAGTAGATTTATTTTTTATTATTATTATTATTATCTTGTTTTGGATCACACCTGGCATTGCACAGGGGTTACTCCTGGCTTATACACTCAGGAATTAGTCCTGGCGGTGCTTGGGGGGGCCATAAGGGATGCTGGGAATCGAACCTGGGTCGGCCGTGTGCAAGGCAAACGCCCTCCCCGCTGTGCTGTTGCTCCAGCCCCAAGAGTCTAGTAGATTTAAACTAGATATTGGCATCATGCTGTGGTTTCATCTGTTTAACACAGCCCAAAGTGGATGGTGATTTTTCAAAGATAGTCTGAATTTCTTAATACGCTCTACAGACAAAAAGTAGGCAGAGAACTTAGATCAGGCAGACACGAAGGAAGTAATAGTTACAGAGTCACGTGAAGGTGGGCTTCACTCTGTCAGTTGACTGCATTAGCGGGACTAGGATGTCTTAAACCTCTCTTGATTGGCCCAGGCCAGAGACCCAAGAGGGGCCCGCGCCGCAGCACGGCGGGGAGGGACTTGCCTTGCCTGTGGCATCCCCCGCTTGGGTCCCCTGGCTTCCCATCTGCACTGGACTTCCTCTGAGCACTGAGCACAGAGCCAGGAGTAATCCCTGAGGATCGCTGGGTGTGACCCCCACAACGGGAGAAAGGGAAGTGCCAAGATGTGCCCAGTGTTGACTCTCCTACAGCGCTGGTGGCCACCAGCCTCTCTCCGGGGGCCCCTGTAGTGGGCAGCTGGCAGCGCCCTTGAGTGCGTCTCCGTAATGTGAGTGTGACGGTTCCCCTGGCAGCCGCATGTCAGGATGTGAGAAGTTACGCAGTCTGCCATCTGATGTGTTCCCTCTGGCACTGCCGACATGCCCTCTGCTCTGTCTGCTAGAGAGAGCAGACTGTGGGCACAGTGGCAGGCCAGACCTGCCTGGGTGCGTGTCCTGAGCCCCAAGCTCTGCTCACCTCCTCTCCTGAAGCAGCGTGTTCTGAGTGCTGACGAGGATCGGGGACAGGAGGCATGAGGCTCAGTGTGGAGCATGAGGCAGCGTTGTCTACAGAGACGGTTTTGCTCAGTGTGTACATGAGACAGTTGTCTTCTTGCTCGATGTGGAACATGAAGCAGCATTGCCTGACAGAGACGATATTGCTCGAGTGGAGCATGAGGCAGCGTTGCCTGGCAGACAGGATCGTTGCAGTGTGGAGCATGAAGCAGCGTTGCCTGACAGTATCGCCTGTGTCTTCTTTGAAGAGAAACCGAGTCTCCTGTGTCACTATCCTAGGTATCTACAAATAGTGCAGAGAAGCAGGTCGCTGAACAGCTGGGTCTATGAGCTTGATGACAGTGCAACTGTGTGTGTGTGTGTGTGTGTGTGTGTGTGTGTGTGCGCGCGCGCGCACGTGGGCATGAATGCCTGGGATGTCTCAGCCGTGAGCACTCAGTGACCACAGCTAGGACTCAGGCCTCTGTGCAGTGTTCTCGCAAGGAGCAGTCAGACGCCGCGGAAGCCTGCCCGCCTGCTCAGAGGGTGAGACCCCTTAGCCCTGCGTTTCGCACACATCCCGGCTTCCACGTAGAGCATTTCACTTTCACAAAGAGAACGTGTGAGAGGAAAAGAAGCATTGTTATGTTTCAGAAACCTCGTGATGCCTGTTTCAGAACAGGGCGAATTCCTGGGATCCCGGAGTCCCCTGGGATCTGGGGATCTGTCCCCTGGAGTCTCCTGGGATCCATTTCACTCCGGGGTGCTGCCAGGCCTCCCGAGACGCCCTGCAGCGCATTTCTGTGATGTGGGGCTGCCTTCGCGTCATGGCTGCATGAGGAAATTGTGCCACGGGGAGGGTCCTCAGCTCATGTTGCGTCACTTAGTGGTGACTCATTCTGTGAGTCTAGTCCTGGTAGCCTTCAAGGAGCTGTAGTCTTCACACCGGAGCTTCCAGAATGTTTGGGGGAACTACTACTCTTGGCATCTAAAAAAGTGGTCAGAAGTGGTGCCTGGAGCTCTAGAGGTCTGCCCTCAGTCATGAGGGTGTGTGTGTGTGTGTGTGTGTGTTTATGTGTGTTTGAATGTGTGTGTGAGAGTGTGTGGGTGTATGTACGTGTGTGTCTGAGTGCGTGTGCATGTCCTGTGTAGTTTGAGGTGATGTTGGCTCCCAACGCTGTCCCTGCCCTCTCGCCCTCTCCCCGTGTCCCTCACCACGTCCCTGAGACTCGCGCCACTTTCTTCTGTGACCCGGGTCCGTCCCCGTTGTTCCCGCTCGTGGCCTTTCCCCGCCGTGAGCACGGGCTCTGCGTCCTGCTCGCGTCTCTCTTGGCTTGCCTTGGTTTCTTTACTGTCTGCTTAGGCTTTGGGGTCCCGCAGCTGTGCGCAGGGCCCAGAGAACCCTCTGGACTGTCCGGGATCGAGCAGGGCTTGGCCAGTGCCCGGAAGTGCCTTAGCCTGGTGCTGCCTCTCGGCCCCTGTTTGTCCGCTTTGACCTCCCGTGGGTGAGCCCACTGGGCTCCACCTTCTCCCGGCTTCGCTCCCTTGGAACGAGCCACTCGGCAGGCCAGGCCGGGTGGGGGAGATCGTGTGCACTAAGTGGGCCGCGGTGTGAGGCGCGGGCTAGCTGGCGGGACCGGGCCCAGGTGAGGGACGGCTGAGACGCACCGGCCGCAAGGTGCTTCTGGGTCCTTTCAGGTCACGGTGGCGAGATTTCACAGGCAGCGTGCCCTGGCGTCAGGCGTGGCGAACAGCGTTCCCGTCCCCCTCTGCCCTGCTCAGGGGACCCGCCGCTCCCTGGGCCGCTTCTCTGCCGGCCCAGGGCAGAGACGGGCCGAGCCCAGGCGCTCTAGCTGCGCCCGGAACGCCACTTGCGGGTCTTGTGACCTGCTGGCGCCGAGGCTCCTTGCACGGAGAGTGCAGGGCTGGCGTCCTCTGCAGGGCCAGCCGCCTGCCCTCACCCTCCAGGCCAGGGACGGGCGGGCTCGCCAGCGCCCGGGCCTGAATGACAGGATATCCTGCTGACAGCCAGTTCTGCAATTGACTTTTTATTCCATTTTAGGCATTTCTCCTTGCCTGTATTTGTTTTCCAAATCAACCGGTATTGTGTGGTAGAGACCATAATTCAGTGGCGTGGCGGGGTTCCGTTGGACACTCGGACAATGAACGGTTTGGGTATTGATCCCAAAGGTCACTGTCGCCGAGCTTGGCTCCCCGCGCCCTGGCCGGCGGCCCGGCGCTGCTGGCTGTGAGCCGGACGGGGCCCGTGCTGGTCACGTGGTCCGTCTGCTTCCAGCTGGGGGCAACTTCTGGGCCGTCACAGACTCTCTGGGAAGAACTCAGATGACTCAAAGCAACTTAAAATAACTCGCAGCTCCTTTTATCTTAAAATTGTAGGTTTGGTGATATCATGCTTTAATTTTAGTCCGTGCCAGCCTCCCTGCCCCCTGGTTCTGCAGATGCTGACGGTCCGGTGGCCCGCGTGAGGGAGAGGCGCGCCCACGAGCCGCTTCCAAGGCTGCTCGGCGATCAGGAAGCTCTGGGGGTTTGTGTGAGCCTGTAGTTCCCTCGAGTCATGTTGCAGGAATCTAGCGCGCGTGCAGGTCGGGGGCATCTTTATTCTCGTTCTCCCTTAAAGCCAGAGGGTTCCGAACGCCCTTCTGTGTCTGTGTGTCTGTCACTGTTCTAGCTGTCCCTGCCCCGGCCTGTCCTCTAGCCCCGCTGCCCAGCCGGGGCTGCTTCCCCACTCACTCCAACCCTTCACCTTTGAGCGCGAAATAGGCGCTTCAAATCCCACTGCGCGTGGACCAGCCGTGGTCTTCGCCGGGGGGGGGGGGGAGGCAGGGGGGAGCATTCTTCTTAGAACCAGAACATACCCGGGCCTTTCCTCAGAGTCCCGCAGGGTAGTGCCTTCCCCGAGCGCCACTTGCTGTCGCTGTCCATGCAGGCGTGGCGGTGCTGCCCGCCCAGTGCCAGGCACCGTCGGGCCATCTCGGGTCCCTTGTTTGCCTCTCTGGGGCCATCCTGGCAGTGCCGGGTTTGCAGGCCTCTCCCGGCGACCCTGAGGAGGGAGTGCCCAGACCTCCTAGACATGGATGCTGCCCTGAGCCACATCCCCAGCCAGCCCCTTGGCCTAATTTTAAATAATTATTTTTGCGGGGCTGGAGCAATAGCTTAGCAGGTAGGGCGTTTGCCTTGCACGCAGCCGACTTAGGTTCGATTCCCAGCATCCCATATGGTCCTCCGAAGCACTGCCAGGAGCAATTCCTGAGTGCATGAACCAGGAGTAACTCCTATGCATCGCCAGGTGTGACTCCCCCCCCCAAAAAAAAAGGAAAAAAAAAGGGAGCAACCTAATTTTGCTTCTTAGCAACGAAAAAGAAAAAAAAACCCAAGTAAAAGAAGCCCAAAGTTTGCAGAAGAAGGAAATAATGAAGCCACAACAAAATCAGTCAAGTAAAGGATGGAAAGCCAATAGGAAAGACGAACAGAATAACTAAAAGTTTCTGAGAACTTAACTGAAATTTAAGTCTGTAGCTAGACTCACCAAGAAGAACAAGTGTACCAAATACATTAAGCTGTGAATGAAAGAGAAGATCTTACAGCGGGTCCCTCAGAAATACAAAGACCCACAAGAGACTAATATGAACAATTGGAATTGGACAAAGCCGGGCATTTGGAAGATATGAATGTGTTTCTACAAGCATAAAACCTGCCGACACGGAACCTCTGAAGAAATAGAGACTCTGAAGGCTAATAGGAGATCCGAGTCTAATCGGCATCCGAGTCTCCTCCGGGCAGGCCCCGCCAGAGCCCCGGGCTGCGCCTTCAGGTGGTGAGGCTCCCCGCAGCCCGAGCACTGAGCCAGGAGTGCCCCGCCCTGCCTCCCTCAAGTCTCTGCAGAGGGAAGTACAGAGCCGTGGTCAGCACCAGCATGTCTGGAGACCCCAGTGGGCTCCGCGGACGCTACATGACAGACAGGGAAGAGGTACAGTTCCCCAAGAGGAAACTGTGGCGCTCGTGGGGCCCTGCTTGCACCTGTTGCCTTGAGTCTGCGTCTCCGGCGGGGCTGCCGTGGGCCGTGGGTTCGCTCTGCACGTCTGCAGGGCGTGTGGGGAGGGATAGAGCCAGCGATGGATGGTCGGGGCTGGAATGCGCCCGAGTGAAATGTCCCCGCTCCCACCGAAGAGTGGTGGTTTGCAACCCAGCGCCTCTGGGGCCGTCCCACCTGTTGGGACCAAGGGCATCGTGGCCGCAGCCGGTGATGGCTTTGGGAGAACTGGTGAGCTTGGGCATGCCCGGGGCATCACAGTTCCTTCGGACCTTTCCTCGAAACGTGGCGCGTGAAAATGGAGTGCAGGGCCGTTACCCGCCAGGCACAGCAGTTGGTTTCCTCCGTGGGCTTTCGGTGGAGGGCGGTGGGAGCAGCCACCTCTGCTCATAGGAGGCCCAAGGGCCCCGCCTGCGTCTCTGCCCCTCGGCTCCAGACGTGAACAGAGTTGGACTTCGCGTTAGCGTCTCCACCAGGGACTTGAAGTCTGGGGAAAGCCCCGGGGTGGGGAATTCTGGGGCACCGGCGGTGGCTTTCATCAGTCCAGGAGTTAGACGTGCGATATCTATCCTGTTCTTTTCCTGGGTAAAGAAAGTGTTTTCGCAAGAGACAACAGTGTCCGATTCACTGGAAAAATGAATTTGTGGAATAATAAGTACCAGTCATCTCGATCATTTTTGGGGGATAATTTGATTGAGTCTGCTCCTGGTTTCGTGTTGGATAAATTTTTATACCCTAATGTTACTTTCAGTCAAGACGAAGGGCAGGGTTTTGGCTTTTGTTGCAGTTAATGTCTCCTGTAGGGCATGTTGCTGAACTCTAATAGGACTCTGGGAGATTTTGTAGTTTCTGTTCTTGGGGTTTATTTTGGGTTGAGGCTTCTCAACCTGGGCCTTTGGACTTGGGCTTGAGAGTGACTCCTGCAGTGCCTGGGGACGTGTGTCCCTGTGACAGGCCCAGGGGCTCCAGTGCCCCTTGGCGTGTGCCCCTAGACGTCTGCACTCAGCCCGGGGCGCTCTCCACCCCTGTTGTTTGTTCTGGGTCGCACCTCACAGTGCTGAGCCCTTCCTCCTGGTTCTGCCTCGGGGGTCGCTCCTGTGGGCCCAGGGGACCCCGTGGCACGCTGGGGGTGGAACCTGGGTCGGCCGCATGCAAGGGAGTGTCTACCCACTGTGCTGCTCCCGTTCTCCACCGCCAGCGTCATCGTAGAAAAATTGTTTATTTTTCGGTTGAATCGCAGTGGGATACACAGTTGCAGGGCTGTTCATGGTTGGGTTTCAGGCATACGGTGTCCCAACACCCGTCCCTCCAACACCACCAATGTCCGTGTCCCCAGTCCCCCCCCCCCCATGGCAGGCACCTCTCTCTCTCCCCCTCTCTCTCCCTCTCCCTCTCTGTCTGTCTCTCTCCCTCTCCCCTTTTGGTCATCATGGTTTGCAGTGCAGATACTGAAAGGTTATCGGGTAGATCCCTTTACCTGCTTTAAACACTCAGTTCCTGTCAAAAGTGTTAATTTCCAAGTGTTACCAATGTCATTTTTAACACAAAGGAAAAGACTCCATTCTTATTACAATTAATAGCCTTCGTCGTCAAATCCATGAAATGTGAGTGTGTTTCCTGTGCCGGGACGAATAGCTCTGGGTGTAGTTGCCAGAGTATCGGGGATGGCTCGGGGGAGCAAGCCCAGGTGTCCCGTGTAAGGGTGGGGCACATGCCTCGCCCCTGAGCTGGTTCAGGACACGGCGCACCTCCTCGCGTGAGGCTGATGAGGACCCAAGTCGTTCTCCGGGTCTGGTGCCCCTCCCGGAGGGGGAGGGGGAACTCCTCATCTGGCAAAACCGTTTCTCCACGTTGTTTCAAACTCTGTAGGTTTTTGTGTCCTGAGAGTTGTCTCTAAGTCCGTGCTGGACAGGCTTAGGCAGCCCCTTGGCCACGGGCAGAGTCCCTGGGCAGAGAGAGAGCCCTGAAGACCCCAGTGTCCCCAGAGTGGTCACTGACTCCGGGCCGGTCGTTTGCTTCGCTTTGAACCAGCCAGTCTTCTGAGTCGAATCAGAGCATTTTATTTTTCTGGACGGTGCAGATACCAGCCTCATGCACTCTGATTTCTCATCACACCCAGTGAATCTCCGTCCCGGCTTCCGTACCCGGCTTTTGTGACCCTTGTTGGCACAGAGCTGCTTCCAGAACTTGACGCCACTCCGCGGCTGTCCAGGGTCCTGCTCAGCGCCCCCTCTCTGCCTCCGGCGTTCCCGTGTGCCGTCACCGCCTGGCGGCAAAACTCAGACTTGCGCAGCCTGAGTGCGGCTTTTGCCCGGCTCACCTCCCGGAGCTGCCAGAGCAGCTGCAGGGTCTGTGGGCCGCAGACCCAGACACGCCGGCAGCTCTCCTGGGCGCCTGGGGCCACGCTGTGGGAGTTTGGAGGTGTGTCCCTCTCAATGTTTGCCCGGGAAATAGTATTTCTTTGTTGTTGGCATTTGAAGAGAATTCTGTTCACCAAAGGAGGCCGACTGGATCTTAGGTTGTCAGCAGAGCCCCCTCGGGAGGGTCCAGGGGGCTGAAGTCTGCCACAGGAGACAGGCATCACCTGGATTCCCTACCTGTGTCGCGTTCCGTGTTCCGTTCGGCCCAGCCTGCGTCCTGCTGGGGTCCGGCTCCCGGAGGGCCGGGGATGCTCCCGCGTGCGCCCTTTGCCCTGCGCCGGGTTTCCTGCTTGAACCGGTGAACCCCTGATCGCAGAGCGGAACTCGGACAGTCCCTAAAAAGGTTTGGTGGCGTTGCCATGGCAGCGCTTCACAAGAGTTTGCTCACGATGCTTCTGAATTTGCTTTGAACCTTTTAAATGACGCCGCAGGCACCCTGGGGGGATGAGACCGTTGCTCAGAGCCGCGTCTGTCTCCATGGCGGGGCTGGTTTGGGCCGTGGACTTCGCTGCGCGTTCTCTCCCGGGGAGGAGGTGACTGCCCGCTGCCGACCCGCGCCACACTCTGGCCTCTGGCTCGTTTCCCCCGCGCAGTCCCTGCCCAGCCGCCTGCCTCTTGGGTTCTAGAGCCGATGCTGTTCCCTGCTCTCAGCTTCCCCGCCTGCCTCTGGCAGACGCGGCTTCCAGGGATGCTCAGAAACGATGCGGAAGGGCCCTGCACGCAGGCTCCCCTCGCCGCGGGACAGACAGATGGAGGAGGGCACGCACCAGGATCAGCGAGGAAGGCCTCTGGTGCCCAGAACGTTCAGGAACAAAGTCCAGGTGGCGCGTCCCTGCCCTGGTGCTCGAGCGCTGCTGAGCTGGTCCTCCGCGACCAGCAGGCCCCGCAGACTCAGGGAAGGTCACGCCAGGGCTGGGAGGCAGGAAAGAGCCAGGTACGTGGGAGGGGAGTGGGCAGGTTCCAGCGTACACACGCCCACACGCACACACACGCATGCATGCACGTACACGTGTGCACACACAGATACGCTCACACACCCTGTGCCCTGCAGGGCTGTGGTGTGGGTACACACGTGTGTGTTTTAGTGAGACTGTGATTTCCATAGTGTTCACAGCCGAGAGTGCCAGGCCCGCCCCCCGCTAGTCCCCCCGCAGGCAGAGGACAAACTTGCTCCAACAAAACTTGCAGGAATGGCAAATGGAATTATTAGAGAAGAATTCGAAAGTCAGTTTGTGATGATTGACGACGGAATGTGTCAGACCCCGTGGTGAGCTAGTGGACACTCGTTCCTCTAGCAGAGGGCAGGGTGAGGGCCACACTCGGGCCACTGGGAAGCTTCCCTTGTCCCCCTAAGAAGCTGTTTCAGCACTTCTTCAAAGCTGGTTTCAGGGCTGCGAATTCCCCGCGCTCTTGCCTGGCCCAGAAGCTCTGTGTGGCCCCTTCACATCCGAGTGCTGGAGCAATCTTGATGTGCTCGTTTCATTGCATTTTCCTGCTCCGTTCGTCCGCGCTCTTCCTGCGCGCCGCCTCATCGGCTAGACGTGCCGTGCGTAGGGCTTTCCCGCACGGACGTTCCTGTGTCCATCCCGCCGCTCTCGGCAGCTCTCGGAGTCTTGGACTCGGTTGTTCTGAGCCCAGCGTGTCTTGGCACTTTCCTAGTTGAGCCTGTCTTCGCTAGGGTGCTTCAGACCGTTCAGATTGGTTCCAGAAGGGTTTTGTTGTTGTTTTTTTTTTTTTTGGGGGGGGGGAGGTCACACTGGTGATGCTCAGGGCTTACTTCTGGCTCTGCACTTCGCAGTTGCCCCTGCCGGTGCTCCGAGGATTGAACCCGGGCTGGCAGCCGGCGAGGCGAGCTCCCCACCTGCTGTGCCGTCTCTCCAGCGTAGCGGGGACCCGTGCCTTCCCGTCCCGCAGACTCCGAGGATTCTGACGTGGCTCCTGTCCAGCCCACCCCCATCTGTGCTGTGCTGTCCCCTCCTGCTTCTTCCCAGCCAGCAGTGTCCTCCTCAGTCTCTCGCTCAGCCTCTCTTCTGCGGTGCAGAGCTGTGAGCTTCTGGTATCACCCACCGCGTTCTTCACGTCTGTCATTTCTGGCCGTTGTAGTCTTTCCCATCTGACTCTGAGTTGACGGTGTCGCCGTGCCTTTGAGCCCTTTGAACGCGGCTTCTCTAAACCACTGACTGAGGCTTTCCTGGGACGGGAGTCTTTGGCGACACTGGTTTCGCTCCTTGAGCTTGGCGGGCTTCCTGTGTCTTCCCCTGGTTTCCTCTGGTCCCACGGCCGTTTCTGGGGGTGCGCCTTGGTTTCTAGTGTTCCTGCCTTGCTGGGTGAGTCTCTGTAGTGAGACCCCTGGGAGGTGCTGAGGAACGAAGCGGAGATTTCTGTCTGTCTTCACCGAGTGACGGGAAGGGTCGTGTGAGCAGCAAGTTGCTCTCTGAGTACATCAGCCGCGGCCAGCTCAGGTGTAGGGGTTGCTGGGCCCTGGACTCCATCCCCGCCCTGGGCCAGGCCCCACGACAGCAGGGAGCAGCCAGCGGCGGGCAGAAAGCCCGAGAGGGTCACCAGGCCTGATGCCGCTGATGCCAGCTGCCTCGGCTCCTTGGTGCTTCTTGCTCGGTGGCTGTCCGAGTGGCTTTGTTTATTTTTTTTTAATGAAATGAGCCTTGTGGTCTGGGGAAATGTGCTGAAACGACCTTGGAAGCACTTTCCCGAGTGGCAGGACACTGAGACTGGGCATGAGATGGACGTGGACCCCAGCCAGAGTTTGTCCCCACGGCAGCTTTTCCTCGGACCCATCCCTGCAGCCTCGTGGTGGGCAGCTTGTGAGCACATTTGATCCAGACACTTCTACTGAGACCAGTTGCTCTTGGGCCTTCCTTTCGGGTGGACGTGAACGTTGGCGGGACCTTGTACCTCCTCCGTAATAAGGCAGTGGAATCAGGGAGCCTTTCCGGGATTCCTGACGGCGGCCACTCACGTGTCCGCATGTCGGTGCGGCTGACTGGTGCCGTTCTGACAGGCCGTGTGTGGTGGCACAAGCTGACTTGGCGGCGTTGCCAGCTGTCACAGCCCTTTCCCTTTCCTGGCATCTGGCGCACGTGTTCACCGTTGGGCCGGCGTTTTGCTCGGAGGGGCAGATGGAACCGCCTGGAGTCGGTGAGGGGCAGAGACTCTCTGCGCTGAGCACCGTGTTCCGTGTCGTTGCAGTGTCGGTTACTATGGCAATGACGGCCGGGACGACGGCCCCGTTTCCTATGAGCAACCACACCCGGGAGCGGGTGACCGTGGCCAAGCTGACCCTGGAGAACTTCTACAGCAACCTGATCACCCAGCATGAGGAGCGGGAGACCAGGTACGGCTCGAGGGGGCTTCTGCCTCCCCAGGGGGTGGCGAGGCTCTCGGTGGGGGAGGCGGCCTGGAGGCGGCCACGGGTGGGCAGCACGTCCCTGACAGACGCTGCCGTGGCCCTGGCGGCTGCCCATGCTCCCGCCCTCGCACGTCCCTCACCCCGGTTTCATGCCGGAGGCGTGTGGCCTCTTGGGACCTAGAGCACGTCCTGGAGATTTCAGGCGAGCGTTTCCACGTTTGAATGCCGCGATCCGAGGCGACACTGCTGGTGATGCCCAGACACACTTTTTCCCTCAGCTCCTTCTCTGGAGAAAGCCCCGAGCCCTCGGCAGAGAGCCACGGCCTCATGGTGCCCGGTGCAGACGCCCACAGTCTGCAGGGGTGGCTGGTGCCCGTGGGGCCGTTCTTCGTGCTGAGAGTGATGGAACGTGTTACTAGGGCATCTGCCCCAGGGCGGCTGTACGGACCGGCTGTGAGCAGTTGTAATGAATTTGCCTGGGAAAGCAAATAAGTTCTGTAAAGGGTTGGGCTCACTCTCTGGGCCTAGTGCCTGAGGGGTGAGTAGGGGGACTTGGTGTCTGTGTGTGAAGGGGGCCCAGCCCGACAGTGCTCAGGGCACCTGCGGCCTCTCCCGTGCCCGGCTGTGTCCAACCCCCGAGCTCGCTCTCCGGCCCACCGGGACCTTTGCGTGATGGTTCATCCTCGGTCCTTGTCCTGTCACCCTTTCCGGCTCCTTCCGGAATGAAGAGCTCACCCGGGCGCAGGCTGGGACACGCAATCCCGTGCCGTCTGGGGGCTGTAGTCGCCCGGGTGCCCCGTTCCCGGCACCTGCCACCCCCCTCCATGCCGAGCTCATGCCGTTGAGGCTCCACTAAAACACGAGGACGGGAACGTGACTGTTTGCATTCGTTCTGCATTTTTGTCTTGGTTTTGTTCCAGATCCAGCAGTGCGCAAGGCCTACGCCTGACTGCACTTGGATCACCCCTGGCGGGTGCTCTGGGAACAGTATGGGGTGCTGGGGATTGAACCCCCGTCATCCGCGTGCAAGGCAAACGCCCCTGCCTCTTGCACTATCTCTCCAGCCCTGGGAACTCGGCTATTCTAGAAAAGCAAGAGTCCCGGTTACAGAGTTGCTTGTTTTATTTATTTATTTCTTTATTTCTTTGTTGCTTTTTGGGTCACACCCGGCGTTGCACAGGGGTCCCTCCTGGCTCTGCACTCAGGAATGACTCCTGGCGATGCTCGGGGACCATAATGGGATGCTGGAGATTGAACCTGGGTCGGCCGCGTGCAAGGCCAACGCCCTCCCCAGTGTGCTGTTGCGCCAGCCCCAGTTGCTTGTGTTTTAATATACGTGTGCGCGGTGATATCTTTCCCGGACTGTTTGGGGAAATCAAGCTCGAAATTCAAGGGAAAGGTGCGAACAAGTTCATGGAGCCAGTAGGTGTCGGAGTCGGGATCCTGACGCAGGGGCTGAGAGCCGGGGTCAGACTCAGACGGGATCGGACTCGGGGGGCTGAGACGGGATCGGACTCGGGGGCTTCTAGATGGAGATTCCCGGGCTCCGGTTGGTTGACACTCAGGGCTTGAGTGATGCTGAGTGTTCTTGATTTTGGCAGTTGGAACGTTAGCTAGCAGGAGCTCCCACAACAGAACCTCAGTCGTTTAGCTGAGGTTCATACAGCCTTGGAAGTGAATTGTTTCACCAGCATGAGAAAGCAAAATCTAGGCTGTGTCACTATTTTGAAGAGAGTTTCTTGGTAATTATGTTCGTTCAGCTTGATTTTTTTCTTTTAGCATCGCAATTCGTAGTGTTTAGTAAGTAAATGTTCATCTTTAAAAGGGGGATATTAAGGACCGTCTTTAGTTTTTAATTTTTTGTTTTCATTTGAAAAGGCAGAAGAAGTTGGAAGTGGCCATGGAAGAGGAAGGACTGGCAGATGAAGAGGTGAGTGCGGGTGGGCGGGGCGTGTGTGTGTGGGGGGGAGCAGCGCTAGGGGTGATTCCAAGCGCCTCCTCTGGGGAGCCCTGGCCACTGTGCCCGCCCCTGTCCCCCGGTGCTCTCTGTGCGCGTCCGTTCCCCTGCTTCGCCCGCTCAGGCCCTTGTGGGTGTGGAGACGGTCTCTGGGCCGGCTTGCACCCCAGCCCATGCCGACCTGTCCACCCTCCGGCCTCGGACCCTCTCCCAGGCCCGTCTGTCCCCTCAGCCGCCCGCTCCTGCCCAGCCCCGTCGCTCCAGAGGCGCTTGTGCTCCCCTCTGCTCTTGCGGTGCCCCTCCCTTCTGCCCTGGGACCCCCCCGAATCGTCTTTCCAAAGCAGAAGCTCATCACATCACGTCTGGGGGGGGGGAGTAAGAGGGCTCGGGCCACACCCGTGGTGTGCGGAAGCGCTCCTGGCTTTGTGCTCAGGGCTGACTCTTGACTGCCGGGCGTTGAATCGGGCTGGCTGCATGCAGGGCGAATGCTCGCCGCGTGTGCTCTTCCCCGTCTCGGCCCTAGAACTCTCCTGGATTCTTACACGTCCTTTGCTGCAGTTCGATAGCAAGGTCTCGTGATTCGTTACTTCGTAAATCAGCTGTGTAAATCTATAAAACCCAAAAGTGTCCACAAAAAATCGGTGTATTATTCTTAAAGCACATTTATGTTCGCTCTCTCTTTTTTTTTTTTTTTTTTTGCATCAAACCCGGCGATGCTCAGGGGTTCCTCCTGGCTTAAACACTCAGGAATCACTCCTGGCGGTGCTCAGGGGACCCTGTGGGATGCTGGGAATCGAACCCGGGTCGGCCGCGTGCCAGGCAGACGCCCTCCCCGCCGTGCCGTCGCTCCAGCTTCCTGTTCTTTGACCTTTAACTGAGAAAGATCGCGACAACACTCTTCACTTTCCCCTCGTGTTCAGTCTGTGTTTTCCATGTCCCCCTCACGTGTGGTGTCCGTGTTCTTCACTCCCCCTCGTGTTGGCCAGTGTCCTTCACTCGCTGCTTTTCCTCCCTGGGGTTGCTGTAGTGCCATGGGGTCACCCGAAAAGCCAGCCCCACGTGGTGGTGCTGTCCTCTGCCGGCCGGCCTGGGCTCCCTGCACCTTTCATTTTTTCTGCTCTGCTGGGCGTGATGGGATAGTGCCACCGTGTGGCTGGCTTTGAGGATAGTCTTACACTTGTTTTTGTTCGATTATTTGTATAAAACGAGTATCACGTGTGGTTTTAAAACTCGTGTTCTTTACATGTTTTTTTAAATTAAAGTTTTGGGGGGGTGTTGGGCCACGGCTGCGGTGCTTAGGGGCGACTCCTGGCCCTGCACTCGGGCATGACTTCTGGCCATGCTTGGGACCGTGCGGACCGGGGGCTGGGTGTTTGCGCTGCTGCTGTGCAACCCCCTGGCCCTTACTTTGAATCTTAACCGAGCAAGGCAATGACATGCGCGTGTGACGTCTGTCGAGGAGTGCGGTCCTCCCTTCCCTGGGATCCCGTGTGGCACGTGTTCCGCGGCCTTCGGGGAGCAGCAACAAGCCTCTTCTCGTGGGTGCGGCGGGCGCGGGTTCCACGCGCTCAGAGGAATGGCTGGGCCCTGTCACTCCCTGCGTTGACGTCTGTGTGACACACAGCCCCTCACGTCCTGAGGAGGAAGCCGGCGCTCCTTCAAGGGGCTGCACGGGGGCGTGGCCCGCCTGCCCTCGGACACGCACGTGACAGCCCCGTCACCTCTCCTGACGGCTCAGTGTGTCAGCAACACCGGCAGAAATGCAGCCTCGCATCAGGACAGCACGGGGGGCGTCTGCCGTGCGTGTGGCCAGCCCGGGTTCCATCCCCACACCCCAGACGGCTCCCGCGAGCCTGCCAGGAGCGATTCCTGCGCGCAGAGCCAGGAGGAGCCCTGAGCAAAGCTGGGTGTGACCCAAACCCAGAAAGCGACCGGCCAACCCTCCCGCTCCCTTTGTGTGGAGAGAGGAAGGGGAGGTTCCCACGGTGCCCCGAGGCAGCGCCTTTCTTGTGGTTCTGGATGTTTCCACGCTTGGAGAGGGTCACCTCGCGTGACCTCTGCAGAGGAATTCTTAGAGGGGTCCCTAAGACGCTCGTGTCTGTGCTTGGAGGAGGGCGAGTTCGCGCTCCAGGTCTGCCCAGGGTGGACTTTGCCCTCGTGATGGGCATGTGCCAGCTGGCACTCGGCTGAAACGGAGGCTTGCTGCACGCTCGCCTCTGGGCTCCAGAGGCGCTTCCCGGCGTGGGGTTGCTGTGATGGCGGCACGGGTGTGAGGGCTGGCGGGCCAGCCAGGATGGAGTGCCTGCCGCCCCTGCAGGGGACTGCAGTGATGGTGCAGCGGGGAGGGCATCTGCCTGGCACGCGGCCAACCCGGGTTCGATCCGCCGCATCCCAGATGGTCCCTCGAGCACTGCCAGGAGTAATCCCTGAGTGCCGAGCCAGGAGGGACCCCTGAGCATCGCCAGGTGTGGCCCAAAGGCCAAAACCAACCAAAAAGCAAGAGAGAAGAAAGATCGGTCGGTTATTAGAAGCCTGCACCATTCCTTTGGCCTGCTTCCTTCTTCCCACATAGGGTTGCTCCTCACCTGGGGGCCGTGAGTGACAGTGCGGGTGTGCGTGCCTGCAGGCCCTGGCCCGGCGCCCTGCACGTCACCCGAACTGCTGTCGTTTGTTGTCTAGAAAAAGCTGCGCCGGTCCCAGCACGCGCGCAAGGAGACAGAGTTTCTGCGGCTCAAGAGGACGCGGCTCGGCCTGGACGACTTCGAGTCTCTGAAGGTCATAGGAAGAGGCGCCTTCGGAGAGGTGCGCTGACGCTGGGCACCGGGGCCTCCAGCCCGCTGCCTGCGGGGTAACAGCGGGGAACCCTCCTTCGCAGCGGGGTGGAGACGCCTGGTGGAGCTTGGTGTGCACCGAAGCTTGTACCAAGACAGTTTAACTTGAGTAAAATGACCCAAATGCTCGTCCCAACAGACTCCTACCCTCCCTTGTTGTCCCCGAGTTCGGTCCCGTGGTAGCAGTCAGTGACAGGCCGTCGTTCATAGCGGGATGTGGGATGTTCTTGTGTTGCAGGTGCGGCTCGTGCAGAAGAAGGACACGGGCCACATCTACGCCATGAAGATCCTGAGGAAAGCGGACATGCTCGAGAAGGAGCAGGTGGGAGCCCGCCCGCGTCTCCCGCCCCCCAGGCCGGCACCCAGCAGGGCCACGGTGCTCCCAGCCCACCTGGGGGAGGGGGCTGGTGCTTAGGGATCCACCTCTGCCCCCGGGCCCAGTTTTAGTCACCGTGGTCCGCAGTACTGTCTGTGTCGGGGCTTCACGCGTGTTTCTCGAAGGGCTGCTGCTCCCGCCACTGCCTGGTGCCGACACGCGTGCACATGCACACATGTGTGCACACACAGATACACGCACACACAGTTACACACCAACTCACGCACACACACGCACCCACAGATACACACCACATGCACACACAGATACACACCAACACACACGCACCCACAGATACACACTGACACACACACTTGCAGATACACACCAACACACACGTATGCACGTGCACACGCGCACACACACATGCACGCATGCCTGTGTGCGGACACGTGCTTGTCTCCCGCCGCAGTCAGCTCACTTCCGCAGGCAGGTTCTCAGGATCTGTCGCCTTTGGCCGCTTGTAATTTCCCTGTGATGCTCCCTTACGTCCGCAGAGGAGCGCTCTTCCTGTGTGTCCCTCTCCCCGGACGGGTCTCCCTCAGCGGGGGACTCTCCGGATCTGGCCGCGTAACCACGTTCTGCGTGATCTCATGTTTTCTTTTCTTGTCACTGGGTTGTACTGCACGCTGCGTCCGGACCCTAGTTCTTCACCCTGTCTGTGCTGGCCCCTGGGGCGGTCCCCGGACTTGGCTCTTGTGACTGGTGCTCTGTGAGCACAGGGTGCAGAGGGCTCTCCCGAGGGCCCTGCCAGAAGTGGCCTGCCGGGTTGTGGAAGCTCAGTTCTTGGGCTCCTGGCTCCCTGGAAGTCAGCCTCCGCCGATGCTCCCTCTCGCCGCGTTGTGCGGGTCCTCTCCCCCGAGAGCTCGTGGTTTCTGCCTGGTTCCCCCGATGGTGGGTGTCGTGCAATCCCACTGCCCATCAGGACGTCTTGGAGGAAGTTTTTATTTCCCCCCATTTTTCCGCTGGGGCTGGTGGGGTTTTGTTTTTGCTGTTGGGTGCTCTTGGGTGTTCTCGAAGCTTTCCGCATCTCGGGTATTGACCCCTTTCCGGAAGAGGCGTGCCGCATTCTCTCCCGGGCCGTGCGTCCTCTGCTTCTGGCCATCGTTGCCTCTGCGGTGCGGAAGCGTCTCGGTGTGATGTGGTTCCACTTGTTTCTCTTCTGTGTGCTCGGTCAGTGGCGTTGGCGCGGGGAAGCTGCCCCAGATTCACTGTCCGGCAGGGCCGCCTGTGTCCCGGCATCTATATCTCAGGAGTCAGTTCTGATATCGAGGCCCCTCACCCATTCGGCGTGGGAATGGGTCTGATGCGGTTTGCACGCGTGACCGCCCGGTTCTCCCTACACGGTTTGTTGCGGTGTCCTGCCTCGCCGCCTCCCTGCTCCCCTGTTGATGACCAGCTGTCCGCACACGGGCGACCTTACTGGCGCACACCTGGAGCTCGTGAAACCGGGATGCTGTGTCGTTGCAATAAGGCGTCACCCGGGGAGCTTGCACGCAGACTCGCGTTCAGGCAGCAGCTGGCAGGCCCAGGGCAGGACCTCGTCGTGGTGACAGGAAGGAGAAGCAGAGGCAGCTGGGGGGTCTGGCCGGGCCAGGTTCCCGCCTGGGTGCCGTGGGGAGGCCTCGTGGGGACCTTGGCGGCAGCGGCAGGAGTGCCCTAGCAGTGAAGCAGGCGCCTGAGGACGTTTCTCTGGGCTAGCTGCTAGCTGCTTGGGCAGGAATCAGATGGGACCTGGGGTTTGATGGGCAGGTGCTGTGCCAGGGAATACAGGGTGGGGGAGGGGTGAAGGGTTGGGGGCTTCCTGGAGGGCTCTGGGGAAAAGAGGGAGGGAGAGAGCCGGCCCTTGGGGTGCCCGAACATGGGGGTGTTTGGTCATTGGTGTGGACAGGGACAGGGAGGCCAGGCGGGGCCAGGCTGGGCGGGGGCCGTCACGAGTGTGGGCAGGAGCACTGTGTGAGGAGTGAGGGCGCTGCCCAGGCCTGGGCTCCTGACTGAGGCAGGGATGCTCAGGGGGTCCTGTGGAGCCCCGGGGCGGCCGAGAAGGGGCAGAGGCACCCCTGGCACGGGCAGACAGGAGACCACCTCGCCAGCGCCCTGGGAGCTGCTGTAGGTGCTGACTGGAGGGCAGGGTGTTGGGGAGGGAGAGTGGGCGGGGCCTGGGGAGGAGGAGCAGAGGATGTCGAAGGAGGCCGGAGGGCGACTTGGAGAGCCCCCACGGCGCTGCAGGCCAGGGGGGTTGGGAGTGGCCATGTTGGCCGTGTTGCTCCGTGTTGCTCCGTGTTGCTCCGTGTTGCGCCCAGTCACCCGCGCAGGTGGTCAGGGCTGGGCTGGGCTGGGCTGGGTGGTCGGTGAGTGGAAAGTAGCGCCCACGCGTGTTCGCTTGTCGGGGTCCCAGGCCCGGATGCAGCAGGTCAGACCCGGGAGGTCTCCGGAACCCCGTGGCTGCCCCTGGGGTGGATCAGGTCACGGGAGCGGCTCCGTCCAGCCTGGCCTGGCCTGTGTGTCCTGCGGAGGCTGCGAGTCGGACCCGTGATGTGGGTGTGCTCCCACCTGGCTCTGCTCGCGTGGAGGGCCGGGATCGAACCCCGCAGCTGTGGCCCCGAGTGCCGGACCCTGAACACGCACTCTCTCCCTCCTCCCTCTCTTCCTCCCTCTCTCCCCTCCCCCTCCCTCTCCTCTTCCTCCATCTCTCTCTCTCTCTCTCTCTTACAACACTTCGTTCGTCCGGGGTCCGTGCCTGGCAGTTCTCAGGCTTCCTCCTGCCTCCGGGCTCGGGTCGGCAGTGGCCCCGTGCAGGCCCGAGTGCCTCCCCCCTCACTCGCTCTCCGCCCGGCTGTGTCCTTGCACTTGCCACCTGGCAGGGCGTCCAGGGCTCCTGCCCGTTGCGTTTCTCGGGGCGCTCTCACCGGAGCCCCTTTCCCCATCAAGGCTGCTTGGCGTTTGGGGGCGGTTCCCATGCGAATGACCCGTGTGGGTCAGCACTGCCCTGTTAGCGGACCTTCTCCGACTTGATTCGGACACCGCAGCGCTAGAGGATTTTCACCCACGCTTCCTGGCTAACCAGCGCCACGGGAAAAAGCAGCAATTAATCTCTTGCTGTGGGGACCCTGAGCCCCACGGAGCCCTTCAGCCCCGTGGAGCAGGCCCACGGCATCTCCGCAGCATCTCGTCTGTCCCGGAGGCCTGTCTCCAGGGTCCTGTCCACTGCTAGTCGCTTCCCGAGGTCAGGCCAGAGCCCTAACTTGCACAGAGTTGCCGAGTCTCAGTCAGGTTGTGACCCTCCCCCGGCCTCCCGTATCTCTGGATCCTCGTCCCTCAGGCCCCCTGGATCTCAGGGCGCAGGAGCCTGCAGGTGTTCTTTCCGTTGCTATCAAGGACCGAGAGGCCCTTCCCGAAGATGCTGGAGTCACGTATAATGTGTTTCAATCCATTTTTTTCCCTTTCAAAATCTACTCATCTAGGTGGCCCATATCCGAGCAGAAAGAGACATTTTGGTGGAAGCAGATGGTGCCTGGGTGGTGAAGATGTTTTACAGTTTCCAAGACAAGAGGAACCTGTATCTGATCATGGAGTTCCTCCCTGGAGGTGAGCGCGAGCTGGCCCCGAGGCTCCCGTCGCGGTGCCTGAATCCTGCCCTTCTGGGCTTCCTGGGCCCTTGGAGTGTCAGGGGCCTCTCGGGGAGCCGCAAGAAGTTTCCGGTCACAGCCCTGCTGTTCTGTGACACCAGCCAGGTGCCCAGCCTCTTCCCTGCCCTGGGGAGGGAGCGGAGCCAGGGTGGTCGCCCTCAGCAGGCCCCCTCCACCTGGGCAGCGTGTGCAGCGTTCCTAGCCAGCTGGGCTCCCGGGGGCCCGTGAAATGTGCTCACTCTGGTGCTGTCACAAAGGGACCCTGGTGCAGGGGTGGCGGCAGCAGCAGTGGCCGGGTTCTGTGGTGGACGCTCTGTGGCAGCTGACCTCTGGGCCCGTCACTCATCAGCCAGGCTGCACAGCGGACACTAACGGGGCTTAGGGAGCAGCGTCGTCCCGAGTCAGCTCTGTCCTACTTGGGGACGTGTTACGGAGAGTTGGGAGGACACAGGAGACCCCCGGCCCTGCTGGGAGCTGCACAGACCCAGCTGTGCTGGCCATGCACCCGGGACCTGCGCCCCCCCCCGCCCCCGGCTGTGTTCGTGACCCCCGTGAGACTCAGAGCAGGGGAGGGTGAACGGTCGGTCGGCTCTCGGCCCCCTTTCAAGAGACCAGTCCCCATGTGAGTGGCTGGTGACTGCCTAAGGGGGACCGTCCTGTTGGGGGCTGGGGGCCTGCAAGGAGGGGCTGCGCTCTGCCTCCCCAGTGCTCACCTGTGTGCCTGGCAGCTTCTGGGGGGGGTGGGAACTGTGCCCTCCCCCCTCCCCGACGCTCCCCCGGCTGAGCCCTCAGGAGCCCTGGCTGCTGGCTAGTGCGGGGGCGTGGGGGGCTTTCCGTGACGTCAGAGCGTGGAGGGAGCCCGGGTGGGCCTTGTGGACCCCCCAGCAGGCCCTTCCCCCTGTCCCCAGGCGACATGATGACGCTGTTGATGAAGAAGGACACCCTCTCGGAGGAGGAGACCCAGTTCTACGTCTCCGAGACCGTCCTGGCCATTGACGCCATCCACCAGCTGGGCTTCATCCACCGGGACATCAAGCCCGACAACCTGCTGCTGGACGCCAAGGCACGTGGGCGCGGGCGCGGGGCTGTCGCTCGGACACGCGGGAGGGGCTGCGGGCTCTTTCCGGCTTCCCTGCTCTGCTCTTCCCAGTCAGAATCACGTATTTACGGTGTTATTAGAGCGACTGTGTGAGCTCTTCGTGAGAGTATCGGGCTGCAGCCATAGCACATCGGGGAGGGCGCTGGCCATGCACGCACCCGACCCGGGTTCGATCCCCGGCATCCCGTAGGGTCCCCAAGCCCACGGGAGTGACCCCTGGGTGTAAAGCCAGGAGCGACCCTGAGCATCACTGGGCATGCACCCGCCCAAAAAAGAGTTCAATAACTGCGACTGAAAAAGAGGAGTTTGCAGTAAGGCTGTTGTTCTCAAGGTCAATACCGTCTCTTGATTCTACTGGATTTTTTCCTTTTCAGGGTCACGTCAAGTTGTCCGACTTCGGTTTATGCACGGGACTGAAAAAAGCCCACAGGACCGAGTTCTACAGGAACCTGACCCACAACCCGCCCCGCGACTTCTGTGAGTGGCCGGGCCGGGGCAGCGGCATGAGCGGCAGGGCTGGTGGGAAGGGCCTGCGCTGAGGGCGCTCTCTCCTCCTGCCGTTAGCGTTTCAGAACATGAATTCCAAGAGGAAGGCGGAGACATGGAAGAAGAACAGGAGGCAGCTGGTGAGCCGGCCGGGAGGGATGGTAGCCGGGCGCTGGGGCCCGACGGGCGGGTGTATGTGTGTGTGTGTGGTGGGGGGGGTGCGTGTGTGTGGTTTCATCTGTCTCGGGACCACACTCAGGGCTGACTCCTGGCTCTGTGCTCAAGGGTCACTCCTGGCTGGGCTCGGGACCATCTGGGGTTCCGCGGCGAGGCAGACGCTCTCCGCGCTGCGCGATCTGTCCAGCCCTGGGAATGGCTTGTTTGTCTCGAGAATGCCGGTTGACGGGCTGCTTCCCCGCAGGCGTACTCCACTGTCGGGACACCGGACTACATTGCCCCGGAAGTGTTCATGCAGACCGGTTACAACAAGCTGTGTGACTGGTGGTCCCTGGGGGTGATCATGTATGAGATGCTGATAGGTACGTTTGATAAATGGAAGCGTCTGACCGACACGTTGCAGGAGCACGCGTGGGCGGTCGCGTCCCTCTAGAGCCCTTTCTGACGGGCCCCCTCACGGGACTGGGATGGGTCGCAGGGAGGGGCTCCCCAGGACTTGGGGTCTCCAGCTCCCCCTCTTGCCTTGCAGACGCTGGGTGGGTCAGGCCCGTGAGTGGAGGCGTTTCCAAGCCCTCCCAGAGCACTCCAGGCCTTTTGCTCCTGGTGGCGAATGCTCAGCGAGTCTGTGCTCGTGCCCTGAGAGCTGAGGGGAGTTTGGCTTCTGACCCTAGGGTACCCGCCTTTCTGCTCCGAAACACCTCAGGAAACGTACAGGAAAGTGATGAACTGGAAGGAAACGCTAGTCTTCCCCCCGGAGGTGCCGATCTCCGAGAAAGCCAAGGACTTAATTCTTAGGTCGGTGGATCCCTGGGGCCTGGGTGGGGCCCAGAGACTCCACGGGGACGGGAGACGCCATTGCCCATCCCATTAGCCGCCGATCTCTCCCCTCGGGGGAGCAAGGACGGGGAACAGACACTGGGCACGGGGAGGCTCCGGGAAGGAGGAGGAGGAGGAGGGAAGGGGAGCAGAGAGAGGCGTCGCAGCGAGTGTCCGTGTGGGAGGCTGAGGGGGCCCAGGGCGACACTCCCCATCACTGTCCTGAGGGCCCAGAGCTGTGCTCCTGCCGGTGCTCTGGGACGTGTCACGGTGTCGGGAGCCGGTGCGCCCACCCGGGTTCCCTCCCCAGCGCCCTAGTGGACCTCCGAGCCCTGCCAGGAGCCATCACTGGGCACCAGCGTGGCCCAAGAACCACAAACAAGGGAAAGAAGGGAAGGAAGACTGCCTGGAGGCTCCGCACTGGGACGCTGGCTCCAGACGCAGAATGTTCGAGAACGAAACCGCAGCAAACTCAAGACTTTGGGAGATAGTCTCAGTATTATTGATTGAGAATCAGATCTGAAATAGCACCTGTTCTCTTCAGTATTTTCGATTACTTGAAAAGGCTAGAACTGAGGGGCTGGAGCGATAGCACAGCGGGGAGGGCGTTTGCCTGGCACGCGGCCAACCCGGGTTCGATTCCCAGCATCCCATGGGGCCCCTCGAGCACCGCCAGGAGCGATTCCTGAGTGCAGAGCCAGGAGTGACCCCTGAGCATCGCTGGGTGTGACCCAAAGAGCAAGAAAAATGGCTGGAGCCGAGCGGGTCGTGCTGTGGGTCTCTGTGAAACTGTGATCGGGTGATCGAAGCTTCTCCCTCATTTCCCACAACAGACGCTCACAGTCAGAGAAAGAAGGGAAGTGCACGAAATAACACAGATAAGATTCCTGCGTTCTCTCTAAGACCCGACTTTGTCTCTAGGTTCTGCATCGACTCGGAAAACAGGATCGGCAACAGTGGGGTGGAGGAAATCAAAGGTCACCCGTTCTTCGAGGGCGTCGACTGGGGTCACATCAGGTACCTCCCGGGTCTGGGGGTTGCCCGGGCAGCGAGGGGCTTGATGGAGCCACGTGTTCACCACCAGCTCGCAAGGGGGAAACGGGCTCATGCCCCAGCCTGGCGCTCTGCAGGGGCAGTGTGGGTGCAGCGGGGTCAGCAGGCCGCTGTCCACTGCCGGGCGGGCGTCAGAAGCGTCGACTCTCCAGTGAAGCCCAGCCTTGACGGTCCGGCATCTGGGCACACGCTGTGCGCCATGGGCGTGGAGCCGCATGCTGGCCAGGAGGCGTCTATGACGTCGGTTAAGCTGGTTCTTGTGTTGGCGGGTCGGGGCCTCTGTTCTGACCATGCGCTGACCTGGGCAGGAGGCTCAGGGGCCGACCCCGGCCTGGCACGTGTCCTGCCAGTCTGATTCCTCGTGCTCTGACGCTGCTCCCACAGGCCAGAGGGAGATTCCCCACGGCCGTAGCGCCCTGTTGCTTGGTGCGCGTTGGTCACCTGTGTCACCTCTGATTACTGTGCCTCCCTGGGAGAATCCCCCACCTGCACTCCTCGATAGGGGCCCCCAGGAGCCAGTTCCGTGGTCAGTCTCACAGTAGAAACTCGTCACACCTCACCTTGCCCTCCACCGACCCTCCGGAAGCCAGTTGCCCGGAAAAGCCTCGGTAGAGGTGGGAGAAGGTCAGGGTCTTGGTAGGGAGATGGGGAAGGAGATCGGGTCCCCGGGCGATGTGTCTTCTGCCGGAGTTCTCGCCACGCCTCCAGCCCGCTGACCGCGCCCGGTGTCCACTGAGGCCCTCGCTGGCTCTGCACAGGGCTGGCTCTGCAAGGACCATGTCCTGGGAGTCACAAGACTGACCTGCCCCTCCGTCCCTCTGCAGGGAGCGGCCAGCCGCGATCCCCATCGAGATCAAGAGCATCGACGACACGTCCAACTTCGACGACTTCCCGGAGTCCGACATCCTGCAGCCAGGTGAGCCGGGCCTCGGGGCTGGGGGCTGGGGGCTGCGCCCGCCCTCCCGCCCGGCCGCCGCTGCTCACACGCGCTTCCCTTCCCAGCGACCAACGCCGCGGAGCCGGACTACAAGTCCAAAGACTGGGTCTTCCTCAACTACACCTACAAGAGGTTTGAAGGGCTGACGCAGCGCGGCTCCATCCCCACCTACACAAACGCCGGGAAGCTCTGAGCGCGCGCATCCGCCCAGCCCTCAGGTGGCCGCAGCCCGGGCCGCCCGCCCGCCCAGACAGCGGCCCGACGCCCGGGCACGGAGCCCTACCGGCTTAGGGCTTGAGACTGCGGCAGGAATTGGTTGGCAGTGCCAGCTGGCTTTATTATTATTTTTTTTGTATATTATTATTTTTGTTAACTTTATTATACGAAGGTACTGGAATAAAAGAAACGTGTATCCCTTTCTAACCGCACTGCCTACATGCGTCTTAAGGCCCCTCTGCCCGTGTGCGCTGTGGCTCTGGGCGGTGACCCTGACCCGCCAGGAGCAATGCCGCCCGCCCACGGAGTCCGCCCCGGGCTCCCGCTCCCCCCGCCCCACCCGCGACACCCGACGACCCCGTGACGCTCTTGCGGCCACTTGGAAGGAAAGTCCCGGGCGAACCCACTTCAGCTGCTCGTCCGTCCTGGCGGTTGGAGCTGCCCGGCAGGGTGGCGTGGGGCACGCTCCTGGCAGACCCCTCTCGCCCGGCTCTCCTGGGGCCGGAGGACTTGCCTCTCCACCTGGGCAGTGCGGGGGTGACTCTGGGAAATGTCCGAGAAGCCATTCAGTGCTCGTGCTTCAGGTTTGGGCTCGGTTTTGTGTACTGTTCCGCTCCTGCGCGTGTAAGGGACCTGCAGAGATGGGCCTGTCCTGGGGGCTTCTGGAGCCTTCCTTGTCCTGGCCGCTTCACTTTTCCTTTCGTCTCGTCATTTCCTGAGCCTCCAGATGTACCAAAGATCCCGAGCAGAGCGTTTTCCCTCCCGGTGGGACCCTGTTTCCAGACGGGACCGACACACGGGGAGACACGCCTGTCCCCGGCTGGGACTCGTGGCGTCGGGTGAGGACGTGGAGACCAGGCGGCATCCGGGGCTTGAGTTTCCCTGCGAGTTGGTTTCTCTAGCTCAGCGTTCTGCTTCCGAACAACTCTGGTTTCTTAGTGCTAGTCGAGGGGTCAGCCCTGACCGCAGAAGAGCCGCGTGCTCAGGGGCCGGCAGGGTGGCCTGGGCCCCTGTCCCTGCCCACAGCGTCTTTGCAGTGAGGGTCTTGGTGGGTGCGAATGGCGCAGGACCGGCCGTCCTCTCCACACGATTTCTTCTGCCTTTTCCTCCCCCTCTCCCGTTGCTGCTGTGTGGTATTTATGACGCCACCGTTTGGTAACTCATCTTCATCCCCTGGCCTGGACCGTGTGCATAGTAGGGGCAGAGCCGTTGCAGCTCCAGGGTGGCCTCCGTGTGACTCACGTGGACGTGTGAAGCGCAACTGCCGCTGATTTTTTTTTTAAAAGAGACTTTTATCTCTGACTCAGTTTTATGAGATTTTCTCATCCCACCTCATGCCTCCCTTTTTAGTCGTTGTAAGGACTGTTTGCGGGTGTGACGGTGGAGGCAGGAGGAGGCCCTTGCGTGGGGGTCGCTGCAGGGAGCACCTCTGTTTTCCGTGTGAGTGAGGGTTAGGGAGCACCTCAGTTTTCCGTGTGCATGGCGGCCGCGCCCCGACCCTCTGCTTTGGCCGCGGAAGGGACAGGCCGGGAAGCTCCCCGCGTCCCGTCTGCCCTGGAGTCAGTGGAGGGGGTCACGGTCTTAGGGGAGTTCTCCTCACCCAAAGCATTGAAGTGCCTGCCTGAAAGCAATGAAGGACCATAGCTGCCCTGCTGGATGAGGAATTGGACTCAGGATGCCAGTTGACTCCCTGATCTGCAGGGTCCCCGTTCAGACCGAGTTTTCTCATATTCCGGGAAGACCATGTTTCATTGACAGGATAAAACCCTATCCGATGAGCTGGGCGTGATGACGTTTTCTTTAGACGATATTTTGAATTAAAGAATTTTATTATGAGATATGTTTCCAGTTTTTTCTAAGTATATGGAAAGTTTGTATAATTCAAATCTATTAATTTCCTGGTTTAATGTCGACTTTTGACTTTTTATTTAAAAAAACTTTGTATTAAAGCAAATTATGTTATTTTTCTTTTATACTTAATTAACGTAGCTTTGAATCCTTAAATTTATTTAAGCAGTGCTCTCTGAAAAGGAATGTACGATAAACGGATCTTTTCTGAATGGAATATATGTCGCTGATACCAGAAGCTGTTGATGGAAAGGAACAAAGATGGAATATTTTTCTTTGGTTCCTGAGGCTTAAGATCCGGTTCCCTTTCTTTCTAAAATAGCATACTTTTTTCTGTTTTATTTCTTTACACTCTTGTACCTTCATCTAATCCTGTAAATTAATAAGGCATTTTTAAGAGCATTTGCTTTTGGAGTCGGAAGGCTTTGGACCGTCCGTCTCCGATGGCAGGAGAAACTGCGCCTGGGCCGTGAGCGAGTTGGCAGCTGAGATTTTAATTAGAGGTGGTCCCTGCTATAAACGCATTCTCTCTCTGATCGCTAAGGCTCAGAGCATTCAAGATCATTTGTTTTTTGCTACAACTGTGATAATTTCCTCTTGTGTTTATCTGAGTTTCTTTTCTCTTTAGAAGTGCACTTATTTCTGAAAAATTTTAATGAAACACTTAGAATTAATATAAATACGAGATGCTTGAGACTACTAGAGATATTTTAGATTTTTATGAAAAATATTGAAGAGAATATTGCTGCTTTAAAGAAAATAAAACAATAATATAATAGATTAGTTATTTTTTTAAAAACGCAATATCAATTGTTGAGCATTGACTAGAAAAGTAAGCATCATGCTGTCGAGATTGTGTTCTGTGTCCGAATCTCACAAATGTTTGGGCGGCGTGGGGCCTTTCACTGGAGCTAAGAAAAGAATAAATGATGTTTATAACATTCCTGTCCGTGAGGTTTGGTTTTATTTTCAAGTTTTGAGAAAGGTGTTATTCAAAGCTCAAAGCCGTCAGACACTTAAACGCCACCTTAGGGCCCAGAAGTGATAGCACAGGGGGGAGGGCGTTTGCCTTGCACACGACCGACCCGGGTTCAGTCCTCGGCATCCCAAGTGGTCCCCTGGCCACCACCACCGGGAGTGATTCCTGAGTGCAGAGCCAGGAGTAACCCCTGAGCATCGCTGGGTGTGACCCAAAAAGAAAAAAAAAATATTTCTGTTTCAAATGTGTATTTAAGCAACCAAACACATTTCACAGCTTTCCGTGGGCCCGCTGCTGCCCCCTAGGTCAGGACCCTTAGTAAGTGGCACATTAAAAACGCCTTCGACTGGGGTGGACACGGGAGCTACAAGGGCTTGAATGTCCCTGCGTCCAGTCCCACGGGAGTCGATGGTCGTCAGGGGATGTGGGTGCCACTGCGTGCTGCCCCGCGGGTGGTCATCAGTCAGGGGACTTGGGTGTCTCTGCCTCCTGCCCCACGGGGGCGGGCTGGCCGTCAGGAGACCTGGTTGCCCACAGGAACCCAGCTTCGGGCCTTTATGGGGTCCCGGCAGGCAGGGCAGGGCTCTGTGACAGCTGCCCGTGTCCCTTGCAGTGACCGCCCGGGGCTAAAGGTGGGGGCCTGTCTCGTGCTCACTGTGGGGCCTTGTGCTGGATGAAGGGGCTTCCCTGTGAGGGCGTCTGTCCCACCCGCAACAGGCCTGACACCTGCCCAGACACCGTGAACCCGTGGAGCACCATGAGCACGCGTGCTCAGGGCTCTGACCACACTGCCCAGGAGACAGGAGACCCACCTCTCCAGTCCCTAGACAGGAGGAAGTTTCCTCCCGCACCCAAGCCGAGGAACCCGCGCGCTCGGCTCCAGGCCAAGCCTCTGCTCAGACTCGGGCACGGCTGTGACCCGGTCTCGCCATCCAGAGCAGCCGAGCGGCTGCGGGTCCAGGCGCCGCTCTCCCACGTCCTCGGCGGCCACTGCCTGACTCCCGCCTCTGCTTGGGAACCAGGGGACCAGGAGGGCACAGCCCGGCCAGACGCAACGCAGGCTGCGGCCACAGGGGGGCGAGGTCGAACGGGACGGGAGGAACGGGGTGATGGCGGGGAGGGCACCCGCGGGGGCTGAGGAGCGGGGTGATGGCGCGGAGGGCACCCCCAGAGTCTGGCCAGCCTGCGGGCAGGCGGCAGCGCTTAAGGGTCCCGTGTAACTGCTACCCAGAGCTGGTGTGATTGTGCAGCAGATGGTGCTGGGTGCCAGCCCCAGGTGGTGCTTGGTGCTGAGCAACTGCCCACGTGTGCCTCTGGTGGTGCTTGGTGCTGAGTAACTGCTCAGGTGTGCCTCTGGTGGTGCTCAGGGCTAAGTAACTACTCAGGTGTGGGACTCTTGGTCTGGGCCTCATGCAAGGTCCCTTGTGCCCGCTCCCAGCACCCTCCGGGGGGCGGGGAGGCGGCTGCTGAGGCCTCCGTCTGCCTCCATTCTGGAGTCGGGGTGAACGGGGAGGCAGAGGGCTCCTGTGTCTGCCCCCATGACACGAGGGCGGGGGCTCGCAGAGCAGTGCCCAGGCTCTGCCTGGGGTCCGTGACGGGGAACCTGTGTCCCGACCCCCCGGGTGTCACGTCTCCCCGTGGAACAGACGAACTTAGATCCTGGGGCCAGACCCGCACTTCTGATCACCGCTAGGGGACAAATGTCCGTTCAGGGTCACTCCCCGGGGTCCCTCCTGACGGGCAGGGAGAGTGTTGGCCGCCTCCCAGGGTCCTCTGACGGGGCAGGAGAGTGGGGGCTGCTTCAGGGCTTCCTCGGGGCTCCAAGGAGCTGGCCCTGACCCGTGTCCTGGACAGCTCGGTCCTGCCCACAGCCTCGGGCCTCTGAGAGCTGCCCAGGGGACACCCAGCCCACGGCTGAAGGAGGAATGGACACGGCTCTGGGGTCTGCCCTGAATAGGGGCGGTCCCTCGTCTGACCCCCCCGTGCTGCAATGGGCCCAAACAACTCCAGGGGGCTCCAGCAGGCCCAGCACCCCTGGGCGTGGCAACACCGGAAGCTTGCCGCATCCGTCCCTCCCGGCTCTGGGCCTGTTGGGGCTCCCCAACATGCAGGCAGTGACCCCAGCCTCTGCTGCCCCCAAGAGCCCTGGGCTGGGCTGGCAGCCTGAGGTGTCCATGGAGCTGGGCGTCGGCCCTGAAGACGGCAAATGATCCCCATCGAGAGTCTCCAACAGACAGCCCGAGACCCCCGCCTGAGCATGGGGCCTCTGGGACGCGGGGACATTCTCTGTGGGATTCGTAACTCTGTCCCCGAATCCTAGCACGGCAGAAAAAGACCCCACAGGAAAAAGTTAGCCCTAAAAACCTTTAGTTTTAGTTGTTTTTAGTTTTTTTTTACAGAATTTTATTAAGTTCCACCTCACCTCTGCGTACCTCAGCTCCTGAAAGTTCATCCAGTGTCACCCACCGTGAGTTCAAAAGGGAGGAGCAAGAATGTAAGCAGGCCAGGGCTGGAGCGATAGCACAGCGGGGAGGGCGTTGGCCTTGCACGCGGCCAACCCGGGTTCGATTCCCAGCAGCTCATAGGGTCCCCCGAGCACCGCCAGGAGTGACTCCTGAGTGCATGAGCCAGGAGGAACCCCTGTGCATCGCCGGGTGTGACCCAAAAAGCAAAAGAAAAAAGAATTCAAGCAGGTAAGAAGATCATGTAACAACCACAGCCTCGCTGACGTGCAGCCTTTCAAAATCACACGTGTGGAGCCATCCTTGCGTCCCGTATTCACGTACTTATTGATTTTGTCGGAGGGGGTGATTCCCACCAGTGCCCTGGGCTTATTCCTGCTCCGCATTCGGGGGTCATTCTTTTTATTTATTTATTTATTTGCTTTTTGGGTCACACCTGGCGATGCTCAGGGGTGACTCCTGGCTCTGCACTCAGGAATCATTCCTGGCAGTGCTTGGGGGACCCTCGGGGATGCTGGGACTCGAACCTGGGTTGGCTGCGTGCAAGGCAGACGCCCTCCCTGCTGTGCTATTGCTCCAGCCCCACAGGGTTCATTCTGGGCAGTGCTCGGGGGGACCAGAGGGGAGGCCAGGACCAAACGCACGTCCGCCGTGTGCACCGCAAGTGGCTTAGCTGCTGTGCCACCTCCGGGCCCCCATGTTTCCTTTTAAAAAGCAAAAGATCTGCCCGCTCCCATTTCAAAGAGCATTTCAAAGAGCATTTCAACATGTTGGAAGATGAGGCCTTTGTCTCTGCCTTTTTGTTTTCTCTTTATTCGGCAAAAAGTCTCTCACAAGTCGGTTCCTGTTGTGTCTGCTGGCGTTCACACCCACACGCCAGCCCGGGCCGGCTTCCTCCGTCTGGCAGCTGGAGTTATGTCCTGCGATTTCCCGTCCCAAAACTCGGGGGCTGCTCGCTCGAGGGCCTCGGATGAGCTAAGTGTGATTTATCTGACAGCAAATCGGTCCAAAAATAGTCGGCCCCGGTTAAAAATACGGCAGCTTCTCCCATTTCAGACACTCACTTTCCCTTCGAAAACGCTTGGTGTGCTCTGCTTGCCTTGTTCTGTCAGTTGGGATCACTTTTATTGGTGGTTTTTTTTTTTAATTTTAAAATTTTATAAGTTAGTTCACAATGTTTGATGACATTCAATACTCAAACACCGACCTCACCACCATGACACCTTCCCACCACCAAATTCGGGATGTTTCCATCCCAAGCGCCAAGCCCTGTCCCAAAACACAGACAAAATAGCATATTTTGTATCGTCTGTTATGAAGAACTGCTGAACATGCTTACAAAAAAGTGTCCCTATAGGAAACCGTGTGAAGATTGTTCTATTTTGGCAGGATCCATTAAGACATTCTAGAGGATATCACTAACATGTTGCTAAAGTTTGGGTGATGTGGCGTTGGCATATATATCTGAAATGATCTAGCACTGTGGCACTGTCCTCCCGTTGTTCATTGATTTGCTCGAGCAGGCACCAGTGATGTCTCCATTGTGAGACTTGTTATTGGTTTTGGCATATCGAATACGCCACGGGGAGCTTGCCAGGCTTTGCCGTGCGGGCGAGATACTCTCAGTAGCTTGCCAGGCTCTCTGAGTCGGAGGAATCAAACCTGGGTTGGGCACGTGCAAGGCAAACACCCTACCAGTTGTGCTATCGCTCCAACCCTAAAAATATGTATATATATGCACATATATATATATATATATATATATATATTTCCCTCTTTGGTTGGTTGCCTACTGTCTGAACCCCCTCAAATATGGTGTGGTATTTATGGAGAATGGGTAGGGAGTGTCTTATGTGTCTCAGCTGTGCAGTCCAGGAATATGTTCCAGGAACATGTGAGGCTTGGTGAGCATGTGGGGAGTGGCCTTGAGCGTGGTGGTGGGTGGGTTCTGGAGGCTTCCGGCTGCCGGGGTTGGGTCTCTTGGGATGGGGAGGGCTCTCATTGACCCCTCTGGGGCGCCCTGAGTGAAACAGCCTGGCGTGGAGTCCAGTGGCCTGGCTCTGGGGACCTCATGCTATGCTCCCTTCCGGGAGAAGCAGCCGTGGAATCTTGGGATAACTTCAAAATAAAATCATTTTTGAGGGCCTGGAGAGATAGCACAGCGGGTAGGGCGTTTGCCTTGCAGGCGGCCGACCAGGGTTCGATTCCCAGCATCCCATAGGATCCCCTGAGCACCGCCAGGAGTAACTCCTGAGTGCAGAGCCAGGAGTAACCCCTGTTGCATTGCCAGGTGTGACCCAAAAAGCCAAAAAAAAAAAACCAAAATAAAATCATTTTTGACTCTGCACTCACACCATCTGCATTTGCATAGGCAGGTGACGGCCCCATGCTCAGGGTCACTCTCGGGAGGACGCGGGTGGGACCATGATCTGGGCTGACCCATGGGAGGGGGGAGGAAGACCTCTCGGACCCAGAAAAGGAAGCTTTGCGGGCCTGCGTTAGAAGGTGGCTTTGTTCGGACGCCTGGTGAGTTAGTTACCCACCCACAGAGGCTCAAGCCACCGGGTTAACCCCAAAAGGAACGTCCTCCTCTGAGTGCTTTTTCTCCAAATCCAGACTCCGTGAAATGCTTAGACCCAGGAGTTGTAGTTTTGCTAAAATGTTTCTAATGGAAAAAATGACATTCCTCTTAGTTGAGGTTTTACTTGCTTTATTGTTTTTTGGTTTGGGCAGCTATGCTCGGGGCTCGCTGCAGGCCCGGGTCACTCCCAGGGGTGGTGTCAGGGGTCAACCCTGGGCCAGCGACGCCCTCCTTGCTGTGCTATCTCCTACTCTGAAGGTTAGATGAATTTTTATGTAGATTTTCTTGGTGTTCCTTGGAGGCCATACGCACTTTTGGGGGTCACTCCTGCAGATGCTGGGGACCGAGCACTGTCAGGACTGGACGGGTGCTGATTCCGGCACGGGTCTCTGAGGTTGGGGAATTTGGTCACTTGAGGTGTCCTTGTGGATTTCTTTGTCACCGGCTTATAATGTGGATTCGTAGGACTTGGAGCGTTCTCATACCTTGTGCAGTTCCCTCACTGAGCGGGAGGGCTCAGGCACACTGTGCCTCTAAGGGACACACAGTGATTTGTGACCCGAGTTACAGTGAATATTTCACAGGCTGCTCTCGAGTTGGGGAAAGATTGTGGGGTCATCGTGTGCGGCGATGCACTGTGAGGTGGGCGCTGGGGCCAGCGCTGACGGCACGTTTCTGATGCTCAGAGGTGCCTTCCTTCAGAGGCAGGAACAGGCCAGAAAACGTCTCGTCTTGAAGAGCCTCTCCGGAGAGGCTGGGGCTTGGGCAGGAAGCAGCCAGGGCCCTGGCTGGGCCGGGTGTGGGGTGTCCCCCGCAGGTCTCCCCCTCCTGGAGGCCCAGAGTCTCCACACTCGGCGTCTGCAGTGATTCCCTCGGCCCCTGTTTCAGTTCCTGTGAGGCGCAGTCACTCCTGCTTGAGTTTGGGTGGACAAGGTCTCATCAGAGCCACTGTCCTCCCCAGGTCCCAGTTTCCCGCCTACGACCGGCCTCTGCGACAGGCACTTGGTGTGTGTCTGGGGGGTGGGGGGTCGGTTATTGGGCCACACTTGGTGGGACTCAGGGCTGACTCCTGGCTCTGTGGTCAGGATTCCCTCCTGGCGGGGCTCAGGGGAACATATTGAGGGCAGGGGTGGAACTCAGGGTGGCCTCCCCACTGTCCTATGACCCAGCCCCGATGGGCTCTTGTGAGAGAATAGTTTTCGGCACGGTGGTTTGCAGACCCGTCACTGCCCGGGTCACTGACGACAGACAGGCTCAAAGGGCAACGGTCAGCACCCGCGTCCTCCCGAGAGGCCACGTCCCTCCACCATTGTCACCGGCTCAGTTAAGAAGCCGCACAGGAACGAAAACATTGCGAGTCACACAAATCCACATCACGGTCAGTGACGAAGAGACTCTCGGCCCAAGGCACAGATCAAACGGCCAAACTCCCCAAACTCAGCGTCCGGCCCTGCCCTGTCCCCCCACCCGTTTCCCGGAGGCAGGCTTCCCCGGAAGTTCCTCTCAAGTTCCTCTCTCTGTCACCTTTGAACACGCAGTTCCCGGCTGGTCCTTGGCATGTGTTGCTCCTGCTGTGAGATTCTAGAAGGATCCCCGGCCGCCATACCGGGCACGGCCACCAGGGGGCACCTTTCCGGGCCGGGCGCCGTTTTCACTGTTCCCAGCCCTGCCGGGCCCCCGCACCCACCAAGGCGGCCACCCTCTGGGTTGTTTCAGGGGAAACGCCTCCCAGAGTGGGCAGGAACGCCCCGCCGGCCTTGCAAGCCACCGGAAGGGACAGCTGTCCTCAGGGTCAGAGCCGGGCCCAGGATCAAGGGGCCTCTGAGCTGCCGGGAGGGTGTCACGTGGGGTGTGCGGGTGTGTGTGGACAGTCTTGCCTCGGATTTGCCTTTGCTACATTTTTTTTAGCTCCTCCAGTATACTTACTCGCTTGCTATTTTTACCAAAAAAAAAAAAAAAAAAAGTGGCAAAGAATCAAGAGTGAAATGAAGCTGTGTTTTATTATTATTATTATTTTTTAAATTACTCATTTGGAGCTCCTGCAATTAAAATCCCTCTGAACAACCTGCCCCTAACTGCTTCCCAGAGTGGCCGGGATGGGGTGGGAGGGCAAGGGGGGGGAGGTGGCCAGGAGTCCCAGAGCCTTGAGTCTGCCAGAGTGCCGGGCTCTACCCCTCCCGGCTCTCCCCTTCCTTGGGACCCCCGTCCCACCGCAGTGCCCGGAGCTCCAGACCCCCCGGGTCTCATGGGACAGGGCCCCTCTGCTTCCCCAGAGGATGGCAGGCGGTCTTGGTGGGAGCTCTGCCCTCTAGACCCGCAGGCTGAGGCCTCTCCCAGCCCTGGTGTCAGTGGCCTGCAGGGGCCAGCCAGGCCGGGGGTGGACAAGGGCTGAGGCCTTGGTGGCGGGTGGTGGCGTGGGGTGGGGGGGTGCCTGTGGGTGGGGGAAGGTCCTGCATGTGGTCCCTGCCTACGCTGGCCGGCATGTTGGCTACTCTGGGGACTGTGCGTTGCTTCAGTCCTTGCTGACCTCCAGAAGGCCCTGGTCAGTTGACCCCAAAAACAGCCGGAGACGCTCTGAGACCTGCCCCACATGGTGGCCGCCTGGTCCTGGCATGTCCCTCGGACACAGAAACACTGACTGGGAGACTGAGGAGAGGCCCAGGGCAGCCCCAGACAGGGCCACGGGCGAGTCTCTTGGGGCCGCAGGGAGGGATGGCCCTGACACAACCCCAGGGACAGTGCCAGAGGCGACAGGCCTCCTTGGGGGCAGCTGCTGCACCAAATGACCAGAACCAAATGGACCCCCCAGGGGCAGGAGGGGCTCGGACAGCACCCAGCCAAGGGGAAGTGTAGGACCCAAGGGTAGCATCCAGCCCACAGGGGCCCAGCAGCGGGGACGGGCTGACCCTTCCCGGACAGGGGGCGAGGTCCCCGACATCCTGAGCATGCCCGGGGTTGCAGACCCGGCCGGCTCATGCCCACCCTGTGGCCAGACCAGAGGGGCAGGCGAGGCCCTGGGGATGGAGCCGGCCAGCTCGGGATGCCTCCAGGTGGGGGACGGGCCTGAGCAGACCCTGTGCAGCCTCATGTCGGCGGCCCCACACGGGGAGTGGCCCCTGAGCACAGCCTGCGAGTCCCGAGCCAAGACCAGAACCCACATTCCCCAATCGCCCCAGACCCCCCAGACCCCCCAGACCCCAGAGCCCACAGAC
>JAOXYA010000005.1:5964727-5981181 GCA_028565675.1 Sorex palustris | reverse complement strand
ATGCTGTGAAATGCGGCCGGGTGGCCCTAACCAGGGGCTCCCCCTTCCCTGCAGGCCAAGGCCACCGAGGAGGGCAGCCCGCCCAGGAAGCTCCCTCCCAGGGCACCGGGCCACGCGGCCACCTTGGACGACAACCCCTTCGGCACGCGCAAGGCCAGATCGTCCTTCGGCCGTGGCTTCTTTAAGATCCGGAGTAACAAGAGGACGGCCAGTGCCCCTAACCTGGGTACGTCCGGGCCTCCCGGCCCCCTCCCCGGGCCCGTTCTTAGTCTCATGGAGAAGCGGAGGGGTGCTCTGGCCTCACATGTGCCAGCCTGGGTTCAATCTGAGTCCGTGCACCATCCCCAGAGCCCCACCGGGTGGGCCTCTCCCCCCAAAAAAGAAAGGGGAGAGTGGGCAAAACACCACTCACAGATTCTGCTCCACACCCGGCCCTGCTCAGAGGGAGCCGTGGTCACCTGACTTCCTGGTGGTCACCTCCCGGCTCGGGAGACGCTCTGTTCTGGGGCCCGGCACCTGGGGTCAGGGGAGCACGGTGGGCCTGCCTCCCCGACTGTCCACCCCCATCGGGGCCTCTCCCTCATCTGCCCCCCTCTGTCCCCCACTGTCCACCTCCATCTGGGCCTGCCCCTCCCCCCGTGTGTCCCCCACTGTCTGTCCCCACTGTCCTGCCCGCCGTCCCCGTGTTTGCCGTGAGTGGACGTCGGCTGTGTTTCATCGTGTCCCTGTGTTCTCTCCATGGGCTGTCGGTTGTGTGCTCTGGGGGCTGTCTGAAGACCGTGAGCGCAGCGCCAGCGCGCCCACCTTAGGTACCGTACCTGCATGCCAGTGTGGGCAGTGCCGTCCCCACCGCTCGCCCTGCCCTTGGCCTCTGGCCCCCGAGGCTGGAGTGCTCTCTCTGGAGTGCTCCCTCCCGCTGCTCCCTGTTGAGCCTCTGCTTCCCGCCTGCTGCCCTAACGATGCTGCTGACGAGGACCCAAGCAGTGCCCGTGCCACGCCGGCCCCGCGTCCTTGCTGGGGCCCTGCCGTTGGTAGCCAGCGGCGGGCGCCGGGGCACCTCGATGGCTGCAGACTGGCTGTTAGGGCCGACTGTGAGAGCATTTTCTGGTTCAGAGCGACTGTTGGGGCATTTTGCTGTTCAGACCGACTATTAAGGCTGGCTGTTAGGGCTGACTGTTAGAACATTTTGTTGTTCAGATCGCCTGTTAGGACATTTTGTTGTTCAGACTGACTGTAAGGACATTTCATTGTCAGACTGACTGTTAGGATGTATCACTGTTGTGATCGACTGTTAGGGCCGACTTTTAGGGCCGACTGTTAGAACATTTTGTTGTTCAGACCAACTGTTAGGAAGTTTTGTTGTTCACACCAACCGTTAAGGCGTTTCATTGTTCAGACCGACTGTTAGGGCCGACTGTTAGGGCCGACTGTTAGAACATTTTGTTGTTCAGACCAACTGTTAGGGCGTTTCATTGTTCAGACTGATTGTTAGGACTTTTTGTTGTTCAGGCCGGCTGTTAGGATATTTTGTTGTTTAGGCTGACTGTTAGGACGTTTTGTTGTTTTGTTGTTCAGACCGACTATTAGAACATTTTGTCATTCAGACTGTTAGGATGTTTTCTTGTTTTGTTGTTCAGACTGACTGTTAGGACGTTTCATTGTTTAGACTGACTGAAGGACATTTCATGTCAGAATGACTGTTAGGATATATCACTGTTCAGATTGACTGTTAGGGCTGGCTGTTAGGACTGACTGTTAGAGCATTTTGTTGTTCAGATCGCCTGTTGGGATGTTTTGTTGTTCAGACCAACTGTTAGGGCATTTCATTGTTCAGACCGGCTGTTAGGACCAACGGTTAGGGCCAACTGTTAGAACATTTTGTTGTTGAGACTGACTGTTAGGGCGTTTCATTGTTCAGACCGACTGTTAGGACAATTCATTGTTCAGGCCGACTGTTAGGACATTTTGTTGTTCAGACCGACTGTTAGGACGTTTTGTGTACGGACTCTTGAGACGTTTTGTAGTTTTGCTGTTCAGACAGAACATTTTGTCATTCAGACTGTTAGGACGTTTTGCTGTTTTGTTGTTCAGACCGACTGTTAGGACGTTTTGTGTACGAACTGTTGAGACGTTTTGTAGTTTTGCTGTTCAGACAGACTGATAGAACATTTTGTCATTCAGACTGTTAGGACATTTTGCTGTTTTGTTGTTCAGACCGACTGTTAGGGCGTTCCATTGTTCAGATCGACTGATAGGATAGATAGTGGAGGAGGTACAGGTGATGCCCACGGGAGAACAGGTGATGTCAGAGGGAACCCTGTTCACCTCCTTAAAGGGTCGTCACTTTACGAACAAACCTCTCCCAGACCGCCAGGCCGTGCGGGCGCGGGGCTGGCCGGGAGATGCACGTCTGCATGCGGCCCCTGTGTTCCCGCCCAGCACAGCTGTCAGACCTTCTCAGGGGAAGAAGACACAGGCCACGCTTCGCAGGGGACCGTGGGATTTGAGGGGAGGGTCCCGGGGGCTTCTTGGTTCTCCCCCACCCTCTGCACGGAGCCCCACGCCCCTGGCACGAGCACCGGGAGGTGGCCGCTCCCTGTGGCCCCCGGGTCCCCCTCGCCGGTGGGGCCAGACAGCACCCCCCAGCGTCTGCATCCTCCTTAGATGCCACATCGATGCCGGGAGGCAAACGCAGCTTAGCATAACGAACCACGACCGCTCTGCTTCGTAGCAAAAGCGACTTCTGCCGCTTTGTCCTCCTGCCGAGACACTTCCTATTGCCACTTACGCACCCTCGGGAAAGTGACCTCAGCGCGGCCGCCTGGGAGCACCAGCCCTAGCGTTGGCCGGTGCCGCACTGTCCGTCCGTTCGGGAGAGAGGGTTGACCCTTGGGGATTGGCACTCGCCCAGCAGGTAGTCTCCTGCGAGGCAGCCCCAGCAGGCAGGCAGGGGGCTTGTGGGGAAAAGCTCCACACAGACCTGCTCTTTCTCCGCTCCGGCCGCACGAGAGTCGGTTTCTGGACTAAAGGCCCGTTGTGGTTCAGCCCTGCTAGGATAGTGCCACAGTGGGGAGACGGAAAGGAACCGACAGGTGAGAACATTCAGTCACAGGGCCAGAATCATACTCTGGGGGGCAGGTGCTTGTCCTGCACACAGAGGCCCCAGGTCCAATCCCCGGCATCTCCTAAGGCCCCCTGGAGTGGGTTTTATCCCCAGCATCTCCTAAGGTCCACCAGGAGTGAGCCCTGAGCACAGAGCTAGGAGGAACCCCTGAGTACCACTGGGTGTGATCTAAGACAAGAAAAGAAAGATGGCCTCGGGTCAGACTCAGTGAAAACGTGGAGCCTCGCGAGAGTTGGCTTCTTGAGCCAAGCCTGCTGGGACCCGGTGTGGGGCTCTAGGCCGTGGAGGGGCGTCAGCTCAGAGAGGGTCTAGGTGTGGTTGAAGCAAGCGGGGAGTCTGAGGGCGCCAGCCGGAAAGGGGCGTTTATCAAAGGGAAGCTGATCCGAGGGAGGAGGCAGGAGGCATCCACGGCAGAGCCGGACGCTCTTTGCGTAGGAACCAGGTGCTGGGAGCTGGGGGGCCCTCCGACGCCCCCACTCTGCCGCAGACAGACAGTGGGGGACCCGTGGGCTCCATTTCCGTCATTTTTAGGCTGGTTTTTGTAAATCAGAGATTTATAGAATAGACCAACAGCAGAGGGACTCCGAGTGTGACTAAGACCAGCAGGGGTTGGCATCTGCTTCTGGTCGCGTCCGTGGCCTGCCTGTGATCTCACGGCGCTTGTGTCCTGTGTGGGCAGCCGACACGGAACGGGAGACAGCCGAGCGCCTGGACCTGGCCGGGGGGTCTTCTCGGCCCAGAGGGCCCCAGGCCGGCAGCCCCTTCCAGATGATGCCCACATCTCCGGACGCCAGGAAGAAATCCCGAGGCCTCATGAAGCTCTTTGGCAGGTGAGCTGTGGGGCGTCTGGGTGGCCCCTGTCCAGGGTGGGGTAGGGGGGGCTGGCGGGGAAGGTGCCTCTGAAGGAAGGGAGGTGGGTTTCGGGGGTCTCTGGCAAAGTCTAAGTGTGAATGTCTGGGCTGGGGACACAGCTCAGGGGCCAAGTACGGGCTCGGCTGGCGGCCTGGGTTCGATCCCCGCCAAGCCCAGAGCCAGAAGCAGCCCCTGAACACGGCCAGGTGTGGCCCCCAGATAGACAGACAGACAGAAAGCAAAACACTGTGAACGTCCCTCCTGGCGCTCAGGCATCTGTCCACGCCAATAGGTGGAGATGAGCTGGGTCCACTCGGCCCTGACCCGGCTGTGAATGTTCCTCCCTGGCGCTCAGATGTCTGTCCACGCCGACGGGCGATTAGCTGGCCCGAGGCCGCTCGGCCCTGACCGTTGCTGTGTCTCCTGCAGGCTCAGGCGGAGCCAGTCCACCACCTTCAACCCGGAGGACGTGTCCGAGCCGGAATTCAAGAGGGGGGGCACGAGAGCCACCGCGGGGCCCCGGCTGGGCTGGTCTCGGGATCTGGGACAGTCCAACAGGTGAGGCGGCCCCCCTGTCCGAGCCCCCCGGGTCCCCCGAGTCAGCACCCTCGGGGCCGGCCGAGAGCAGCCCCGCAAGGGTGCAGGGTCCCGACTGTCCCCACAGTCAGCCCCAGTGGCCGGCATCCTGGCCCCGGGAGGGGGTGCCGGTGTGGTTATGGGGGAGGCGGGCAGGAGGTCGGCCCAAAGGGCTGGGCAGGGGCCCGGGTTTCATCCCCAGCACTGCCTTGGGACAGTGGGTAAGGCGCTCACCTGCGTGCAGCTAACGCGGTTCCGTCCCCAGCACCCTATGTGGTCCCCCGAGCCCACCAGGAGTGATTCCTGAGCGCAGAGCCAGGCTGAGCCCTGAGCACCCCTGGGTGGGGCCCAAAAACAAAACAAAACAAAAATAGCTTCTTGCGGTGCCGAGAGATAGTACAGGGGTTGAGGACCGCCAACGCGTGCCCAGTGCCAGCACCACACAGGGGCCCCTGGGCACCGCCAGGTCAGGCCCCAAACTAGCCCCCTCACCACTGAAAAATCCTTGCGTTGGGCTGTGTGGAGCCGGCCGCAGGGCCCACTTGCTCCTGGCCGGGTGATCGAAGCCCCACTTCCCCGTCTCGAGTGTGGCTGGGAGGCTCGTGTTCCGGTGTCCAGTGAGCAGTGACCGTGCCCCAGGCGTGAGCACTAATGGACGCGGTAGAGGCACTTTGAGACACTCCTGGGCCGCCTCCAGCCTCCACCCTGGCGGCTGCACCTTCTCGTCCACAGAAGAGCCCCTCCGGTCCTTGACCCACACACAGTAAAGCTCCTCCACCTCCATTTTCTCCCGGACTGGAACACTGCGTGTCGAAGTTAAAGAAAGGGGAGGGTCAGAGAAATAGAAAAGGAGTTAACAGGCTCGCCTCACACACCGCTCACCCCATCTTGATTCTGGGACCACCGAGGGTCCCCCCAAAGCACTGCCAGGTGTAGCTTGAAAAGAGATTTGCTTTGTCTCACCCACTGCGGGGGGCGCTCTGGAGAGAAACTAGAATTCGGCTAGACTGAGCCCCCGCTGGACCGGGCCACCCGGCCACCCACGCAGGGTTCCTGCTTGGGGTCTGCTCTTCCCTGCCCCTCGCTGGGGCGCCACAGTGACTGGCCAGAACGCCACGGCGCATCTCTCCCTCCCCAGCGACCTGGACATGCCGTTCGCCAAGTGGACCAAGGAGCAGGTGTGCAGCTGGCTGGGCGCGCAGGGTCTGGGCTGCTACCTGAGCGCCGGCAGGCACTGGATCGCCTCGGGCCAGACGCTGCTGCAGGCGTCCCCGCAGGACCTGGAGAAGGTGAGAGGGGGGCCGTTTCCTGGGTGGGGGCTTGGGCGGCCCCGGGAAGGCGGCTAGGGAGAACCCGTGTTGGTGGGCGAGTGTCGGACCGGCCGTGTGTCAAAGGACGGGCCTGGGTGTAGTGACCCCCAGCAGCGCCCAGCAGTGAGCCACGTGGCGTCGTACTGAGCAGCCGTTGGGCCCGAGGAGACGCCCTCAGCATCACGGGGCGGTTTTCCTCGACCCACTGCAGTGCTGCATGCGCTCCCTGAGGGAAAGAAAGAGTCCTTCCCCACATCTGTATGTCCAGTAGCTGGACGTTTGGTTCTGAGCCAGCGTAGAGCCACGAGCCACTCCAGTGTGCCTGGCTCCCTGCGTGTGCCCACTGGGGCCGTGACGAGTCTGGGCACCCGCCAAGCCTGCAGAGAGCCCTGGGTACCTGCGGGGCAGTGGGCCCCCAGCTGACCAGTCAGAACGAGGAAGCCACCGTCGCCCTCGTTGCAGGAACTGGGGATCAAGCACTCACTTCACCGGAAGAAACTGCAGCTGGCGCTGCAGGCCCTGGGCTCGGAGGAGGAGACCAATCATGGGAAGCTGGACTTCAACTGGGTGACAAGTAGGAGCTCTGGGGGGGTCGGGTGTGAATGAGTGGGTGAGCGGATGCGGGGATGCAGGCGTGACCGATGAGTGAGCGGGGCGGGGCGGGGGGACGGAGGGCACATGGCCCCTCGGTTGCTCCCGTTCATCCCGGGCTCGTTCCCCGTCAGGGTGGCTGGATGACATCGGTCTCCCCCAGTATAAGACGCAGTTCGACGAAGGCCGGGTGGACGGGCGGATGCTGCATTACATGACGGTGGTAAGTGGCCGCGGGCTGCGGAGACAGCAGACCGCCCCTCTCCGAGCGAGGAGACCCCCACATTCCCGCCCAGCTCCCAGGCACTGGAAGGTGGGCGGGGGGGGGAGGGTCTCAGGGAGGAAACTTTCCCGCTGTTTCCCGCTCCGCTGTTTGGAGGAATTCGGGGGCTGCAGCCACCTGTGGAAAACCCAACCACACTCCACACCCCACAGCTGCCGCGTGAAACCGGGTTTAAAGGATCCGCTTCCAGAAGTGGCTTGCAGGGAGTGTACACGTTGGCTGGGTGGGTCCATGTTCTGGGAGCGTCGTCTACAGACCCGGAGGCTTTGCCACTTCTAAGTAGGGGATTCCTGGTGTCCTGGCCAGCACCGATGGGGCGTGTCCCTTCCCTGCCCCTGCCCAGAGCCCCGGGGCTCCCGGCTTGGTCCAGCCTGCCCTGGCCAGGGCACGGCAGGCATGGGAAGGGCACAAGGTCCTCCTCCTTTTCCTGCCCCCGGCTGAGGGGCTCCGTCCTGCACTGTCGCAGGCTCTGTCGGTGTCTGCGTGGGACACTGCCCTCAGTGGCCTCTGCCGAATCCCGCCCTGCGTCTCCCTGCCGTCAGCCGGCAGTGGGGCGGGCAACCCATGGGTCTGTCTCCAGCCCTGTGTGTGACACAGTCTGGCCTGCCCTGCTTGCGGGGACGTGTCACACACTTCCTATGCCCGCTCCCGTCAGGAAGCGTGTCAGCACTGTGATCACCCCCCCTCCTCCATGCCACCCCCAGCTCTCAGCTGAGAGATGCGTCACTCGACCGGGTAGGGGAGGTGGCAGGAAGAGACAGCCCAGCCACCTCCAGAGCTCTGGCCCTTAACAGCTCCCAGAGCCGCTGGGAGCTCAGTTAATATTTGCCCACTTGGGACGGGAGCCAACACCGGCTCTGAGCAGATGGAGAACGCGCAGGGCTGTAAAAGACCTTCACCCGGACAGTCTGACCCCAAGGCCCCAAGGCCCAGAAACGACTGTTTTCACGCGGGAGCCAAGGCTGGATCCAAATGCAGCCTGACGCGGCGTCCCACGGTGGTGTGGCTCTCTCAGCCGTGATGCCAACACTGACCAGCAGGGCCAGCTGTGTGCGGGGGGCGGGGGGGACAGGGAACGCCACCCTCAGGGATGCGTCTCCCATGAGCCGCGGCCAGTGAGGGCTCAGCGGCCGGCGCCCTGGCCTTGCCCGAGCGATCCCCGACTCCATCCCCGACCCCGCACACACCAAAACAAGTGAGAACGTTTTTAGTCAGATTTTTTTCACTCCTTTTTATTTTTCATTTTTATTTTGCCAACCCCAAGATATGTGCCAATGGATAAGGTACATCTAAAGCGGGTTTATTTTCTGGGTGTGCCTGGGAGTGAGCTGGGGCTTATCGTGACCCTGCCCGGTCACCTCATAAAGTCGTTTGTTTTGGTGTGTCTGACACAATGGCAGTGGTGCCCCCGGGCGCAGGGTGAAAGCCCGACTGCAGGGTGGCGGTGCCCTCTGCTCTGCCGGCGTAGGCTGTGCCTCTCTCCTTGCCTTCAGCCCTGGCCGATGCCATCCTCCACACTGGCACGAGGGCAGAGACTGCCGGCCTCGGGTGTGCTCCTGGCTCTCCCCATGTCATGAGCCTCGGCTCAGAAGCCCTGCCTGGCGTCGTCCCGTGTGACTTGGCCTGTGCACGGGTCAGAGCCCTGACCCTCTTGTCATGGCCTGCCCAGCTTCTTGGCCCTGGGGTTCCTTGTTCCCTGCCGGGTTTCAGGAGAGGGAGAAGCAGGTGGAACACCGCTGCCCGTGCGGGGGTCCTGAAGAGGCCTGTCTGGGGGTCAGGAACGCAGGGTCTGCGGCTCCGCTTCCTGCTGGCTCCTGGGACACGACCCCCCCCCCGCAGACCCCTCTGAGTGCCCCGTCCCCCGCAGGACGACCTGCTGTCCCTGAAGGTGGTCAGCGTGCTGCACCATCTCAGCATCAAACGGGCCATCCAGGTGCTGCGCATCAACGGCTTTGAGCCCAACTGCCTGCGGAGGCGGCCCTCCGACGAGGTGACTGCAGTGGGCAGGGACGTGGCCGGGTGGGCTGGGGTCGGGGGGCTCCTGCCCTGGGCTGCTCTGCGCGGGCCCCCGCGTCCGCGCTGACGCTCCGGCTGGCTCTTGGCGCCCCCAGAACAGCATCACGCCCCAGGAGGTGCAGCAGTGGACCAACCACCGCGTGATGGAGTGGCTCCGCTCCGTGGACCTGGCCGAGTACGCGCCCAACCTCCGGGGAAGCGGCGTGCACGGAGGGCTCATGGTAACTCCTCTGCCTCCTGTCTGGGGGGAGGGGGCCCCACCCCGCCCTATTCCTAGGTGTGCTCGGCCCCCAGGACCTGCCACACCTGCTGCTTATTCTCCGCCAGCCCTCGGCTTCTTAATCTCTGGGCCACCACCCCATGTGGGATCTCATAACTGTTTTTTCCCTGGCCTTTATAATCAACTCCAGAACTAACAATGGTGTGGAGTGTGGGCAGGGAGGAGAAAAACACCAACCCCTTGCTAAGTGCAGGTTGTTTATCTGCCCGCAACCCCGCGAGGCCAGGGCAGCACCTGCCAGGTTGCACCTTGACACCAGGCCAGGCTGTGCCCACTTCATTGGGCCGGCTCACGGGTGTCCCCAGATGGCCCGCGGGGTGCCCGGAGAGCCTCCAGCACCTCAACAGAGCCGCCAGCACCCGTGTACTGAAGGCGCCCTTGGCCCTGTGCAGGTCCTGGAGCCCCGGTTTAACGTAGAGACGATGGCGCAGTTACTGAACATCCCGCCGAGTAAGACCCTGCTGCGGAGACACCTGGCCACACACTTCAACCTTCTGATCGGCGCCGAGGCCCAGCACCAGAAGCGCGACGCCATGGAGTCGCCCGAGTATGTGCTGCTGACCGCCACCGCCAAAGTGAAGGTGGGTTCCCGCCCGGGATGGGCCCCACCCGGCCGCGCCCCATCTCCCGGGGGCTGCCAAGTTCTGCAGATGGGCTGGTGGTATCTGTGAAGACTTAGCTCTGGGCCGAGTCACTGGTTTAACCAGAGACGACGGATACAAGGAGCGGACATGGGCTGCCGTCACCCGCCTGTGGCCAGAGGCCCTGCCTCATGCCCGGGAGTGGATCACAGTTGTCCTGGTTGTCCTGGGGGTGTGTTGAAGCTCGGACACACTAGGCTTGTCAGAGACGGCTGGGGGATAGCCTTGGTTCCAGCCTCCAGCACTGCAAAACAAACGAAAGAAACTTGAAGGAGACTGTGGAGGTCTAGTCCTTTTTTTTTTTAAATTTTTTTAATGAGACACCGTGAGATACAATTACAGAGATTTACACGCTTTCCGTGATTGCATTCAGTCATACAATGATCAAATACCCATCCCTCCACCAGTGCCCATTCTCCATCACCAGTGTCCCCAATATGTCCCCCCCACCCCCCACCTCTGTGGCAGACACATTCCCTTTTACTCCCTCTCTCCTTCTGGGTGTTATGGTTTGCAGTACAGGTATTAAGTGGCCATCATGTTCAGTCTAAAGTCTACTTTCAGAACGCATCTCCCATCCCAGACGAGAAGGGCTCGTTCTTAGTTTAGCCGGAAACGCCTTTTCTCCATCCCTGTTACACACCGAAGCTGCCCCCTCTGCCAGCTGAGTGTGGAGAGAGACTGTACTGGCTTTTCAGGCAGATGTGGTCTCCCCCATACCCAACTGACATGTCCCCTGCAGCGCGACACCAGCCCTGGGGTCTCCTCGGTGCTGAGAAGCCTTTGGCTTCATCCCCCAGACCTCATCATCTGTTTCTGGGTGTGCTGGAGTGAACGAGCCGAGGTCACTAACAGCCTTGGTCCTGGGAAGGTCCTCAGCGCCTCACGTGGTTTTGTCTGCTCTTCTCCTACAGCCAAAGAAACTTACCTTCAGCAACTTCGGGAATCTAAGGAAGAAGAAGCAGGAAGACGGGGAAGAGTATGTGTGTCCGATGGAACTGGGCCAGGCGTCGGGAAGCTCAGCCAAGAAGGGCTTCAAAGCCGGGTTGGACATGCGCCTGTATGATGAGGATGACCTGGACAGGTTCGAGCAGGTGAGCTGGATGCCGTTTCTTCCCAGTCCGACTGGGAACTCGGCGACCACCTGTTGGTTCAGCACTGCTCTTCCCTGCCTCAAATCAGGATCAGGAGGACAGGCGGGGCACTCCCTGGTGGCGGGCTGTGTCCACCCTGAGCTCTCGGAGTCTATGGAGGTTTCAGGGTGACCCCCCAGACCCTGAGGGTTCATCTCCGCATTTGGGAAAGAAGGAAGTGGCCGAGAAGTTAAGGAGCACGTCCCAGATAGAAACAAGTCTAGAGCGGATGGCTTGTAATAGCACTGAGCACTGTAGGAGGGAAGCCTGCCAGCGCAGGGGCCAGTTCCACCTTGGGCTCAGCAACCCCGGCCACATCAGTGTGTGGCAGTGGGCACACCAGGATGTCCCGCTGGGTTGTGAGGGTTTCACACCCAGTGACCCGAGGGCGTTTCTCACGGTGTGGCATGCTCTTCGCAGATGGAAGACTCGGAAGGGACAGTGAGGCAGATCGGGGCGTTCTCCGAAGGCATCAACAATTTGACGGTGAGCGTGCGGCGTGAACCCTCTTGGTCCTTGCTTGGGGGGGTGTATCGGGGTGCGTGGGGGTTCCGTGCGGCACAGGGGAGGGGTGGGGGTGGGGAGTGTGCGTGGGCCTCACGGGAGCCCGTGTCGCCGCCCCTGGCTTCTGCAGCACATGCTCAAGGAAGACGACATGTTTAAGGACTTCGCGGCCCAGTCGCCCAGCGCCAGCATGACGGACGAGGACTCCAACGTGTGACCCTCGTGGCGCCCGGCCCGGCCCGGCCCGAGGAGCGTGGCCAGCGCTTGGGCGTCCCCCGCTTTCTCGCTGTAGCCGCCCCCGAAGAGTCATGGGGGGAACCTTTCCCGACACCAGCTCGCGAGAGGAATCGAGGATGGTGAGAGCGCGGCCACCCCAGTGCCCCCACGGACTGCAGAAACCCCGCGACCTTCCAGCTGCAAAGTGTGGCGGGGCTGGGTGCCACACTTCCGCTCACGTGCACCGCGCGGGGAGTTCTGGGAGCAGCGGCGGCTCGCGCTTGCGCACACGGGGCTGCCCCTGGCACTCCCTGCCCCTGGCCCCACAGTTTGCAAAGATCCTGCCAGGTTGCAAAGATCCCGCCAGTTTGCAAAGATCCGGCCGTGTGCTGGGCTCGGGGCTGGCCACACCCCCGCCCCGGGCCTCTTACTGTCTTATTTTTATATATTTTTCTAAATATATGTATATATTTAGTACATAGAAAAAATGCAACTTTTATTTTGTGGCCTAAGGAAGAAGGTTTTTAAAAACAGCAAAATCAAGTTAGACCCCATTTAGGAAACAGGGAGGTGGGACACCCCCAGCCCTCCCCGCGCGCGGCACCTCTGGGGGCCGCCTGGTTCTGATCATGAACTTCAGCCTTAAACGTGGATGCTTTTACCTCAGAGGGAAGAACTCCAGGGACATTTAAAGACTATGCACTTGGTCGCATTTCGCGGCCCCAACCCCCCAAATTTGTAGAAACGATTTTTGCAGAAACCAAAACACAGCAGATACCTTTACAGTATTAAGGTTTTTTTTTTTTTTATTTCCCTCCCTGCGAAACTGCAGCGTTACATCAGAAAACACCTGCCCGATGAATTCATGGTATTATCACACATCTCTCAGGCTACCCAGAAGGGGATTTTCAACAACACAGCAATCGTTTTTTGCCATCAGAGTTCGATAACTCGGAGGCTGCAAAATCAGTTTTCAGCCACCATTTTAGTAATGGTGCAGTGGAGCTTTGCGTGGGTTTGGGTTTTGTTTCTCCCCCCCCTTTTTTTGGTAGCAAAGACCCCAAATATTCTTTATAAAGGAAATAGCAATAACAAAAAACTGTTGATTATTTTAGGGGTGTTAGGAGAAAAGTTCGGTTCCTTATTCAGCTTTGTGTCATCATGCATGACAGCCAACTGTGCCGGGCGGCGGTGTCAGAGCGGGCAGTCTTTCATGTCTGTGCCAGTCTGCAGGGTCACTGGCACCGGTTCGATGCCCAGCTGTGACAACATTTTTCCAAGCAGCAGCCAAGCTGTCAAGCTGTTCTTTGCAGAACCCTCACAGCAAATCACTATTTATTCTTGACGAAATGATCCGAAGCTCGCCACTGCCTCTTGTTCCCTCATCTGGTAACTATCCTGGACGGCTCGTGCTTTTGTGTTTTGTTTTAATGTGATGATTCTTCACCGTTCAAAAAAAAATGTTATCTGAACCTGGTTTAAAAAACCAAGTCCCAGGACACTGTTATACATGCCAAAATACTCTGTTGAGGACAATGTCGTGTGAGTGACAATATGTAATGGAACTTTCCTGACGGTATATTTTATTTACGGGGTACTATACACTGCTGGTATTACCACATGAAAGGAAATAAAGTCCATTGATAATTATCTCCTGGATTTTTGTCCAGTGCTCTAGTTTCCTGGTTCTCAGTGGCCTTACCCAGTACAGAAGGCATCCTACGAACCCCCTAGTCACACACCGTCCCTGTCAGTGTTGGCTTTGGGGCCGTGTCCATCCACCTCTCGGCACCGGCCCCCCGGCACCTGTCACCACAGCAGTCCACAGGCAGGTGGAGGTAAGGCCAGAGCTGGGGGCTTCCTCCCTCCCCCACCTGCGCCCCGAGCAGCCTGGTCTGTGGGCCGTGCTCAGTCCCGCTTCACAGTCTATGCAGCCGCAGAGGGAGACCTCTGGCATACAGGTGGCCGGCCTGGGTGAGGAGCCCAGGAGGGGCCACTTCCTAGGTATCTGACACTGTCTGGCTGACATTGGAAACAGGTGTTTGTGGGAGGCCCGGGGTGGAGCAGGGGTGCAGAGGAACGGGACCCGGGGAGGCTCCACCCTGTTGGCAAACAGGACAACGCTGGGCAGGGTCTATATGCTCAGTGACAGCAGGGAGGCCTGGCAGGGCCGGGCAGCGGGCAGATGCCACTTGACAGGTGAAGCCGCCACTCTGCACAGGCGGCTCTTCTGAGCGGCACCCCGGGCTGTGCTGCCAGGCCGGGAGAGATGGGCCAGGGCCCCTCGGGACCGCAAGGGCAGAGCCCCCCGGCACAAGCAGCTCCTGCCGGGCAGGGAGACGTGGGAACCAGCTGCCCACCGCCACCACCGCCGACCCTGCAGGACCGCCACGAGTGTGCACGCGTGTCCGAGGCGGTCAGCCGGGGCATGGTGCATGCGGCGCGCAAGCTGCAGGAGTACCTGGGCTTCGAGGACCCCCTGAGCAACCTGAGCCCGGCCCCGAGCACCCTCAATGAGATCTTCCTCATCCACTTCATCAGCTTCTGCCAGAAGCAGGGCATGGACGCGTGGCTGACCACCACCAAGATGACCGCGCAACAGGCCTCCCTCTTCGGGGCCGACTGGATCTGGACCTTCTGGGGCGCCGACAAGCAGATCCGGCTGCAGCTGGCCGTGCAGACCCTGCAGCTGTCCTCGCTGGCCCCCGCGTCCCCCGAGCTGGACCCTGGACCCTGCCACCACAAGGGTGATCGCAAGGAGGAAGAGGCCGTGGGATGGACCCGCTTCGACCAGCTGGAGAAGTTCTGTCGCTCGATCGGCGAGGATTGCGTGGGTCTGTTCCTCATCTTCGGGGCGCCGGGGAAGCCCAAGGATGTGCGGGGGGTGGCCCTGGACAGCGTGCGGGGTGGGTCGCCCCGAGGGGAGGCCGTGGCACGGTTTGTCCTGGAGACCGAGGCCTGCGTCTCCATCCGGGAGCTGCTGGGCCGCTGTCTGCAGGGCCGCGGGGAGCTTCGGGGCGTGGGCAAGGCCTACATCCGCCTCTGAACCAAGTGGGCTTGGTTCCCACTTCCCAGCTCCGGGGGAGACAGAAGTGACGCTGGCCGCTGGCTGGGCGGGATCAGAGCCCGGCTGTGCAGCACGAGACCTAACCTGAATCCCAAGCTGCCTCCACGCCAGGGACACTGAGCTAACGGACTTCATCTCCCCCAGACTCTGCCTTCACCAGGGGCCTCTGAAGTCACTCCCAGGGCTGGATCTGCTAAATAAAAGAAGAAAACGCGTCTTTGTTTGAACTAGTCTGTGCGGACTGGGGATTGTTAAAGGGATCGTAGAATGGTTGTGCAAGCCCCGGGCTGGGCAGGCGAGTCCGTGGGTCACCTGGGTGATGGCTTCTGGGCACAGCTGGCACCGCCTGGCTGCCTTCTGCCCCCAGCCCGGCCCTGACGCCCTCTGCAGGGGACCAGGAGGGTGCACTTGGTGTGAGCAGACCATGAGTTCTGCCCCAAGGCCACCTCGGTGACCCGCTGCTGACCCCCCAGGGAACCTGGGCAGGAAGGACAGTGGGTGCACCTACAAATGCTGCTCCAAGCGGAGGGGTGGGCCGGAATGCAGAGAAGGGACAGACCTCCCCCGGGAAGCTGTGGTCTGAGTGGCCCCTCGGCTCTGCCGGCCACCGTCTCGAAGTGTCTGGGCACCAGCGTTTGTCCTGTCCTGTGAAGTCTCGAGAACCAAGTCCCGTTCATGGGGCAGGGGGAGAGAGAGGGAGAGAGAGAGAGAGAGAGAGAGAGAGAGAGAGAGAGAGAGAGAGAGAGAGAGAGAGAGAGAACCAGAGATAATACATGGGGTAAGGTGCTTGCCTTGCACACAACTGACCTGGGTCTGATCCTGGAACTACATGAGTCCCTCCAGGAGTCATCCCTGAGCACTGCCAAATGGGACACAAAATTAAAAATAAAAAAAAGGAAGAGAGAAAAACCGAGGACTGCAAAGACCAGCCTCATGATGACATACAGGAAAAACACTGGGCTTATGGGATATGAGGGGAAGGGGAAGAGAGAGAGAGAAAGACAGACAGACAGAGACAGAGACAGAGACAAGAGAAGAGAGAAAAGAGAGAGGAAAGAGGGAAAAAGGAGAGAGAAAGAAAGAGGAGTATGCTTCCTTTGTGTGAGATGGAAGGAAAGTAGATTTTTGTACTTAACTGGACTTTCTGAGAAAAAAACAATCAAATCAATCTGCTGCTAAAACAGGGACATTTAGGGACCTTTGAGGAAGGAGAGGAGAGCTGCCTCTGCTTGAATCATGATTTTTTTAAATTTAATTTTATTTTTACATAGTTGTCCACAATAATTTATTACATTCAATATTCCGACACCAATCCTACCATCATTACACCTACCACCATTATTTCCAATTTTCTCAATTGCCACCCAAGACTGTCCCAATAACAGGCTCAAAATAATTTTTTTGTGCTGCTTGTTATGAATAACTCACTAAAAATGATCAAAGAATATTTCCTTAGAAGAAAGTGTGTGAAGATTGTTATAGCTCACCTTAGAGCCATTAAGCCCTTGTATGAGATTACTAACATGTTGTTACAGGTTGACCTTGTGTGTTAATATTTTTTTAATCGAGATTGGCTACCTTCTACTTTACATCCCACCCAATGTGATGTGCTACTCCTGGTACATCAACTCGTATAGAGTATGAGAAGTTGTGTAGCCACAAATGTGGCTGTGTGCTCCAGAAATTCTAAAATTTTAAATAAGGTGATACAGCTGGAGTTAAATTTTTTTGACTTATTTTAAATTTTATTTTTTATTTTTTATTTTTTTAAATTTTTATTAGTAAAACACCATGAGGTACAGTTGTAGACTTATAAATTTTTGTGCTTGGGTTTCAGTTATACAATGATCCAGTACCCATC
>JAOXYA010000005.1:5920398-5933517 GCA_028565675.1 Sorex palustris | reverse complement strand
TCGCCCGCACGGCAGAGCCTGGCAAGCTCCCCGTGACGTATTCGATATGCCAAACACAGTAACAACAAGTCTCAAAAAATTGGAGACGTTACTGGGCCCGCTCGAGCAAATCGATGAACAACGGGAGGATAGTGATAGTGATTGAATCCCCCTGAGATACAGTTACAAGCTTTCGCGTTTTAGTTTCAGTCATACAATGATCGAACACCCATCACTCCACTAGTGCACATTCTCCACCACAGTGTCCCCAGTATGCCCCCTTTCCAACCAATGTCCCCGGCATCCCCCCCTTCAAATCCTCCCCCGCCTCCATGGCAGACAATTTCCCCCCTATTCTCTCTCTCCTTTTGGGCTAATTTATGGTTTGCAATCCAGACACTGAGAGGCCATCGTGTTTGGTCCTTTATCTACTCTCAGCACACATCTCCCATGCCGAGCGATCCCTCCCACCATCACTGACTCAGTGATCCCTTCTCTATCCCGGCTGCCTTCTCCCCCAGCTCATGAGGCAGGCTTTCAACCATGGGACAATATTCTTAGTCCTTGTGTCTACCCAAGGACTTGGATTTAAGCCTTTCCCACAAGCTCACCCAAGCCCAGGAGAGGTACTGGAGACTTCGCAGAGTGGGTGCTGGGGATACGGCCCTGCAGTTATCACACAGTGATAAAGCACGATGGAAAAGTGGCCAGGAGCGGTTCGCTCCTCAGCTGGGGGTGCTGTCTCCCAGGGGCCACCCCCCATGCCCCTGGTTCCTCGCAGTGAGACCTAGAGAACGTGGGTCATCACTCATGGGCCCGGACTGGACCGCTGAAGGACACAAGCGTTTGCCTTTCTGGATCCGAAATCGGAGTCGGCAATTCCAGCCAGTCTGGGTTCAGCAGATGAGCCAGGAGCTCCCCAGTTCCCCAAGGAAGATCGGGGAGCCTGGGCCCAGACTGGTGCAGAAAGTGCTGGAGGGTTCCATGGGCTGCTCCCTGGTTCTGTGGCCCTGAAGCCCTCGCTGAGGTGCTGAGGCCAGGGTCCGTATGAGCTCCGGGTCTGGGGCTTCTGCTCATTCCTGCCTCAGGGTCACTGTGTCTGCAGGGAGTGCAGAGAGGGAGGGAGGGGAGAGGCCCCAGGGCAGCCAGGGACAGAGCCCGAGTCAGCACAGCATGGGTGGGGGGCTGAGTATTCCGGCTCCCCTGCACCTGCGGGGCCCCTCGTGGGAAAGTGGCCCAGGGAGACAGGGAGGTCTGGGGGCTGGGCCTCGGCCAGGACCACAGGAAGCGGGGTCTGACCGCAGCCTCCGGGGACTCGGCTTCTGGCCGGCAGGTCCCATCCCGGGAGGCAGATGTGGGGAGATAAGGAGCCAGATCCTAAACGGAGGCTCCAGAGAGCGCCACGGAACTGGGGTTTGCCCCGAGGCGATTCTGGAATGTTCTCCCTGGCGGCCTGTGTCAGCTCACTGGCTTCCCAACCTGCCTGGGAAATAGGGCCAGGGGACCAAGGGCTGAGGAAGGACGGGCAGTGCAGGAGGGTCCCCTGGGCTCAGGAGGGCCCGTGTGGGGCAGGCTGTATCTGAGCAGCTCATGGGGGAGAACGTGTGCGTGCGAGTGCGTGCAAGCATGTGTGCAATCGTGTGTGTTGTGTGTGTGTGTCAAGGGGGTTCAGGCTGTGACCTGATGAGTTCATGAAGGCGGGGCCTGTGTGTATGTGTGCATGTGTGTGTGTGTGTGCATGTGTGTATGTGTGTGTGTGTATGTGTGTGTGTGAAGGGGGTTCAGGCTGTGTCCTGATGAGTTCATGAAGGGGGTGTGCACGTGTGTATTTGTGTGTGTGCGCGCATGTGTTTATGTGTGTGTGTGTATGTGTGTGTGTGTGAAGGGGGCTCAGGCTGTGTCTTGATGAGTTCATGAAGGGGGTGTGCACGTGTGTGTATTTGTGTGTGTGTGCGTGTGTGTGAGCATGTGTGTGTGTGTGCCTGTGTGTGTGAAGGGGGTTCAGACTATGACCTGATGGGTTCATGAAGGGGGCCTTGCCTTTGTGTATGTGTGTGTGTGCGCATACATGTATATGTGTGGGAGTGTGGTGTGTGTGATGTCTTAGGACTCCTGAAGACGTTGAAACTTTTTTTCCCCCCCACTACACCTGGCAGTGCTCAGGGGTTACTCCTGGATCTGCACTCAGGAATCACTCCTGGCAGTGCTCAGGGAACCCTGTAGGAAGCCAGAGGCCAAACCCGGGTTGGTCGGTGCAAAGCAGAGTGCCAAGCAAGCCCTACCCGCTGTGCTTTCGCTCCAGCCCTTGGGCAAGAACTTCTGAAATCTCAAAAGTTCTCTCCCCACCAGCCCCAAACACTGCTTGTTTGGACTAACAGTGTTGCCTGTTCTGTTGGGTCTCCGGGAGGCCGAACTCCTGCTTCACACCCCAGCGCGCCCCTCTTGTTTTATTAATTACATTCACATTCGTGGGGGGCGCACCTCTTGGAATGCTTTCGACGACAGGCTCAGAAGTACTTGCTGAAGTGTCAAAATATATTCATCCTAATTGGCATAAATGAATTATTAGCCGATATTTCCATTGTTGAAGTTTTATTTTTATTGCCAGCTAAAATTACTATTTTCTTTTGTATCACAAAACGCTTAAGTGGTTTAGTAAAATATGAAAACATCACAAAACTCCCCCGGAGAGGCAGCGGATACATATTGGAGTAATTTTTATTCATCTGAGTAAAAGATGGAGCATTTGGCTCTTCTGTTCATTCTTACCTCAGCAGATTTTTCTGGACGTGGGTAATTGCCGTAACAGAGACGACTCCTCATCTTTACAGGGAAGTTTCTTGTGGAGTCATTAATGCCTTTTTCCCCCCAAGACATGGCAGCTGGAACCAGATCCTTAGTCATTCCAGGACGAAGGTAGCTGAAGAGGGAGGAATATTTTCTCAGCAATTTGTGTGATTTTTTTTTGGTCACTCTGAGGGAAAAGCCGGAGGATTGTTTGTCCTCACTGTTGTTCAAACACGGAAGGAGAACTTTCCCCATCAGCCATTGTTCGTGGTTTCTAGGATGCATTTCAAGTTCCCATTTCCCACTTCTAACTCTTCCGGAGTGGGATCCTGTTTCAATTAGAAAGGAAAAAAAGTAGGTCGGAGCAAAGAATCAGAAACGCCTCCTTAAAGACCCCAGCCAAGGTTGCCGGGGAGCGGCCGTGCCCCTGGTTGGCATGTCCAGCGGGGAGGCATCTGCCTGGACGAGTGTGTCCGCGAAGGGGCCGTGAGGGGTGCTCTCCCTTCCTGGGCCTGTGGGGAGACTGAGGCCCGAGCACAGAGCCAGCATGAGTGCAGGGCTGAGGGAGGAAGAGGGGAGACGACTTGGGTGGGTGGGCTACAGGGGAGGGCTCGGATGCTGAGGGCCTGGCGGGGCCCCCCCAACTGTGCTCAGGTCTGCAAGTCCCTTTTCTAGGTTTACCTGAAGTGCTGCACAGCCGCTGTCCCGGGGAAGGTGGAGAGAAGGGACACGCCCTGTCCCTCTCCTGCGGCCTCTCCGTCCCCTCGTCCTGCTGGCTTCCCCAGCACACTCTTCACTCTCCGTGCTGTCTCTCACCAGCTAGTGGACTAGAGCCTCACGTTCCACGCCGAGAGCCAGAACTTTGGGACAAAAGATCCAATTCTCCTGGACACTCTTTGGGGCTGAACTTCATCTCAAGGCTTCGGTTCTTCATCAGGGTCAACACGTCCCGGCAGGCTTTTCCCCAGGCTCCCCGCCTGGTCATTGGCCCAGTGTCCATCAAGTCGCTCGAGGCCCACACCCTGCTTTTACCAGGCTCCTGCTCCGGCTACTCAACCGTTCAGTGCCCTGGATGCCACCTTTAGGACCTTGGTTTAGACCCCTCTGTGGGGATGTCCAGGTAGAAACTTACATAAAACATATCACCTCGCTTCCTTTTGTGTTTACGCTTTTCCCCGACCAAGTTTGCGGGTTTGAGAACCATTTTATGCTTCCCTTTCTTTGGTTATTTTCTCTAGACCCCTAATGCAGTAGATCACTTCTCTCTCACTATGTAACAAAGCACCCCTCTACCTTGGAGACTCCCAGGTCATGTGCTCTGCTCCTGGCTTGGGGATGAGTCCAGGTGTGAGCTCATGAGTAGGGCCTGTTCTCTGCACAGTGCTGTCGTGGCTTTGCACTGAAGAGACAAAGCATGTGGGACACTGGCTGCTCGAGTTGGCTTCCCTCGATAGAGATTCACTGCATGTCTGCCCTTGAGGGTGCCATTGGTTGGGGTGTCTCAATTCTCTGCTGCATGGTTTCTTGTTATAGGTGGCTCACCCCAGGTTCTCTGGTAGCCCCTCAGAACAGCCAGGAGAGACAAGGAACTACAAGGTCTCTTGAGGTCTAGCCAAGATTGTATAATGTCAGTTCTGTGACAGGTTTAGAAAGTCCAAAATAGTTCTAGAAAGTCAAAGCAAGCGATAAGGGCATCCATAATTTAGAGGGAGAAGAAAGGAACTCTCCTCCTGGTAGGGACAACGGGTGAGTCTGAGGCAAGAGGACTTGCACACGGGGTGGGGCACAGTGAGGTTCCACAGAGTCGGCCCAATACTGCTTGTGGATGGCTGGGTGGAAGCATGGATGGATGGATCATAGGTGAGAGTGTAGATGGGTGGATGGATAGATGGATGGATGGATGGATGGATAGAAGTAAGGATGGATGGGTGGTTGGATGGATAGATATAAGGATGGATGGGTGGATGGATGATTGGATGGATGGAAGGATGGATGGATGGTAGAATGGATGGAAGTAAGGATGGATTGATGGTTGGATGGAAGGAAGGAAGGATGGATGAATGACTGGATGGATGGATGATGGATGGATCGATAATTGGATGGATGGATGGAAGTAAGGATTGATGAATGGTTAAATGGAAAGGTGGGTCGGTGGTTGGATGGATAGGGAGATGGTTGAATGGATGAATGAAAACAGATGGGTCCATGAATATATGGGAGGGTAGATGGATATATGAATGGAGGATGGATAGATGGGAGCATGAGTAGATAGGTGGGTGGATGGGTGGATGGGTAGGATGGATGGAAGAATGGAAGAATAGACTTGAATAGGGTGGTGGGATAACTAACCAGGAATTTTGGTCCTGATGTCGCTCACCCTGAATGACGTGGCCTGGGGCTTATGCAGTACCCCTCTTATTCAGGTTTCCTTCCCTGTGAAATAGAGGCTGGAGACTAGATGTAGTCAAAGGCTTTGCCTGAACTAAATTTTATGATTCTGTACCTATTCATCATACTGGGCCACGGATAGCAATAATTGCTTGCTACTTGCTTTCTCAAAATGACTTGATTCATCCAGGGGTGCACATTGTTAAGGAAAATTCGTGTCGGTGCTCATTTCATGGGAACATCCCAAATGGTATTTTATTGTTAGTCAGCCAGCTAGAAGCAAGAACATGCCCATAATAAGCATTCTCTCGCTCTGTTTTTTTTTTGTATTAATGGTTCCTTTGAAATGACTATTAAGACTTTCTATTTAACACTATTAAAAAATATAATCCCTGTCCTGAAATACAATGTAGAATATATGGGCTTCCTCTTCATTCATGCCCCTTAATGGAGGCAGTTTGGAAAATATTGTCGGGTACTTAGAGAAGATTAGATTTGCCTAGAATTGTACTTACCTTGCAAAATATATTCTTTCAACTCTTTTCAACTTGGACTCTGTTTGGTATAAATCAAATAAAACATGTCAACCTGTGAATTTGCAAAGGCTTAATTGCCAGGTATCAAGTCAGTTACTTCCTTTGCACACTGAAAATAATATTTAATCTTTCAAACCCCTGCAAGATCTTCAAATTACACAGTAGGAATGAGTGGAATTATATAAATATTGTTTGGGTTTCACTTTTCCAATTCCTTCTTTGACATGGAACAGCCTAACAGCTATTGATCGCCCTACCCCCAATCTCCTGGTCCTTGTCGGTTCATTACGGTACGAGGAGGACCTGGGTGGTGGAGGCAGGGCTGGGAATACGCCCAGGGCTTGAAGGCCCTGTTTTGCCTTGGTTCTTTCAGATAATTAGTCTTTTGATATCCTTCCCCAATTAGTCTCCTTCTCTGTTTTCAGACTGGTTTGATTTCGATGGCATTTCTTTTATAGGCTCCTCTATGGGAAGAGGTATTAATAAACCTTGAAAGAGAATCAGATGCAACAAATTCACATGCACCCCTCTATTAGGCAAGCTGAAGGGCCATGTTCAAATGAGCCACTTGGTTCTGTGTGGGGAGTTGCTTATAAAACCAGCAAGCGAGTGATGCATGTCTTGCTTTAGGACATGACCAAACAGCTAAAAATACAGGGCATTAAAAGGAGGACAAAGGATTACAGTGCAGGTCACATCCTGAGAGGAGAGCGTTGGTGGGGGAGGTGGGGGTGGTGAATGGAAGGGAAGGGGGGTGACGTGGGCTTGGAAGTCAAAGGGTCACGGTGGCAGCTGCCACATCCCGTGGTGGAGTCACTGCCGCTGCCAGTTTAGAACACAAAGACCTCATGTTGGAATAATGCGGCAGGGTTTGGATGGGGTGAGCTCTAGCGGGAGGGAGGCAGGGAGGTGGAGGTGATGAGGGAATCGACTTAGCATCCAGATGTTTTTCTAGACGGCTAATGGCCTTGGCTTAATTCCGCGAAGAATGTCCCTGCATTAGGTATGGTTTACTTATTCTATGGTAATCCTTATTGTTATTTCATTTATAATCCTTCGACTTCCAGAAAGGATTTGGAGCAGCTTATAATGAAAGGCCCCGTGCAATAACCTCCTCCAATCACCCAGTGGAGAGGACAGGCGAGAGTAGGTCGGAATCGCATCGCTAGCGGGAAACAAATGGTTCCGAAAGTTGCCACAGTTATGACTTCGTAATGGTTCAGGATGGGAAATTGGGGGGGGGGGGCGGGATAAAATTTCTTTTTCCACATCCACCCCCTCCAAAGATTCTTATGAGTAATTCAGGTGATCTCTGGTGATCTCTGGGAAACAAAAGCCACTTAACAACCACAGTAGAGAAAACTGTGTCGTGATCGAAGAAAGTCTTCCCAAACTCAGCGCAAACTTTTCCCAGTGAACACTACTTTCCTTCTAGCGTTGGTCCTGGAGCAGACATTGAGCAGTTTGCTGTCGGGGCAAGTCATCTTCTGAAGTCAGGATTGTTTTAGTCCTCGAAAGAGGCCTTCACCACAGTAGAGGGAAGGGCAGGAGGACCGCGCCATGGCTTGGAAGCCAGCCCCACGTGCTGGGGGAGAAGGCAGCTGGGATGGAGAAGGGACCACCAAGTAAATGACGATTGGAGGATTGTCCGGGGTGGAATGAAAATTATGTGCTGAAAGTCGACCATGGACCATATAGGATGGCCTCTTAGTGTCTGTATTGCAAATCATAACTTCCCAAATGAGAGAGAGAGAGAAAGAAAGAAAGTACCTGCCACAGAGGCAGGGGGTGAGGGTGGTGGGTGGCACACTGGGGACGTTGGTGGTGGTGAATGGGCACTGGCGGAGGGACGGGTGCTTGAGCATTGTATGACTGAAATGTAATCATATAAGTTTATAAGTTTGTAACTGTATCTCACGGTGATCCTGTAAAATTTATTAAAAAAAAAAAAAAGGACAGAGGCGTTCGCCTACCTTCAACCTTCGCTTGAGCGACTCTTTTGCTGACCATGTTTCCAAGAGGCTGTGAGCGAAGGGCCACACAGTGACTGTGTATGTCAACACTTCCCCCTCACGGACAGAGCCGGGACCCCAGGGACGACCAGCATTCAGGGCTTTGCTTCCCCACTGTGCAGTGTGGAATATTGCATGAACCTCCGTCCACCCACCACATCCGGCACAGCCTCTACATCACTTACCCTCTGCACGATGTAAATTCTAGGTAAATTCTGGGAATGTGTCCGTAGGGGGATAGCACTGTCGCGCTGTCCTCCCGTCGTTCATCAATTTGCTCGAGCGGGCCCAGTAACGTCTCAGTTGTGAGACTTGTTACTGTGTTTGGCATATCGAATACATCACGGGGAGCTTGCCAGGCTCTCTCATGCGGGCAAGATACTCTCGGTAGCTTGCCGGGCTCTCTGAGAGGTGCAGAGGAATCACACCCGGGTTGCCTGGGTCTGCCGTGGACAAGGCAAATGCCCTACTGCCGTGCTATCGACCATTCCAGGCCTACCTACGCGGCGGGGCCTCTCCACGGCGGTTGAGGCGGTTGAGAGTCCAGGCCTAGAAGGGCTGGATGTGGCTTCTTTATTCTCTTCTGATCTGTGGGTGAGCTCAGTTCAACCAGTGGACTGGGCATTGTGTACACCAGTTTCTGCAGGAGACCCCCAAGGGAAGGTCCCCTAGTGGTGATAGGTCCTGCTGGTTTTCTCTGGCAGGCTTTTACAAGGGCATCGAGGGGCTCCTGCATCCTGGCACTCCCAACGCAATCATTAGTATTGTTTTAGCATTAGGGCTCCAAAGATCCTAATGCTAAAGATGGAATTGAGGCTGCTTTAGTTGCTAAGGTTCTGTCTGGGGATAATTCGGTATCTGGGTAGATCCTCTTGGATGTGGGAGACGCAGGGCCCCGGGCCTACGATGCCTGGGCACTTATTAGTGATGCAAGCTTGGGCCGTTGCTTAATCTCTCTAAAGTACTGGGTGCCCCTCCCCCCATAGCAAGATTAGAATAACAGTACTTAGCCTTACATCATAATAATTATTATTATTTTTTACTTTTTTTTTCTTTTTGGTTCACACCCGGTGATGCTCAGGGATTCCTCCTGGCTCTGCACTCAGGAATTACTCCTGGTGGTGCTCAGGGGACCATATGGGATGCTGGGAATCGAATCCAGGTCGGTCGTGTGCAAGGAAAATGCCCTACCTGCTGTGCTATCGCTCCAGCCCCCCATGTTACATTGTGGATGTGCATAGTGTGCATGGCATGTGCATGCATGTTGTGGGTCTAATACACATCTGTACGCACATGTGTGGTGTATGCTGTGCACTTGGCATGAGTCCATGCATGTCATGGGTCTGTGTTGTGCATGTGTGTGATGTGGACATACAGTGTTGCCTGTGTGCATATACATGTGTGTGGTTAATATACCCAGCATGAGTGTATGTATGTCATGGGTTTGTTGTGTGCCTGTGTGTGCATATGTGCAGTATGATGCAGATTATGTCATAGGTCTATGGTGTGAATGTGATGTGGGCATACAATGGTGTGTGTGTGGATGTGCATATGTGTGGTTAATGTACCTGGCATGAGTGCATGCATGTCATGGGTCTGTAGAAGGCATGTGTGTGCACTTGTGTCAGTATGATGTGTTCCTGGCATGACTGTATATGTGTTGTGGGCCTATGGGTTGCATTTATGATGTGTTTCTGGCATGTGTGCATGTATGTGATATGGGCATACCATGTTGCACTGTGGATGTGCATGTGCATAGTGTGGTCAGTGTACCTTTCATGTGTACATTTATGTTGTGGGTCCTTGATGTGCGCAGGCATGTGATGAAGCCCATATTGAGTGACTTAGCACTGAGTAAGTGCAGGTTAGGTAATTGTGGTTAGATGGAGCATAAGGGAACAGAAGTTCCTTAAAGGAATCGTATAAGGCAAAGAAAGTCAGAGGTTTTGAGGTACAGTGTGACCACCACATGGGAAAGAAGAGGCACCTGGATTGCAGAGAAGCAGGACCTGGGAGGCACCTGGTCTGAGCCGTCATGTGCCTCCAGATGCCTGTGGTAGCAGATGGTGCTGAGGGCCTGCCTGCTCCCTGGGCTCACCTGCCACAGACTGGAGAGAGGGCGAAGGCCAAGGAGAGTCAACACAGAATACCACCAAGCCACATTGTACTGAGTCTAGGCAGAGACGACCTGTTGGGGTGTGGGGTTGAAGGTCAGGGCCACGGGCATCACTGCCGGCCTAGTCTGAACCCACCATGCCATCATAGGCCAGCTTTTTTTGGCACGCCATATGAAGGTATTGTCTCACTTGGTGTTCAGAGCTTGCTGTGGTCTCTCCACAAAGTAGTACTGTAGCACTGTAACACTGTCCTCCCGTTGTTCATCGATTTGCTCAAGTGGGACCAGTAACGTCTCCATCGTGAGACTTGTTGTTACTGTGTTTGGTATATCAAATACATCACCGGTAGCTTGCCAGGCTTTGCCGTGTGGGCAAGATACTCTCGGTAGTTTTCCGGGCTCTCTAAGAGGGGGAAGGAATCGAACTCGGGTTGGCCAGGCCGGCCACTTGCAAGGAAAATGCCCTACCCACTGTGCTATCGTTCCAGCCCAGTAGTACACCAGAGCTTATTTCCCTTAGGTTTGTTTCTGTATTTTGAGTCCAGCAGACTAAAGTTAATCCCATTTTAATTGGGAATGTGGATTTCCTTTCTTAAAAAAAAATCAATGATGACCTCCACTCAGTAAAATAAGGCTTATCTATTTTTTAAATGCTGTAGTTCCACTTGTTTTGGGAGATTTACTTGGCTGTGTAAGCACTATCATAGCCAAGGTAAAGAAGGGTCTTGCTTTCCCACCCACACTGGCAGTTTTCCATTGACTCCTCCATCCACCTCCTCATGCATGGTTGGTGACCTCTGAACTGTTTTGACCTTTTTAGGAGAGACGCTGCTATGACAGTGAAGACAGGTGTCCAAGAGTGGTGCTCTCTCAGAGGAAAGCATTGGAAGGTCAAGGGACAGAATACTGGTGGGTCACGTGTTTGTTCCCTCTTATTGCTGAGAAACATTCTGTTATTCGGCTGAGCATAAAGAGTTGGTCCATCTGGACCTTGTTGGGACCCTTGTGAGAACTGTAAGCATGGCTTACCATGAACTGATACCTGTATTCATGGAGCACTATGCAGTGGGGGTCCTCAGTGACCATGCATGTGGGACTGTCAGAAGCAGGCAGGTGTCTGCCCGCTATTCCGACCCCCCTCACCCACACCCCTTGGCTCCCAGGAAGCACTACAGTTCTGGGGCTCTTCCTGACAGTTCAGAGCACATTTTCTTTAGAATCTTGTTGGATTTCTTTAGAAATTTAGATTTAGTTTGATTCCGTTTTGTTCTAAAAGACAGAGATAGTTGTATCTTAAGTGATTTTAAATTACAATTCTCTACTGATTGCTGATTGAAAACCTCTTCATGTGTTTATTTACAGTCTATTTTCTTTTATGATTTTTAAGTTCAAATATCTCCCCCACAGTTTTTTATCTTCTGAAACACAACTCATTGGTGTGAAGGGTTTTCTCCTGGTTCAGGGATCTCTCCTGGCAGTGCTTGGGGACCATGTGTGGTGTCAGGATATAACCAAGGTTGGCAAAATGCCAAATGTACCTTAACCCTAGAATTTCCCCAGACTCCCTGCTTTAACTGACTATTTTGTACTGAATATTGAGTGTTCTTTATATAATATTGATAGAAATTCCATGTTGGATGTATGTTTTGTAATTATTTTCTTCCTGTTTGTAGTTTGGCTTTGTGTTTTTCTGACAGGTCCTTTGATGAGTAGATGTTTATATCTTTAAGAAGTTTAATTATCAAACACTATCATTTATGGATTATGCCTAGGGTGTGGTGTCCAAGACATGGACGTTTAACTCAATATTAAATATTTTATGTTTTATCTTAGTCTTGTAGTTTTAGGTTTTACATCTGGGCCTATGATCAATCCATTGAGGTTCCCCCCCCCCCTTTTGTGAAAACTGAGAGGTATGGACTGAGATTCATTTTTTCAAGGTTCCTCACTGACTATCCATTTGTCTGAGCATCATTTGTTGGAATGAGTTCACTTGCTTCACTGAGCTGTCTTCTCTGTACCTCCTTCAACCATTGATTGGTACTGTATATGGGTTTAGTTCTGGGCTTTCTCTTCTGTTGCATTTTTATCTAATCTCTTGGCAATATCTCTTTTGACTTTTGTAGTCTTACAAAAAGTTTGGAAATTAGTTAAGGTGTATTTCCCACATTCCTCTCTCTCTTTTTAAAAATTGTTTTGACTATTCTAGCTTCTTTGACTGTTAATATAAATATTTAAACCAGCTTGTTCATTTCCAGAAAGATATCCCTCAGAGGTATTAAATGGGATCACATTTGATTTACAGAACAGTTTGGAGAATTGACATACCAACATTTTAAATTTTCCATCTGGGAACTTCTCTGCCTCACCATTAATTTCTTTATCAGTGTTTAGCTTTCAGCATCTGGACCTGCCACTTACTTGGTATGATTTATACATATATATATATATATACATATATATTATTTTTGGTGCTACTGGAAGTTGTACTTAAACAATTGTATTTTCTGATTAGTCACTGCTAGTACAGATGGTAGACCACTTTTAATGTTTCTACTTGTGATGGTGCAGAAGTGATGACATGAGGGAACACTGCTGTTCAGACTGTGAATATGATTTTTCCCATCCCATGTTGTGGGACAGCCCCAGTGAGCCAGTCTGCGGCCACTATGTATGCTGCTGATACTGGGCATACATGCTTCTTTGGGTCTGTTTTTGACTTAAGTCCAGTGTTCAGTTCCACAACAGAGGCCACGCATGGCTGTGGGGGCTGTGTCAAAGGACACTGCCCCATGCTGGCCAGTGGTAAGGCTGAGCACATTCATGGAAGAGGCAAAACTCTGGTGCTGGTGAATGCATTCTCTGCCTGTGCGATATACTCTCCACCTGGGATATACTCTCACTTAATATATACTCTCACCTGAATTATACTCTTCACTTGTGATATACTCTGGACCTGTGATACACTCTCCACTTGTGATACACTCTCCTCCTGTGATTTGTTCCCTACTTATGATTATAATCTCACCTGAGATATCTCTCCACTTGTGATACACTCTCACCTGTGATTTACTCTCCACCTGAGATATACTCTCACCTGGGATATATTCTCCACTTGTGATACACTCTACACCTGTGATTTGTTTTCTACCTGTGATATACTCTCACCTGAGATATACTCTTCACTTGTGTTATACGCTTGACCTGTGATATACTCTCCACTTTTTTTTAAAAAAATTTTATTAGTGAAAAACCATGAGGTACAGTTGTAGACTTACAAATTTTTGTGCTTGGGTTTCAG
>JAOXYA010000005.1:5887851-5904286 GCA_028565675.1 Sorex palustris | reverse complement strand
CTGGCTCTGCACTCAGGAATTACTCCTGGCAGTGCTCAAGGGACCCTATGGGATGCTGGGAATCGAACCCGGGTTGGTCGCTTGCAAGGCAAACACCCTCCCCGCTGTGCTATCTGGGAAGTTTGTCTTAATTTGCTTTTCTCTGCGGTGGAGCACGAGGCAGCCAGGCATTCAGGGAGACTCACGGGCACTTTCCAACCTGAAACACAGCCCAGACCCTCCATAGAAAGACAAAAAGGCCCCCCCCCCAGTCTGCACAGAGCCCCACTAGGCACAGACACGCAGGGGTGGGGGGTGACGAGGACAGAGCGGGTTGCCTCAGTCAAGGTGACGCCAGTCTGGACAAGACCCCAGAGGGTGGCGTTGCCTCGAGGTCAGGGGTGGCCAGAATGGGCACCTCAGCCGCAGGGGCCCTGCCCCCTCCCCCTGGGGGGGTCTCTGCCCTCGGCTGCCCCTTAGGGAGCCACGCTCCAGTCCCTGGTTGTTCTGGAAGGTGCTGGCGGGTGCCTGGCTTCATCTCCCAGCAGGCTGGTCACCCGCTGTGCCCACCAGGGCCTGCAGCCTCCTCCCAGGACCGCACCTGACGTGTCTGGGGAGACTCACGGGGCGGGGGGGGGGAACGTGACGCTCCAGCTGGGGGAAGAGCGTTGGGGTCTGCAGCCTGAGCACCAACACGGCTGCCTTTCGGGCTGGAAAGGGCCTTTCTGCAGGGAAGGTGCAGCTGCGGCAGCCCTTGGGGCTCTGCTCTGCCCCCCCCGGTCCCTCACGAAGGGGGTCGCCCCCAACGTCCTGCACAGGCATGGGCGGGGGGGCACCCCTGGCAACAGCTGCTCATAGGCTCCCGGGAAGGACAGCGAGGAGGCAGTTTGATTACTGTGCAAGGGGAGAGAACTTGGAATTTGGATATTGGAGGTTCTTGATCTAGCTACAAAAAAAATTTTTCTTTTTTTTAAAAATAATTTTATTTATTTATTTTCTTCTTATATTTGTTTATTGAATCACTGTGGGGAAAGTTACAAAGCTTTCAGGTTTAAGTCTCGGTCATACAATGCTCAAACACCTTTCCCTTCACCAGTACTCATTTTTCACCACCGAGAAAGGAATTTCTTTACTATAAAATGCTCCTTAGAGGTCTTAATTGTGTTAATTAAAAAAAAAAACAGAAAAGTTAGATGTGTTTCCAGAAGTAATTAAGGTTTATCACGGCTGTTGTTTAAAGGCTGAGCATGATAAGTCATTTTGTTTTTATGGAGAGATCTATTCCCTTTATCCAAGACAAGCATGAGTAAAATTAGGTTTAGTGTGTGTGTGTGTGTGTGTGTGTGTGTGTGTGTGTGAGAGAGAGTGAGAGAGAGAGACAGAGAGACAGAGAAAGAGACAGAGAGACAGAGACAGAGACAGAGAAACAGAGAGAGAGACAGAGACAGAGACAGACTGATAGACGGGCAGGCAGACAGGGAGCATGAGAGGGAGAGAATGAAATAGTCCCGTCTGTGACACATCTCGGGCTTGATGTCCTCCCGGGCCAGAGTGCCCTTTTCTGGGGTTTTATTGAAACTGTGTGACAGCCAGTGTCTCTGGCTTATGGGAAGGGATTAAGTGGCTCACGCGGCCCCTTCACAGGGGCACTTTGGAAGCGGCAGAGGACCAGGGACTCTGTGATTAACAGGAGCAGCCAGCCTCCTTTCCGCTCAGGAATCCTTTCAGTGCCAGGGCCTGCGTCCAGGGACTTGGGGGGGGGTCTTCGCCTCACTCTTGTGCTGCTGTTTTCTGAGAAGGACGAACCGAGCTCCGCTGCCATCACCGGTTTCCTGTGCTTCATCCTCCCGGAGCTCTCTTTGTTCTGCAGGTCGGGGGGCTCCAGCCTCCTGGGGGCAGGGGCTACCTGTCCCCTCTGCCCTGTGTCCCGGAGGACCCGGGCTGGAGTGGACGCACAGAGCTGGGCCCAGCTCCTGTCTCATGCGGCCCTGGGAGCCTGTCGCCAGCCCCTGGGTCATTTGCACAGCAGCTGTTCCAGAAGAGCTAAATCTTCCCAGATGACAGCAGGAGGGAAAATGAGTTCAAATAAACAGAGTGGAGCCCCCGGGTGCTTGCCGAGAATAATGGATTACAGAAAGGGCGCGGACCCCCGCGGAGGGCTGGCGTTTGGGCGCTGCTCCGGCCCCTTCTGCTCCGGACTGAGCCAGAAGGCGCGGAAAGGCCAGGCTGACCCTCACGGCGGGCCTGGCAGAGCTGGCCGAGCTGGCCGGCCCCTGCGGGAGAGTCGGCGAGGCTGGTGCTGGCGGCTTCTCCGGGCCCATCTGGCCGAGTCGTCTCGTCCCTCACCCCCGTGTCCCGGGCTCTGAGCACTGTGGAGAGCAGCTGACGGCCTCATCTCTGCCTGCGTGCATCTAAGGGCCGTCTTCATGTCATCAGACCTTCCACTGCTTCAGGGATGGGGGCCTCTAGCCCCTGGTGACGACCCACCTTCACGAGCCCTGTGGGGGTTCCATAACCCCCACACACTCTCCGGATGCTACCCCAGCTCTGGACCCCGCCCAGGGGAATATGGATTCTCTGCAACTCGGAACTTCGCAGTTTGTTCCAGACCCGAACCTACGATGCTCTTAGCTCTGTCACTGGGCATCTGGGACCTCCCACGGGCACAGGCCAGGTGGGTGGTGCCTGAGTGTCTCTGTGCCCAGGTCTCGGAATTCCCTTCATCAGGGTGCCTCACACGTCATCACAAGGGGCTCCTGGCACCTGGTGTCAGTGCCCGATGGCGTGGCCTCCTACACGCGTGTCCAGGGTGCAACCCCCAGGCCGTAGGGTGAGTGCGGTGTGTTCACGACCCACCCTGGCATTGAAAATCGGCCTTGGGGATCATACCTTCCCGCGGCCATGTGGGATCTGGACAGGAAGTGGTTTCGCTGCTTCTGTTTCTCCCTCCTGTGGCGGGGGCACGTGTGGGTTGTGTCCTCCGGGGGCAGGGGCGAGAGGGGACGCCCCAAGCCTTGTCCCCTCACACTGCAGAGGGCGTCTCTGCAGGGGTGGCTGATTGTGGCACCCTGGGGCCCATCCGCAGTGATGGCGGGAAGGCGAGTTCGGGGCCCTATAGCCGGGCTGCTGTCTGGCCTGGCAGTGTGGACACGTCACTGGCCCGGCTTGCCAAGGACACCTGAGGCGAGTGCCTCCCTCAGCTGGTGGCCGCTCCGAGGCTCCCAGTGCCGCGTCGTGTCTGCTTCTCAGGGTTGCAGTGGACAGAGACGGCGTCGGGACTGTGTCTGCTCCTGTGCCCGGGGGCATTTCTACACTAACCAGGCCAGGGAACGGGCAGGGCAGGGCTGGGCCCGGGTGTCCGTGTGGATATGGGTGATCTTCCGAAGGACCAAGGCCACTTCTGTGTGGGCCCCAGTCACCCCCCACCCCCACTTCCTGGGAAGCAGCAGGTGGGAGCTGGCAGTGGGCCCCAGGGACACTTTTCCCCAGGGATGCTTCCACGTGGACAGGGAGGGCGGCTCCCGGGAGGTCCCACAGGTGACAGCCTCTGGACCACAGACCCAGGCCACGGGCTTGTGCCGCTACTAAGCTGCGGGCTAAACACAGCAGAGGGGATGTGAAACTTGCTGCAGAAACTGGCTTTCCGAGGGAGGTCGGTGTGTTCAGTCTACAGAGGGGTTGGTCCTGCTGGGTTTCGGCGGGGGCCCCCGGGGGCCTCCAAGGGCAGAGCTGAGTCCTGCAGAGCCACTTGAGCCGCTGGAGAGATCCGGCTTCTTCCTCCGCCTTTGTTCCCGGCCCTCCCTCGTGGCCCTCGGCAGCTGTGAGTGCCTCCAGTCCAGCCCTGCAAACAAAGGATTCTGTTTGGATCCCGAGATAGAGAAACGGCAAGTTCAAGGGATGCTGCGGATGCGGTCGAGAGTCCCAGGAAACGTGAAGAGCGGACGCTCGACTCGGCTTTCCTGCCTCTCCCGCCACTGCCTCCTCCTCCTGGGTCGGGTCGGAAGCGACTTTGATGTGGGTGGAGGTGGGCGGAGGCCCACGAGAGTGGCTGCTCCCACCACGCCCGCAGAAACACGCACGCAGGCCTCTGGCACCACTCACGGATGTTTTTTTCCCCTTTTAGTTTTTATTAGTGAAACACCATGAGGTACCGTTGTAGACTTACAAATTTTTGTGCTTGGGTTTCAATTATACAGTGATCAAACACCCATCCCTCCACCAGTGCCCATTTCCCACTACCATGGGTCCCAGTATCCCTCCCATCCCCCGCCCCCCCATCCCACCCTGCCTCTGTGGCAGGGCATTCCCCCTTGTTCTCTCTCTCCTTTTGAGTGTTGTGGTCTGCAAAAGAGGCATTTGAGTGGCAATCATGTTTGGTCTGTAGTCTACTTTCAGCAAGCTTCTCCCATCCTGGGAGGATCCTCCCAACACTCTTTATTTGGTGCTCCTTTCTTTAACTCACGGATGGTTTATACTTTGTCCGTGTTTGGAGAGAGAATGAGAAAGTTTAAGAGAGTAAGAGAGAGAGGGAGGGAAAGAGGAAGGGAGAGAGGGAGAGAGAGGGAGAGAGAGAGGAAGAAAGGAAGGAAAGAAAGTGAGTGGACAGAGCTAGGAGTGGCCACCTGGGAGTGGGTTGGAGTGATGAGTGCATGAAGCCATCATTCACGGTGTTGGGGATCAGTACCTCGATACACATAAAAAAAGAAGCTACAGCAAGAAAACTCAATGGTGGTTGGGCTGAGTGCCCCCTAGCACCCCACTCTGAAGCCCCAGAAGCCCACCCGCCCCACAGTTGCAGCCACGCCAAGGGCTCACGCCATCGCCTCATGAATATATTCTCTGCAAAGATGCCAAACTGCCAACGGTTTCAGGTACCCCAGGGCCCAGGCTGAGGGCTCTGTGTCAGCTTGGAGTGTGGTGGTGGTGGGGAAGCCTTCCCCCACCCCTTGTACTCCCGAGGCCCTTGCACCCACCTCCTCCCACAGCCCCCCATGCCAGCTCACTGACTCAGACCATACGCCCTGAGTCTCTGAACCGTGCACCCCCTCAATCCTGCAAGCCCAGTCAGAGTGCACCAAATCCAGTGGGAAGGTAATAGAGAGGCCAACTAAGCTCAGAAAAAAACAAAAAAACAAAAAACAAACAACAACAAAAAAAAACCACAGAAGGCTCAGCTAGCAGCTAACAGCTCAGTCATTTCTTAGACGTAAACCGGGGTGAAATATAACCATTTTCACATAAAAATTGATTTTTTTTACATGATAGCACAGTGGTAGGGCATTTGCCTTGCATGCGGCTGGCCCGGCCACCCTGGGTTCCATTCCTCTGCCCCTCTCAGAGAGACCGGCAAGCTACCGAGAGTATCTCACCCACATAGCAAAGACTGGCAAGCTCCCCATGACGTATTCCATATGCCAAACACAGTAACAAGTCTCACAATGGAGGTGTTACTGGGCCCGCTCGAGCAAATCGATGAACAATGGGAAGACAGTGCTACAGTACAGTGCTATTGATTTTTAATATTGGAGCTTTGTTATCTAATCAATTTTAACTCTAGAATTGTATCAAAAGCAGTGGGGTTTGCCTACATTAAAAGAAGTTTAAAAATGAATGGAGAGTTTATCATGCCGAGTGAAATGAGTCAAAGGTGAGAGAGATGCAGAATGATGACGCTTTTTTTTGTTGTTAAAAAAAGCGTGACGGGGGGGCTGGAGCTATAGCACAGCAGGTAGGGCGCTTGCACGCGGCCCACCCGGGTTCGATTCCCAGCATCCCATATGGTCCCCTGAGCACTGCCAGGGGTAATTCCTGAGTGCAAAGCCAGGAGTAGCCCCTGAGCATCGCCGCTGAGTGTGACCCAAAAAGAAAAAAAAACAAACCAACCATAACAGGAGACTAGTACCCAGGAACAGTTCAGACAAAGGCCTGGAGGATAGAAGCTTGCTGCAAGCGGAAGAATTGGGAAGGACAGTTAGGATAGAAAAGGGGTGAGTAAGATGGTGATCCCACTGGACAGGAAGTGAGTGCTGGAAGTAGGTAAAGGGATATACACGATCACCTCCCAGGACCTGCATTGCAAGTAAAGTGCCCAGGAGAGAGAGAGAGAGAGAGAGAGAGAGAGACATGGGGCGGGGGCAGTGGGGAGGGTGATGGGAGGAAAACTGGGGACACTGCTATTGGTGATGGGCAATGTACACTGATGAAGGGATGGATATTGATCATTGTATGACTGAAATCCAATCATGAACAACCTTCTAACTGTTATTCATGGTGATTCAATAATCATAATAATGATGATGATGGTGATGATGACAATAATAAAGCCATAGCAATTATACACAAGGGATGGGCACCTCCTTTACCCCCATTACTCAGGATCTGAACTCCCCAGGTCATATTCTGAAGAGTCAGGAGAAGGTGCTACAGACCCCTTCAGTGCCCTTAGATGCCCTCAGACTCCCTTAGACTCCCTCAGACTCCTCCACACTCCCTCGGACACCCTCAGATACCCTCAGATTCCCTCAGATTCCCTCAGACACCCTCAGACTCTCTCAGACTCCCTCAGATACCCTCAGATACCCTCAGACTCCCTCAGATACCCTCAGATACCCTCAGATACCCTCAGACTTCCTCAGATACCCTCAGACACCCTCAGACTCTCTCAGACTCCCTTAGACTCCCTCAGATACGCTCAGAACCCTCAGACTCTCTCAGACACCGAGACTCTCTCAGATACCCTCAGACACCCTCAGACTCCCTCAGATACCCTGAGATACCCCCAGACTCCCTCAGAGACCCTCAGAGACCCTCAGAGACCCTCAGACTCCCTCAGATACCCTCAGATATCTGCAGATGCCTTCAGACCCCCCCTCACCATCCCCTTCCCCGCCCAGTACCCTCAGAACTGTCAGGTACGTTTGAAAATATGTGTAGAGACCGATGTCAGTGTTTGCTATTCAGGGTGGAAGAGCTTTGTTTTTTCATTCCTCTTGTCCTGCACGACCCTTTTCTTCCTCACTAATTCGCCTTTTGCTTGGCGTTTCCTTCCTGTATCTTCTTTTCTTCTCTCCCTTTCTCTGCTTGATGCCATTGTGATTTTGGAACGACCTTATTCCCTGCCCCCCTTCAGATGGCTTGCCCTTCTCCAATTCCCAACTTGTGATCTCATTCAAATGCATCTTCCAAACCTGCGGAGCTGACAGCTACGCTGCCTCATTAAAACAGATTGTCATCCCCACAGGACCTGGAACAAACCCCCTGTTGGCATGAGCTTCCTCACAGAACTCCGTGCCCATCACTGAGTAGAATGTTCCAGAATAAAGTTGTCTGATGGGCACCTTGGCCACGGAGGCCAATCCCAAGTCACAGCCTGGCGACTTCCTTGCTTTTGTGCTCTCCTCCACAAACTCACATCAACACAGGCACACTTGCTCATAAATGGGATTTGATACAGCCTTTAATTTGCAGTTTGCCTTCAAGGAATTCAGATATGCTCCCCCAACTGAATCAGCTTTAATAAAACATAAATTAGTGGATGGGACTTAAATTTGCCAATCCAGATAAAGTGTACAGGATCATTGTAATGTGAGCTTTCTAAACAAGAAGTTGCTGGAATAAATATGATGCCTTGAGGGAAAGTTGGCAACGGGATCAGCTAATTAGGGAGATGGCAGCAACGCCACCACCTTTGGAAGGAATCTGAGATGCTCTATGATTCCACTTCGTTCTTGGGAAGCTGCAGTTGCCATGACACAGTGATCCAGATAAAACACGTGTCTCAAGACCTTCGGGCTGGGAGACCCGAGGAGTTGAAGTTCCACAGAGTATCAGCAGGTACATCGAGACTTGATCCTAACTCTTAAAAGTTTGCGACACACAGAAAACTGGATTCTTCCCCCCACCCCCCACCACCTCCCCCACCCCAACACATGCCCCTGCAGGATACTCAGGGCTGACTCTGGCTCTGCTCTCAGGGATGGCTCCTGGTGGGCTCAGGGGACCCTCTGTGGTTTTGGAGTTCAAACCTGGGTCAGCGACTCACCAGGCAAGTGCCCTCCGCACTGTGCTATCTCTCTGGCCCCAACACGAGATACTGAAGACAGCACTTTGCTTTGTGTTTTGGGCCGTGCCCAAAGGTGCCCAGGGCTGCAGCTTGGGGCTCGTGCCCAGTGGTGCTTGGGGGGCGATGCAGAGTACTCAAGCCTGCTGCCCAGGGCAGTGTGTGTGCAGCCATGCAGTGAGCTTTCTCCCTGGCCAGGAGCAAAGCCTCGATGCGGCCTTCGAACAGAAGCGCCTTGCGGTGGCTGGGTCCTGCCCCTGCTTACTGCAGGTCAGACTCGCGGGCAGTCTGGCCATGACAGGAACTTCCCCTTTATTTCCTGTCTTCTGGGAACTCCTTCACTGCGGGCCTCGTGCCCACGCCCTTGTTGAAAGAAGAACAGCAACTGCATTTTGCAGGTAGACAAAAGTTCACTGGTGCGGACGCCTCCCTGTGCGACGCCCCTGGCCCTGGCAGTGAGCGAGCTTTCCTGTGGAGCTGGAGCCAGTCTGGAACTCCTGGCGGGACGGTGAGGGTGTGAACACGGCGGTGTGTTGGTTCATATTTGTGTGCTTTTAAAGGTTCCGGGCAAATTCGGGCAGATTAAAGCAAGCCTTGCGTTGAGTCATGGGGCCGCCTGAGCAACCCCACGAGCATCCCAGGCCACAGACTTGTGCGGGAGCAGCAGAGCTTGGAGCAGGAATAGGCTCTGCTGGTGGGGTTCCTTCCCTCCGGTAGCACTGAGGCCCAGGAGGCTGCTGGGACATCTGGGCTTGCTGACGCAGTGCTCTCCCCCCAGTGCTCTCCGAGAAGATGAAGCACAGGGGCCTTTCCTGAGGGCAGGAGGAAACTGCCTGTCTCTGTTCTCCGAGCACTGGGCCCCAGGCTTCCAACGGAGAGCTGGAACAGGAAAAGCAGCTGGACAAGAGACAAAGTGGTCGTGGACCAAGGGCCATTTGCCCCATGGATTCTGGGGCTACCCAGGAATTGTCGCCTTGATTTGGTAGGAATTGAGAGTTAAACCTTCCTAGATAGCAGTGAACACCAATACCCAGGAAACAAGCGAGAGAGAGAGAGAGAGAGAGAGAGAGAGAGAGAGAGAGAGAGAGAGATGAGGAAACAGACACAAAGAACCAAAGGCTTGGACTTGCAGTGCACCGAATCCGAACAATCGGCAGGATTAGAGAGCCTGCCTCTCCAAAGAAAACCGTGGTGCCATTCTATTTATAAGCAGGGAAGAAACCACATGGAATCGCTTTGTTGGTAGGTCAGAAGCAGGCAGAGTACAGTGATCGTGTCTTCGGGCCGACCCAGCCTCCTGCGAGGCCCCAGGCTGGCTAGGATGTCCTTGTCCATTTCAAATGACTTGGAGTTTTGCTCTCCTTTTGTTCTTCTTAAAAGCTGGGGCCCAGATGGGCTGGAGCGATAGCAAAGCGGGTAGGGCGTTTGCCTTGCACGCGGCCTGACCTGGGTTCGATTCCCAGCATCCCATATGGTCCCCTGAGCACCGCCAGGAGTAATTCCTGGGTGCAGAGCCAGGAATAACCACTGAGCATTGCCGGATGTGACCCAAAAAGAAAAAACAAACAAAATCTGGAGGCTAGAGAGATTGTACAATGGGTAGGGCGACCTGGGTTTGAACCCGGCACCATTTATATGGTCCCCAGAATACCACCGGGTGCAACTCACAAAAAATGGGCCTCTAAACTCTCCTTCACTGCCTTTAGAATGCTGTCTGGTTCCGGTCAGCCTTTAGGGAAAGCAGTTTGGTGATGGCTCAGAAGCTACCACTGGCCTCCCAGGGGACCCAGTGACGCCCCTGTTTGGTGTTCAGCCCTCAAACTCAATCACACTCACTGCAAAGACAGACACACACCTGTGCTGGCTGCCACGCTTGGGACCACGGGAGGGTCTGGGAAGAGCCCAGATGTCCGAGTCAAGCCAGTGGAGCAAGAAGTTTTGGGTTGCCATGCTTGGGACCACGGGAGGGTCTGGGAAGAGCCCAGATGTCCGGAGTCAAGCCAGTGGAGCAAAATGTTTTGGGCTCCACACCATGGAATACCCCACAGATGCCAGGGCAGAGACGGTCCTGCGGGTTTCTGCCCCTGGGAGGGAACTGGAAGTTTCGGTGCTGAGGGAACTGCCCAGGGGTGTGGGACAGGCACTCCCTGTGGCTACAGGTGACTCTCAACAGATAACAACCCGGGTGCTGGCTTGCAAACGGAGAGCACCCGATCTGAGGGCTGGGGGTGTTGAAGGTGGGCGGGATGGGAGAGGCCGCCACCGGTGGTCGTGGGGTCTTGGGCCCTTGGCGGTGGTGAGGAAAGGTGACCTGTATGTCAGACTGTAAATGTCAACACCATACAATACGGTTCTGCACATTGGGCCTTTTATAGGTCTTGGAAGCGACGAGGGTGGACCGCCAGGTCCTGCCTGGCCTTCCCGCGCGGGCCCGGCTGTCTCGCCTCTGTGAGAGCTCCCACTGCTCAGGGCTCCTGACCGGGAGTCCTGGAGCTGCTGTGAAGGGCAGCGGCCGTGTCCTGCTGCTCCCCCTCCTGCCGCGGTACCCCCCTCCCCTCATGGACTCCTTGTTCCTTCTCGCTCCGACACGTTGCCGAGGAGAAGACGGCTCCTCGCTCCCCGAGAGGCTGCCAGCCAGGCGGGTGCTTGGTGGGGATCTCCGCTGACTTTCTTATTCTATCGAGGTGTTAAGCTAGTTATTAAGAGAAGAGAAACCAAACAGAAGCCCCTTGGGAAAAAAATTGTCACTCCCCCCCAACTTCAAATCTGCCCACCTGTAATTAACTCGGAAACCAGAACTTCCGCCTTAGCCAGGGTGCAGGGACGGTCAGGGCGAAGCGGCCCAGATGGTGAGAACTTGGGGGCTGCCATGGCGGGGGCGGGGGTGGGACACTTATCCAGCTGAGAGCAGTTTCGGGGAGCAAGACAGCAGCTGTGCCCAGATCACTCTGTGCTGGGGGGCTCGGGGGGCGGGTGAGGGGGGCACCTAGCAGGCCCCGTAACCTCAGACAGTGCGGGCCTGCCTTGGAGCTGGAACCGTCTCTCGGGTTCTGCTCCTGAAGTGCCCTGCGTTTCCTCCCCGAATTTAAATTCCAAATCGTGCTTGGCTCTCTCTTTCCCTCTCTCCTTTCCTTGTTTCAAAGGGTGGTAACAATTTAGTTTGGAAAATACCAACCTGGTTGCGGCAAAGGGTAGGAAACACTCGTTTGAACTGTTCAGCATCGGGAGTGCTCGCCTGGGGACCTCCCTCTCGGCGCCCACAAAACCCAGCATTGTTTGAAGCTTCGAAGCGGTCTGCTTTGCTTCTTCTTTTTCTTCTTCTTTTCCTTCTTCCTCCTTTTCCTTGGGGCGCACCTCTGCATTTTGAGATATATTCTTATAAATATTATCATTTCCAGGCCAAACACAGTCCCGGAAGAGGCCGATTTCGGAGACTGAGGCTTTCAGGGAAAAAAAAATAAAAATAAAAAGAAGAAAGATTGCTGTGCATATGCAGGCCAGTTCGGGGAGCTTAAAATAGAAAGGGCCCAAGTGTCCCCCAGCCCCCATTCTCATCTGACCCACATCTTCCCACGCTGGCCGACCTTGGATTGCCAAAGATCCGTGTTCCCTGCAGGATCGAGTTCTTGGTTTTACGGAACACAGGGTGGGTCTGACTCAGGAAGCCCCTGTTGCTTTGGAGAGTCCCAACCCGTTTCCCCATGGCCAAGTGACAACCCGGCCGACGGCAGCGGTGCAAAGAGGCCGCTGCCGGCCCCTTCCACGGCTTGTGCCCTTCCCGGTCCCAAGCCTTGGTTTGTTGTTGTGCGATTTCTAGGTTACAGGGATAATACACTGGGAGTCTGGGGGAATTTCTCGGCCGTTATTTTCGGTAGTTCCAGAAACCAAAGCCAAGAGGGCCGTGTGTGTCTGCGAGCGCTCTGTGCCATCCTGACAGCTCGGCCTCGTGATGGGCGCGCCTCGAGCCCAGGGAGCGCGCCCTGTGGTCTGTCTCCTCTGAATCAGGTTCTTGTTAAGCGTTTGAACCTTCTTGATACTGTCATTTGAAAATATTTGGTATTCTTTTCTTTTTCTATTTATCTGATTTGACTCCCATCCATTTTGTGGTGTTGGCTGGGTTTGGGGGGTTGAGTCAGATTTTCCATACAACCCAAAACGCCTTTGCTCTCGCTCGGAGAATGTTCCTTAGGTCAAGACGAGATCTGGGGGAGAGCTTGCAGCGACCTGCCTGGCCGGCAAGCCGCTGTCTCCTCCTCCTCCTCCTCTTCCTCCTCCTCCTCCTCCTCAAGCCAATCGGCAGGCAGGAGCCGGGCTTCGGGGACACACAGCAGACCTGGACCCGGGGGAGAGACGCAGCCGGGCCTGGGTGCCACCCGCTGGCCTGAGGGAACAGAGGGGCTGCTTTCAGGGCAGTGGGGCCGGAACTGCCCCCTGGGAGGCTTGTTCCAGGGCATAGGGGCCTTCCCAGGTCAGTGTGCAACTCGGCCGCAGCTCTGGGGTTCCAGAAACATCTGTCACCCTGTGTCCTGCCTGTCACAGCTCTGGCACACAGACCTGGGCACAGTGAGCCCCATGCCGTCACCCAGGCACCAGGAAAGGTGCCGACTGGAGCCCGGCGGAGCCCTCGCCTGCCGTCAGCTCTCTGCACCCCCAGAGCACGTCCCTGGCTTGAGTCAAGAATGCATGGTCCCCGTGCTGGGTCCCTCCTGTCGCCTCCCGACTGTCACTTCTCCCCAGCCCCACACAGCCTAAAGATGCCGGATTGTTCCGCTCGTGCAGGGGAGAGCAGGAAAAGGAGAAGCTGGTGGGGTTGCGGAGCCTGCCCTGCCCAGGGTCCAGGCCCGTGTTGGGCGAGGGGGTCGTCTGGCTGGGCGACTGGGTCCTCCATGACACCTGCATGACACCCCGGGGATCAGACTCCTTCTGGAAACTGAGGAGGAGTCCCCTAACGTTATCCTAAGCAAAACCCGTCTTTCCCCGACTTGGTCGCACAGACTCGGTGAACTGTCCTGTCCCCTGGACAGTCTGGTGAGGGCGGGGCTGAGCAGGAGCGAGTCCGGAATTCAAAAGGGAGGTTTCACACTCACCCTCTTGGGACCCTTCCAATCCTCCCCTCCCTGTTCTCTCCAGAACCCGGGATCTACACCAGACGCGACCTCTGTGCCCCCGGGGCCCTGCACCTGTTGGCAGGCTGGGTTCAAAGACCAGATGGGAACCGCAGCCTCGTCATGGGGTAAACAAGTGGCCAGTGGCATCATGGTTCGTCCCCCCTCTCCATGGGGAGCCAGAGCCTGGCTTTGCAGGGAGAGTTTGAAGCGGGCGTGAGCTGAGTTCTGGAAGGGAGGACGGCGCGGGCAGAAGGCGCCTCTCTGTCCCTGGCCTCTGCTCTGAGTTGGAGCACCGTCAGCACCTGCGACCTGCCTGGTCCCTAGAGCTAAGGTGCTGTCCTAAAAAGGGCCTTTAACCTTCCCACTCTCCCCATTGGCCGGGCGTTGGCAGCCCCGGGGCCGCTGTCGTCCTGATACTGGAGGCTCTCGGGACCCCACATCTCTGCAATAAAGCTGCTCACATGGCCTGGTGCTTGACTTGTGGTTCTTTTTTTCCTTTTTGGGTCACACCTGGCATTGCTCGGGGGTTCCTCCTGGCTCTGCACTCCGGAATTACCCCTGGCGGTGCTTGGGGGACCACATGGGATGCTGGGAATCGAACCCGGGTTGGCCGCATGCAAGGCAAACTCCTCCCCGCTGTGTTACCGCTCCAGCCCCTGAGCAGGGGCCATTTGTGCTTCTCTTGGCCCTACTGCACGCACCCCAACTGTGCACCCCAGCTCAAAGTCCCTCCCCTGCCCCTCTACCAGGGCGCAACTAAGTATGCAGGGGCATGAGCTGGGCAGGACCACGGGGACAGCAGCCACCTCCTTGACTTCGTGACACACAGAGGTCAGGGCTGCTGGTCACCCCACGATAATGTTCCATCAGGGAAGGCGCCCACAGGCCAACAGGCACGTGAGGCAGGAGAGGGTCCTCGGAGGAGCAGAGTACCCGGCCGTGGACGCTATGTGACCAGAACCCTGGGGGGGTCTCCGGAAGCTAAGAGCAACCCCCCTCCTCAGCCCCTGGTGGCAGCCCCCAAAGAGGGGAGCCTCTGTCTACAAGCTCCGGAAGCTGAATTCTGCTAAGTGTTGGGGCTTCAGGATAGCGCCCGTCTCAGGCCAGGCCACGTCACAGCCGAGAGACCGAGCAGGGTGGGTGAGGGGTTAGCAGTGTCCACTGGACGGGCCACTGGTCCATGCAGTGGGAAACCGGAACTGTGGGTGCTGGGAGCTCCCGAGATCCCAGCGGTAAATTCTGAGCTTGGTTTCTGGAGGTACAAATCAGCGTCTCTCAACTGGGGACCATCCGTGTCCCTATGGGTCCCGGGATATTTCAAGGGGGCAGCAGGCAGACGTTGAGCCAATGGCAAGCCAGGGCACGTGTTCAGGGTTCAACTGGTGAGTCCTGGGGCATCAGAAGGAAGCAAGGCTGAGAGCCTGGAGAAAGGCTGAGGAACGCATGTCTAGAGGCCTCTGCCCCTTCTCTGCTCCCCACACGCCACGCACCACGGGTTTCCGCTCTGCTGGGAGGTGCCGCAGATGCAGGCAGGCCTGTGAGTCTTGCTCAGAGATGCCACATGTTTGTCCCATAAACACGGCAGAGGAGCTGGAAACTCCAGGTGCAGAGGGAAGAGCCGGGGAATCCAAGAAGGGTGGCTTGGCCCTTCCCTGGTGCCCACACGCAACATTTTCATTGGGGAGAGGGTCCTGCTCTCTGCTGTGGACGTCCAAGCCCCTCGCGGAGATGCAGCTCGCAGTGGGTCAGCAAGAGCCCCTGGAGCGCCAGGTAGATGCAATGAATGCACCCTGCTCAGCGCATCAGGTAAATGCAGTGAATGCACCCTGCTCAGCGCGTGCCCCAGGGAGACCAGCCCTCACACAATGCAGCCCAACTCTTCCAGCCCCTAAGACAGTCCCCAGGCTCCCAGGAAGGTGTTTTTCTCCCCTGGGTCGTCAGAAATAGATTTCAGAATTTTACATACACGCCACCACCAGGTTTTCTGGATTCATCCATTTTTTTTTTTTTTTTTTGCGTATATTGATGGTTTGTCCTTCACTGTGACCAAACAGGCCACAGGGCAGAAGCATGACATTCAGTCTGGTGTTGGCCTGTGAGTCACGCAGGGACTCCACACTCAGGGCTCTGACCAGGAAGCTTCTATGGGCATTTGGACACACGTTTTTTTGTAAGTGTGAAGAGTGAAGAGGTGAAGAGGCTGAGCCCAGGGAGAGACTGTGTTTAACGGCTAAGAAACTCCAACCGTGGTTCCAGGGTGATCATATCATTTTACGTTTCCATCAGCAAAATGTGAGCGTTCCAGTTGCTCCATTTCTTTGCCCCCAAATTGGTATTGTCAATCTCTCTTAATGTCGGTGTCAGCAAATACAGTATCTGGTGGTTCTAATGCTTATTTCTGTAATTACCAATGATATTGAGTATCATCAGTTATACTTTTGGCTCCTTATGTAACTTCCTGTATGCGACACTTTTTCCAGTCTTTCAGTTATTTAAGGAATCAGATGGGCTCGTTTTGAGTTGCAAGAATTCTTTGTGTATTTTGGACACAACTTCTTCAAAGTACAAATATTTTCTTCCAGTTATATGGCTTGCCTTTTCCATTTTTCTCCTTCCCTTCCTCCTCCTCCTTTCTCCTTCCCCCTCCTCTTCCATATTCTTTATTATCTGTCTTTCACGATGTTGGCTTTCAACACTGCATTTGCGTTCAGAGTAGGACTTCTCAAAGATATGTGAACCCAAGTACCTTTTCAAATTTCTTAATAGTCTCTTTCTTACACGGGTGTTTTAGTTTCATTGAGCAACATTTTCAGTAATTTTTCTGTGATTAGCACTTGGTGTATCTTCTCTGATAAACCTATCCTTGTCCAAGATGGCAAACACATTTTGATTATTTTTTTATTTTGAATTATTTATTAGAAGTTCATTTTAATTTTTTTAAATTTGGTTAAGATATATTTTGAGCTAAGTTTGTGTCTCATTCAAGTGAGAGATCAAGAGATTGCCTATCTACTAAATCACTTGTCAAAACTGTAGCACTGTAGCACTGTCCTCCCGTTGTTCTTCATCGCTTTGCTTCGAGTGGGCCCAGGAACGTCTCCATCGTGAGACTTGTTATTACTGTGTCTGGCATATCGAATACGTCACGGGGAGCTTGCCAGGCTCTGCCGGGCGGGCGAGATACTCTCGGTAACTTGCTGGGCTCTCCGAGGGGGGCGGAGGAATCGAACTCGGGTCGGCCATGTTGGCTGCGTGCAAGGCAAACGCCCTACCACTGTGCTATCGCAGC